>OZ007598.1:309011965-309611965 GCA_963931845.1 Maratus michaelseni | reverse complement strand
GTGCGAATTGCCCAAGGTCCCGTTTTGTAAGTGACTTCATTACAGTGATTAAGTTATTAAAGATATATGTGCACGAAGTGATTCCGTTAGGATGATTATGCGACGTTTAAAAAGCAACGTAAATAGCAGAATAAACAATGTAAATTTACGTTTCAAATATTTCAAGACTTCATAAGAACATTTTTTTTAGTAGGGAAAAAAGGAGAAGGAAATATAGTAAGGCCAACGCATATGATCGAAATTAAATGTGATTGTGCTTTTCTTTATGTTGGTTTTATGCATTAGATATTCATCATGAAACTAATTTTACATATACAAAACACTGGTTATATTTATTAGTTAATATGACAGTCCGCAGAACAATATCAGGAAGAAACAAGATTTTCGAACAGATGTAACTCTAATCTAATTTTTACTTTATTCCATCTATAATAGAAAAAAAATATTGTAATCGAAAAAATTTTCGACTTTCGGTTTCCGACGGATTTACACGTTTTAGGGGTTGGAGATCCCGAAAAACAAGTTTATACAAAATATCTCATTTATCAATGCAAAATGCTTCTAATTTTTTGTTTCAAAAATATACATAATTTTAAAAAATACGACTTTTGAAGTATTAACATGTATGAGATAGAAGAATGTTTTGTGATTGGCACAACCGACAAGTTTTCTTGTGTTAAATAGATAATATAAACACGAAATAAACAAAATGTATTATTTTTTTTAATCAGAATTCTACGTGCAAAACAATTTTTAAATACATCAGCATAAATACAGAAATATGACAACACGTATTAAAAATGAAGAATTGAAACAGTTTACTATTTTTCCTAATCAGGGCGGTGGGTTTTGCTCCCTGTATCTTCCGTTTAAGATAATTTTTATACACATGAACATAAAAGAAAAACATAACTAAAAACTGTCTTTAACGGGAGACTAAGGGGACTTTGACCCCGTGACGAAAATTATTAATTGTTTCTCTTTCTAAGTGTTTAATTATTTTACATTTGAGAAGAGTAAATTTTACTACTGCTTTCAAAATCGCAAGAGAAAAAAAATCATAAATTTGAAAATCCAGCAAGTTGCAATTGCTCTCCGCTGACCCTTCCTTCCCCCCTTCCCCTATTTTTCAAACTTTTAAACGAATAATAATGTTTTGAAATTCCTCCATGAAAATACTTTGGTTTAACGTCAAATTAATCATAATAGAAAAATTATATTTTTAAACTAGTTTTTCGTAACAAATAATGATTTTGGACAGAGGATATTTTTTATATGAGTCATAAGAAATTGTATTAAAAATATATATAGAATAGCCTTTTGCAATATTTATATAAAATACTATACTAATACAAAGAATACAATAATCACAATGAATCCTGAGTCACAGAGGCAGGAAATTAATTCTTCAACAGGTCAGAATATAATCGTCACAATGAATTCACTGTATCAGAATAAGTCACAGAAACGGGAAAGAGAACAGTAGAGAACATCTTTAGTAGAGAACGTCTGTCATAAATTTCTAAAAAGTTTAATGGTCACTGTATGGAACTTCCTTTCCTATCACGTGTCATGTGTGCACGTGAGTGTCACCTATCGGACAGCCTTGGATCCCCATTTCGAATATTGGCCAAGGATTTCCGGCCACTTCGCGAATTGGCCGGCCAAAACCCGAAATGAATTGTTCATTTCATCTACTTCGGGTTTTGGCCAGGAATCTCGGCCAATTCGCGAACTGGCCGAACTTCGGGTTTTGGCCGTAACATATATATGACATATAAGTTGTAAATAATATGTATATGGCACATATTTTTAAATATATATATGTGTTTGGAATATATATATGTGTATATTGGATGCATGTATAAGCTTTGCGATGATCTTTGCAAATCATAACTGCAATCTTGGCATAATCGTAGTTGTGGGGACTGCTATAACACAAAAGTACGGTAATTTTTTTTTAAGCTTTCGGAACAATTTTCCAATGGTTATTGTAATCTGTTTAATTATATATATTTTTTTTACATTCTGAAACTAGTTATAAAACGAACATGCCTCATATGTGACAATTTCCAACTTGTTTAATTTAACTTTCATAGACAAAATTTATTTTTGTCTGTACTTTTTTAGTCTAAAAAATTTCCTCCAAAAGTGAAGTTCTTGCTTCTGTAGATGTGTATTTTTAAAGAACTAATGGAATTTTTTTGTCAATATGTCTCATAAACATGATTTCATTTTAAAATAAGATTAACAGTTAATTACACTTCCTTCTAAAAAGATAATGGTGCATACTTTGAAAAAAAGATTCAGACTTCTATTCGTAGTAAATAAAACAAGATAAATATCTATTAATATGAATGCAAACGAAAACTTAAAATTATTTACTTTTTTAATACAAGGATTAAAAAAATTGCCTCAAGATTTTGAAATACCATTCACCATTTGGTAAAGGTACAGTACCCTTTTTCATAAAATTTTTTGGAGACAGTTGCATTAAAAATAATTAATGACTTTGTTTGATATTATAAAATTAAACTGATTCTGGTAAAAAAAATCATTTTAGCAATCACCATTTTTTTTTTAATTTTAAATTTTTGAAAAATGTGAAGTTTTTAAAAACTTTTATAACATTTTTAATTTTTAATATTTTTTAGTTATTTTAAGTGACTTATAATCATTGGATTATTGGGAACAAAAATTAGTATAGAATTAAAGATGTAACTTTTATTTAAATTAAAAAAAAAATTGTAGCGCAAAACCTGAAAAAACACGAAAAATTTGGAAATATTAACTTTGACATTTAAAAAAAAATAACTATTACCCTCAGACTTAAATCTATTACACTTACACAAAATAATGATAATAAATACACTAATAATGATACTAAATAATGCAAATTAAAAATAACCAGCTTTCTACATAACATCTTCCAATTTTTTTTTGGATTTACGTCGACACAATTTTGCAAGTTCAATTTTTTGCTGCACCGCTTATTAGGGTGGGCCGAAAAAAACTATTTTTTTTTATTCGCTATACCGCAGAAAACTTTGCTTTAGGGTTGCTTAGTAAAATAAAATGAAAAAAAATTATTAAATTTTAATTTTAGCGGCAGAGCTGTTCAAACAAATTTTTTGGAAAGCAATAGTTTTCTTTATTTTTTAAAAGCTATAAAAGAAAAAAAACGCTATAGTGAAAAATCTTTAAAAGAAAGATATAAAAACACATTTTAATAAAAAAGACTTAAATGCATTTTTTTCTCAAATTTTAGGCCTTTTGCGCTACCATGAGAAGTAAAATTTTATTTATTTTGTTTTTGCATTTTACTTAGCTACCCTAGACGCAAGTTTTTTCGGTATAGCGAATCAAAACAGAAAAAAAGACCCGGCCCACATTCACCGAGTGAATACAACTTGATTGCGTTAACTTAAGGATTTTTTAAATGCTTTGTGCTACCTCAAATGAAGTAATTTTGCTTCTTTTTTTATTAAAATGTGTTTGTATATCTTTCTTTTAAAGATTTTTCACTATAGCGGGTTTTTTTCTTTTATAGCTTTTAAAAAATAAAGAAAACTATTGCTTTCCAAAAAATTTGTTTGAGCAGCTCTGCCGCTAAAATTAAAATTTAATAATTTTTTTTTCATTTTATTTTACTAAGCAACCCTAAAGCAAAGTTTTCCGCGGTATAGCGAATCAAAAAAAAAGTTTTTTTCGGCCTAACCTACCGCTTATACTTTGATGATTTTATTTTATTTCGAAAATAACTTCTCCTATAATCAGAGAATTTAGCCAAGTGTTGAGATGTTAAACTGGTTGGAAAGCTATTTATGCTCTGAAAGGAATCTAGTGTTTTTAAAGTTCCAACGTTATACTCGGCAATTGCACTGGAGACCGCAATCAATACTTAATTCCTAGAAGAGGTATGTTGTTGGAGCATTTGCTCCAAACCATGGAATGTAAACCCTTTAACACATCTACTTAATAGGTCTGTAGAAGTCAACCGTTGGTAAATTGGCATGATCTTGGATAAATGGTTTTCATTTATTAGAGTTTTTACCCAAGCTTTATGAGCACCAGGTTTCTTTCCATGGGCCACTGCCGACTGGTAGAAACAACATGAATCCCCACCTGAAGGGCAATTCTTCTATTGTGGCTTCTGATCAGTGGAGATGCTATGAAACAGCGTAGCATAAATTGCTATTTTCATAGCTTCAATATTGCCTGTATTCTTATGAATCGCATTTTGTGTAATACCAAATAAGTTTTTTTTGTCTCTTCCTTCAAGCTGCCATGCTTCTTTCCTCCCAAAGTCATTCCTTTTTTCACCAATCTTCTACTGTTTTCCTCAAAGCTGTTTCCAACCTTTTGCGGAGATGGTTGGTACATTCTTCTTTTTTAATTTGTATTTCACTTCCATAAATTTTCCTTTCTTGTAATTCTAGGAAAGCTTTGGATTCACTGTCAGAGACCAAGATAGTGTACCTGAAACCAATACTCTCAGATCTTTGCCCCAATTTCACATCTGCCTTTACTTCCATTGAGCCAGATGACCCAACATGTGTTACACAGCAAACATCTCGATGACCTTCATACCAAAAACTGAATTCAGCACTATCATCAAAAATCCAGTTAGCAAGTCCATAACACAAACAATGTCAATATTTGAAGTATGTCCTATCGTCAACCAACTTCCATCATATGACATGACAATATTGTTGTCACTTGAGACATATGCCTTTTTTACATCTTTACGAATATCACATAATATTTTATTTGTTGCGGAAAGATGGCCATCTAGAAATTTTGCTTATTTAAATTCATTTATTTACATTCATATGCATGCAGAATTTCTCTAATGCTGAATAGCCAAGTCCAACACTCAACATCCCTTGCACAACTCTCATGTTTACGTCATAAGGAGAGTTTAAAATTTTATGCTTGCTCACATCATTTGACACTTGACTCAGTTTTACCAACTAACTGTTTTGAGGAATATATTCTACCATTTACTTTGCCACAAGTAGCATGCACAACATTTAACTGATAAGCTAATCCATTTCTTTGACCCAAACAAAGTTTCAAAGATGCACTATAACAAGAGCTGCACAGCAAATTTGTAAATAAATTATTCAAGTTTTTACTATCAAGAAAAATATAGTTTGATGCAACATATATGTCTTGAATGTTATCCACAATACCTGTTTTCAAAACATTTGCATTCCCAATTCTCACACTTGTATCTGCAGAAGGATGAGTTTTAGAATTACTGTTTACATTTTTCTGCCATCATTTCAACACATTATGTTTCTTAGGAACGAGAGAACGTTTTGGCCGTCGCATTTTCTCAATGAAAAAATGAATAAAAACAACAAAATATTACAATACAAAGCTTCTAAGTTGATAAAATTTGTGTAAAATCCAATACTGGTCTTGAAAAAGTCCTTTTTATGTATATTAGATAGACAGTAATTAGCGCTCAAATAGAATCAAAACGTAAACAAACAGAAACGATTTTAGTAATGGAAGTTTCAGTTAATAACCAATTCATCCAAGGAGTTCATTCAATCTCAGTTATTTTTATTATATAATTATATAATGTATAATTATAAGAATATTTATAAGAATTATAAGAATACTTGCTTCAAAATCAAAACTAAACTAAACACGCCACCTTAGCTTTCACATTTTGAGACTGTGAACACTCAGAAAAGTTCAAATATCTTTAAAACTATTTGGATTTCAGATTTACAATTTGGAGTCATGATTCCCAACCGTATGGACCACTGAAATATTCAATAAAAAATCTTTGATATTTTTGTCATTTTTAGGTTATTGTGTAGCTGTATAGTTAAAGCCACACCAAGCTTGACCCCAGCAGGGAGTTTGCCAATTACACATATTATAGATTATAATATCAGATATATATAATGAAGTATGAAAAATAAATGTATGTGGACAAAAATAAAAAAATATTATCTTAGAAGTAGAACAAGAGATTTTAAATACCTTTAAATAGAGAGAAACAAAGGTATCCAAACAGATGAGTTATAATTAGAATATAGGTTACCCAAAGTGGTGACATAAGAATTTAAAGAATTCAAGGTGGTTGTGATTAACAATGAGTACATATATAAAAATGTCATATCTATGAGGACAAAAATATTTCTTTATTTAACAATATTTATAATACAGAGCATATACATTTACATAAAAAGTATGAAATACAGGAGTTGTTTTCAAAAATTTCTACTTCTTTATAATACATATTGCGTACAAGTGTCAAGGTTCTAACATATCATATTACTAATTTAATAAAAATCTGCAGTGTAGCTATTGCAGTGCATATAATTTTTTAGATATGCAAACAATTATATTTCAGTATTAGAATAATTGCTTGAATATAAATGTTGCCATATCATGAAAATAAGGAACTTTAAATTTAACTACATATAGTAACAGTGACATCATAATAAAATTAGCCTGATGAGACAAGGTAACTTTTAAAACACTTTCTAGCAACTTTTTCTTACATTTTAAAACCTCATCTGACTTATTACTATAAGAAATAACAATGAATGTATCAAACACATAAGCAATTTCTTCAATATTTACGCACTTAATATATAGGTCATATGCTATTTGAGAAATCAGGCTCTTTGGAAAGAGATGAGCTAATTGGAGAATCATATCCCTTTTTTCCAATCAGCGTGATATTTTTCAGGCTTATTGCAAAGTGCCTAGAAATTGTTCAGCTAATTGAAAAAGCACAATTGCCTCTCCAAATATAGTGTATTACCAGACCCGAATATGGAAACTCCATTTGAATTCAACCAATCCAAACAAGACAAAAAAAAATTCCATCAAACAGCAACCCAATCCAAAAATAAAATAATTTCTGCCAAAATGCAACTGGTTCCAAACCTGATAATTCAATTTCAAGTCAGCCGACCGAAACTAATAAAAGAAATGTCATCAAACTGTAACCAGATCCAAGGAAGATAAATTAATTTCCATCCATACACAACCAGACCAGAATCTGAAAATTCCATTTGATGTCAACACATAACCTGACCAAAAGCCAAGAAAAAAATTCCATTGAGCCGCAACTCTATCCAAATATGATAAAATAATTTCTGTCAACACACAACTGACCTGAACATGACACATTTCAACCTGAACCCGAAATTCTTCAACCTGAACATTAAATAAAAGATAATTAATTTATCTTTAAATGCAATTATGAAAAGTACTCTACAATTATATGACTAATACCAATTTTATCTTTTATATTGAAAAATGGACATATGTATATCCTTTAATATTGAAATATAACAAAATCTCTGAGTCATGGACACCTCTGTATCAGGCTGGGTTTTCCTTAATTTTTTTTCTGTATGGAGTGATTTTAATTTTTTTCTGTCAGCCAGGTTAACTCTAGAGTGTTTGTTTCGGGTCAGATTTATGTTTTTTGTAAGTCAGTGCATCAGGACTTACACAAACAAATTAATAAAATTAAGACAAACTATGTTTGAGATAAATTAAATTTATTGTATTAAGTTTTTTAAAATTTTGCTATAATTATTTTTTAATTTTATTCTTATACATTAGTATATACATCTTAATAACTGAAAAATATATCTTCCAATTTTAATAGAATGATTAGATGGATCCCCTGAAGTATTAATCTAATGCTATTAATTTAGTAATTCTTATTTAAAAAGGTTTTCTTTAATAATATTTAAACAAACTATTAGTTTAAATTTATTTTTGTCAGATATAAGTGTCTTGTGTTTGGGCAAGGTTGCGCGTCAATGAAAATTAGTTTGTCTGGTTCACATTAAGTTGTGGGTTGACTTTGAAATGGATTTTTTGGTTTCAGGTCAGATTTAACGCCACACACACAGGTTTCTACTCTTGAATTACTTTGCTGTTCAGAGGTAAAAGCTTACAAATATATAAATGTTAGGAATTCAAAACGTTTGCTAAATAGCCTTAGATGTTTTTAGTAGATGTTAGTAGCTTTTAGGTGTTTGCTATTGCAGAGTATCCATTATGCATGTTTTATTCTATATAACTTTTTCACTTGAAAACATACTTGTGCTTTGAAAATTTGGGTCAACTTGATCCCATCAAGCAGCAGTCAAAACCTAACAGGAAACTGGCTGAAACTCAAAACTAAGAATATCAACACTACAAAATAATGCAAAAAAGTAGAAGTCTATACAACTCAAAATGAAAGAATATAGCTCTGTAGAATTTTTTGTCAGGTTTCAGTTTGACTTCAAATAGAATTTTCAGGTTCAGACTGGGCTGTGTGTCGATTGAAATTATTTTGTCATATTCTAGTCAGGCTAAAGTTCGATGGAACTTTTCTCTGTCAGGTTTGGATTAGACGTCAAATAGAATTTTTAAGGTTAGGTTTAGATACAACATGATATTTTTGACAAACAACTGGTCAAACTATAACTGCATAGGCTCACTGCAATAAGCCTGAAAAAATGTAGCTGATTGAGAAACAAGTGGTCATATGCTAGTTTAATTAATTAGTTTAACACTATCTAGGTTTTTAGCATAAAGCCTACTAAAATACCAGGCTGATTGCAAAATAAATGTTCATACACGAATTTAACAAATGCTCTCTAGTGTCTTTGTAATAAGCATATGAAATATCAGGCTGATTGGAGAAAGGGAGAACATTCTCTAATTAGCCTTGATCTTTGCAAAGAACCAGATTTCTCATTAGTCTACAACATATATATTGAAAGTATTTTATATAACTTAATAAATAAAACAGAAAAAAATACAATACAAAATTAGATGACATATCATTATGAAGATAAGCAGCATAAAATTAGAAATTTTTCCAATGACCAGTTTATCATTCTGTTGTTTATAATGTTTGGCAAGAAATCATGCACTCTTAAGAATACTTTATGTCAAGGGTCTCATTAAAACAAAGAAGTACTGAAGTTAGTTCATAGCAAACCTCATATTATGAGAGACTAAATAAGTACTTAGTTTATTACTATTTTGTAAAAATTTTTTTTGCATTTCTTACAAACACAACGATTTTAACCAGTATGAATTAAGAGATGACGCTTCAAAATACTCTTTTAAGAGAAAATAATTTGCACATCTCACAAATAAGCAGTTTATTAACAGTATGAATCAACAGATGCCTGTTTAATTTAATCTTTTGACAGAATTTCTTGTTGCATATCTCACACAGTAGGTTTCTCACCAGTATGAACTAACAAATGTTTGCTTAAATCAGACTTTTGAGAGAATTTTTTGTTGCATATCTCACATACATATGGTTTCTCACCAGTATGATCTAACAAATGTGAACTCAATTCACTCTTTCGAGAGTATTTCTTGTTGCATGTCTCACATACAAATGGTTTCTCACCTATATGAACTAGCAGATGTGTTTTCAAGTTACTCCTTTGAGAGAATTTCTTATTGCATATCTCACATACATATGGTTTCTCACCAGTATGAATTAACAAATGTTCACTTAAATGACTCTTTCGAGAGAATTTCTTGCTGCATATCTCACATACAAATGGTTTCTCACCAGTATGATCTAACAAATGCTGTCTTAAAGTACTGTTATAAGCGAATGTCTTGTTGCATATCTCACATGCAAAAGGTTTATCACCAATATGACCTGACAAATGTCTGCTTAATGCACTCTTTTGAGAGAATTTCTTATTGCATATGTCACATACATATGGTTTCTCACCAGTATGAACTAACAAATGTGAACTCAATTCACTCTTTTGACAGAATTTCTTGTTGCATGTCTCACATGCAAAAGGTTTCTCAACAGTATGAACAAACAAATGTCTGCCTAAATACCTCTTTTGAGAGAATTTCTTGTTGCATGTCTCACATGCAAAAGGTTTCACACTAGTATGAACTAACAAATGTCTCTTTAAATCACCCACTTGAGAGAATTTCTTGTTGCATGTCTCACATGCAAAAGGTTTCTCAAAAGTATGAACTAAAAAATGTTTACTTAAATCAGACTTTCGAGAAAATCTCTTGTTGCATATCCCACACACAAATGGTTTCTCAACAGTATGAACAAACAAATGTCTGCCTAAATATCTCTTTTGAGAGAATTTTTTGTTGCATATCTCACATACAAAAGGTTTATCACCAGTATGACCTGACAAATGTCTGTTTAATGCACTCTTTTGAGAGAATTTCTTGTTGCATATCTCACATACATATGGTTTTTCACCAGTATGAATTGACATATGTTCACTTAAATAACTTTTTCGAGAGAATTTCTTGCTGCATATCTCACATACAAATGGTTTCTCACCAGTAAGAACTAACAGATGTGTTTTCATGTTACTCTTGCTAGAAAATTTCTTGTTGCATATCTCACATGCAAAAGATCTCTCACCAGTATGAACTAACAAATGTCTGTTTAAATCATTCTTTCGAGAGAATTCCTTGTTGCATACCTCGCAAGCAAAATATTTACCTCGATGCGAGTCAGAAGGTGCTCCTACAAAATGCTCTTGTAAAGCAATGTCTTCCATATTTCACACTTTAAATTCTTTTGTCTACTTTGTGTGGTGTAATGGATATTTAAGTGATCTTGTCTCTTTAACTACTTTTATAGATGTAAGCATCTGCAACAAATAAATTTGTTAATCTATCATATTTTACAATTTATCAAACACATATTTCAGAACAAAAGAGCTTGGAACGTGAAATTAAATGAAGAAAACTGAACTAAATTAATTTTCCAACAAAGCATTAAAAACTATATTATTATTCCAAAACTATGAAAATGAGCTACTACTGCCAAATGCAATGAAACATAATTGCTGCTGCAGCCGCCGATGAAACAAATAGTATTATTTGCACGAAAATAGTTGCCAAAATAGCTGCATGCTTACTTAAAAAGAGGACCATAAAATATCCATTAGCCAAAAAATGTCTAAAACTGTTTCAAGGAAAATCCATTTTTTCTACAATTTTTGCTACCATTCAAATTTGACACTTTTTTACTTTTATTAAAAAGTTGCACATTATTTTGAAAAAATAATTAAGAATCTTTTTAATTTACCATCTGACATAGATCATCATAATGCATGTTTGGTTTACCGAAACTAAATTGAATAAATGTTTGCACTTCCACATTACTATGAGGTTTTTGAACTGAAACCAAGAAAATTTTTCTTGCATGTTATTTAGTCACATCTTAATTCCATTTATCAAAATAAATAAACAAAAGTAGCAAAAAGAGATATCTGCACCTTTTGAATGCATAACTGATCTATTTTTTGTAAAAAAAAAAAAATTACGTAAAATAAAACAGCAAAATTGCCATAAGAGACTGATTTTATAACCACTAGTGGATTAAATATAGCAACAAAACAGATAAGATAGAAATGCAATATTCTAAGTTGTCACTATCAATATTTTAAATTTTTTATTAACTTGAAAAATTGAGCTAAAAATATTTTCTTTTGTATTCAAGACCCGATTAAAGCATGGCACAACAGTACTGGGGTGCCTCATTTCAAGCTAAAGTTTACTTGTCAATTTTGTAATGAAACTTTTAATCAATTTTTGGTCCTGTAATGATTATTGACAATATTGTAGACTTTTAGAGTAGGATAAAGTTAAAAAGAAAAGGTATATTTATTTATATAAATATGAATTTAATATATTTTTACATGAATTTTTTTGAAAAACTTAGAACAATCTTATCAAATTGAAACAAAGTACTTGAAAAAGAAATTGAACGATCATCATAAAACAGGATTTTTTCTTTTGATAATTTACATATTATGGTAGTTTTTCTTTTAAAGTAAATCATGAGATATGATAGTATCTCGAACGATGCAGAAAAGCATGAAACCAAAGATGCCTGTCACTCTCTATATATAGCTAGTTTGAGATAAAAGGTAATGCAAAACGGTGCCATTGAATATATCAGCAAAAATGGTACATATCGTTTTGATTTTTTAGAAACCGCCTCATATATTTAAAATAATGTATTCAAATAAAATACATGCTAAAGGGTACACACAAGAAAGCAGTGATTTTAGAATCACATTTAAAACATAATTAAAATCTACATTTTGTTTTGCTTCTGTGAACGTCATCAGGATATGAAGTTGCATACATCGAATCGAAGTCTAAAATTGATGACTAAAATTTGAATGACTATATTGCTGGATTACAACATATTATGCAAGATTTTATGAATGTTATAGGATAATTTATTCGTTACATGTATACTGCCCAAGTTTAATAATTATAAGTGACTCTAAAATTTTATTAACATAGGGATTCTTGCATGGGATTTTGATTCTAGCCTTATCAAAGCCAACTTTGCTACATTCATTTGAAAAATGAAATCTTACAAGAGCTGTATTCTGTTTCGATTGTGAATTATCTCTCTTGTGCTCTTTTAATCTCTCTGAAATTTTTTTTTGTCTCACCGATATAATCTAATCTTTCGTTATTTGGGAAGGTAACCCGAATTCCATAAACACTGGCTTTTTGATGATTTTGGATTTTATTAATATTATTGCTGAGAATTTGTACAAGGTATGGAGGGGGATAGCTACTAATTTTATATTGAATGTCTGAAGAACCTGCTTTAATTTTTCATATATAATTGGAACATAATGCATGCTTCTGTAGTTGATACGTAAACTATTAACAAACCGCTGGCCAGAAGGACTAATACTGCCGAATAATCTTGTCAACCTGTAAATCTTTAAAAGAACGATCTAAGGAAACTCTTTTAATAATTTCAATTTCAGTGTTAAGTTGGCCATCTGAACATATTCTATAAGCACATCTAATAAATGATGGAAATGCAGCAATTATATATTTAAAGGGCATATTTGCACAAAAAGGTATTACTCTATTCTCTTTTAAAGTTTTTTGTACACAGAGAATGTAAAATGAGTATGGCTCCGATTAATCTGAACATCTAGAAAAGGCAAATTGGCATCCTGTTCTGTTTTGAGGGTAAACTTAATGATATCATTTAATCTATTACTTCCTGAAGAATAATCTGTAAATCAGGTTGATTGTAGGCCCACAAGATGAACTTATCCACCTACCTTAACCAACA
This sequence comes from Maratus michaelseni, assembly GCA_963931845.1. NCBI lineage: Eukaryota > Metazoa > Arthropoda > Arachnida > Araneae > Salticidae > Maratus > Maratus michaelseni. The sequence goes on along the minus strand of OZ007598.1, from coordinate 309,598,851 downwards.
CACTGGTTTCTGTTTTAATGAACTGATAATTTTCTTTTCCAGAGGTTAAAGTGCAAATTCTGTGAATAAACCTGAAACGGGTGAGCCCATTGGTGCTCCATCAAGTTGTCCATAAATAACACCATTACAAATGAAAATATTGCTGAAAACTATAAGATTAAGACCTTTTTCAAAAAAGTTTTAGTGTCATTGCTTAAACTAAGATTGCAATCTATCAATGAAAAAAATATAATGGATAACTTCATCCATTTTTATTGAAGGAAATAATGAAATGACATCTAAACTTGCCATAATTGTAGAAGCATCGAGAAGGTATTGTTTAATTTTATCCATGAATAAATGAGTTAGTTGTAGACTCAATAACATATTCTGAAACCAGAAGGAGTTATTTTAAGAAAATTACAAATACCTTCTCTAAAAAATAGATTGGAGCAACAAAACGAGAGACAATGGATCTAAGAGATAAATTTAATCATCATAAAAGAATCTTAAAACTATAAATTTACCTCTTAGACCCATTGTCTATCATTGTGTTGCTCCTACCTATTTTACTTTTCAAACCTTCTTTAATCTTTACTCTACTTCGTGATTATCTAAACATGATATTCGATTCTATCTTTGTTTCCAAACTAGTGGAATTATTAACTTCATTAATAGTGATGGCTGATGTCTATATTTGTTATCAAGCTTATCGATCTGCGACCAACTCAATTTTATCGATACTATGAATTTTTATCAATGGCTCTAGTCAATAAATTCTTATCCTGAACTGACATAAAATCCAAAACTAAAATGGTGATTGTGTGAAGAGACAAACCAAAACGAATTCTCCAAGTTATATGAGGATCAAACCCATAGAACCTGAGATGATGAATGAAGAAGAAATGTACACTATGTACACAGCAGACAAAACAAGAAATTGCAGCACCCCTGGTGGAGAGAACAAGAACTTAAATAATGGTGGTAGTGACACTAAACAAATCATGAGGAATGGTTCTAGTTGTGTGAGGATGGGACCCATATAACCTGAGATATAGAATAAAGAAGAAATGTACTTGTACAGTGTACAACAGACAATACAAGAAATTGCAGTGCTCCTGATGGTGAGAATCAGAATTTAAATAGTGATGATGGTGGTCGTAAATCAACTAAGATGAATGGTCAAGTTGTGTGAGGATCGGACCCATAGAGTTTGAGATATTAAATAAAAAATAAATACACATTAGAGATCTTTTCGATAAGCATCGTTCATTTTTATTTTTCTCCAAATCACCATTGCGATTGATACGTCAATATAGATAGTATCATTTATTTTTATTTTCCTTTACATCGTCATTACATTCGATAGTTCGATAAGGCAGTTATCAATCTATCTCCTTCAGGAGCTGATGCGAATAGATCGATATTTCTGGCACTAAATTCATAGCAATATATTTATTCTTCCGATTTTACTTTTTTAGCAGCAGAGCTGCAATGAAATTTTGTATAAGCGCCTTTTTTACCAAGTTGAATAGTTATATTTTTAGTTTAGAGCCGAGTTATTTTGTTTACTAGTTTATTAAGTTGTATTTTCAAGTTTGTCCCCTCTCCCCTTCCTTATACAAATCGTAACTTTCTTAATTATGGTGCGAATTGAACATTACATTTTTTAACATGCTTCCCTAGTCATTTGATTACCAACTAAACAATGATACTACTTATGCAACTCTTGGTGTCCATCATACATAAACAATAGTAACAAATTTCAGCTTTTTTCTGTTCAAACATTCCATCCTTGGTTTAGAGTCATGATACTGAGGATTCTAGTTAGTTAAGTTGTATCTCTGAAGTTAGTCTGCTCACCCCTCCTTAGGGATTAGAGTCCAACTGGGCCCAAACCCGAAAATTCCATTTAAAGTTAACCCGCAGCTCAACCGAAACCTGACAAAATAATTTTCGACCTACAACTTGAACCTCAACCCAAAATGAAAGGGAGTCAATTCATGTTTTAATGCAATTATAAAAGTAATCTTCAATTTTATATCTCTATTCTCTAATATCAATTTTATCATTTGTATGTACCATAATAATGAAAGTTATTACTTGTGGAAGGGAAGAAAAAACAACATATTCACATAAAAAAATCAGTTTCATTTAAAATATATAATTTTTGGGGGGATTCTTCAAACAAAAATGTTAGAATTTTCAATCTTACAATACTTTTGGCCAATAGTTTACTTTCAGTTAATTCTCCATTCGCATAAAGTGTTTTATCATATTAGCTGTGCAGAAAACAATTAGTTTTGCATAACGTCTCTTTTTTTGGGCAGCATTTTATTACCAACACAGTAATGCAACATTTAATATTTTAAGGCAATAGCACAGATTTTTTTCCTCTATGCATCTGCACTTACTTATCTTTTGTGATATGTTAGCTTCTATTATCAGTTGGGGTTTACTGCTTTTAAACGTAAGTGAAAGGATTTAAAAGATATTTTCAGGCAAATATCCACAGTAATGCAGTACAACAGTGTAAGAGTTTTAGTGTAAGTTACAGTACTGTAAGAGAAGTGTACTAAATACAATGAACTAAGCAGTATCAGAACACAAGTACATCTTAAGAAAACTTACACTTTAAAGGCTGGTCAACATTTAATTTCCATTAGTTAACTGAAAATATTTTTAGGGGATTTTATCAGTTGTTTAACACTGTATCATATTTAAAAGAGTAAATGGATGGTGAAAATAAACTTCCTACACAAAATACAAAAAGATGCCTTTTGTTTTATCTCTCTAACATGATTACAATATTTTTCGGTCTATAATCTGTGGCTGAAGAAATACATTTCAGACTTGGAAATTGTATTTCAAAAAATGCTACTTTCTTGAACTTGGAATACACTTGACTGCAATTACTAAAAAAAATGTCTGGTCTAAACTAAATTATTTGAGTCACAGATTATATGCCGAAATATACAGTAATTTACAAGATATAAAAATTATAAATACTAATATTCCCATATGCAAAATTTTACTTCATATCTCAAAATCAAATTAAAGTATGTCGTAAGTTCCCATTAGAGGCCACTTTGCCTTACTTATTCTGATAGAAACTTTCTCTACATGTCAACAAGGATTCCATTCTTGCTAGTCTCATCAATATCAACATATGTGGATATTTAATTTTACTTAATTACTTTATCACAATCATACTGGTTGCTAAAGAGATCGTGTAATAATTCCAACAGTGTGAAAAATTGTCCCGGCTGGGATTTGAAATCAGGACATGGGTTTAAGCTGCCAGCATTCATCTCACTAAGCCATTCTGGAGAAATCCAGCATACACATTTCACTCAGACACTCCTTTTGACATTTTGGTGTAATTATGCTTCAACATTTGTTTGAGTTCCCTTACCTGTAGTTTACTCTATTAAGCTGTTTTTGATAATAGACCAGTGTCATTGCTAAAAGGTTGTTTGAGAGAAATGTGTCTGCCACATTTCTCCAGGATAGTTTAGTTGGAAGACCGTTTTGGCAGCCCTTGAGTTCAAATCTCAGCCAGGACTCTATTTCAGAAATTTCAATTTATTAAATAATTTTTTTTAATAAGGCAATATATATATATATATATATATATATATAATATTGATTGTTTCAAATAGAAAATAAGAGATAATTTCATTTGTTAAATAAATTTTTTTAAGCAATTTCTCCTTAATTTTTACATTTTTAAGGAAAAATAATGCAATATTTGATATTTACCAATAATAGTTTACCAAATCTTTTAAATCTAAAAAAAAATAAAAATCTTTTAAGAAGTAAAACAAAAAAAAAAGTAAAATTAAAAAAGAAAACAGAGAAAGAAAATGAAAAGAGGGTAAAAGTTTTGTCTAAGAAATAATTTAATATAAAATTTCCATGCTTATACTATAGTAATTAATTATTTAACATTTTGTATTAACTAAGTTATTGTAAGTTGGCCAAGTGCATATGTATGATATATTGATAGAAATCCTTCTATCTTGTACTAAGTAAATCACAAAATGTTCCTCAAAATAATTTTTTTTAAATTATGTTAGATAGGCTTGACAGCGAACTTTGCATATGTTACATAAATTTCTAAGCCTCCAAGTGTTTAGTTAAAATATGAAATTCAAAATTGCTACTCAAAAATTTTTTTTTAGTTCTTTATTTCATTTTTAAACTGGACGCCAACTCCATGATAATCAGTCTATTAAATTTTTGAAAATTTAATTTTTTCAAAACTTGTTATGATGTATTTAAAATTAATATTATATATAGATTATATATATATATTTAAAAATATATATAGAGAGAGATATATTATATATAGAGATTATATATTATATATATTATTATATATAGAGAAAATAATTTCAATGAACATGTCATACATAGGTACTTGACTTACATGTGGTAATTTTTAGTTAATAGAAAGTGTTAAATAAGTACCCAAATATAAGCTAAGAAATGTGTTATCAGACCTTTTTTAAACAGCTTTCCCTCTGTTTTTAAAATATTGCAGATTGAATTTTACATTTGGATTATTTGAATGAGAAGTAATGATTTTGAGAACAATTTAAAAAAAAAATTAATCGGTAAACATCTTTACTAATTCTGTACTATATCTATTCTTTGCTCTGGAATTCATTTTATAAATATATAGCAATGATATACATAATATGTTTTCATTATAACTAACATTTGTTATGATGAAATTTAAATAAGCCCCATTGAGAGTTTTTTAATAATTTTTTAGACAATTTTAAATTTTAGAATGATCCTGTACACTCATTGTTTCAATATTAAATTCATTATGGAAAATTTATCTATATAAAAATATTTTAAAGAAGGTAAACTATACTGAATTATAAGTTAATTTTTTAATTTAATGAATATTTATATATATGATTATTAAACAAGACATACTTTTTAAAAATATTTTTTTAAGTGTCATTGAGATTTTAATGTGTTACAATTATACCCTCTTTCTAGTCCTCTTTGAATTATTCTGTTATCTATGTAAGAAATCTTATTACTAAATAATTGTATTTTTGAATGTAAATACATATAATGTCAGAGAAAACTTTATGATGAAAATCACCGAGAGCAATAAACTAAGACATTACATTTAAAATAAATGATATTTTTTAAAAACTTGTCTAACATGATTGAGTATTTCACAAAAGTTTAAAAAAAAAACGTTTGAATATAAATAAGTAGAATGACCAAGAAAGTTACATTACATTCCTGATTCTCAAGTAGCAGCTAGAATTTTTTTCCATTTTTCACCCCAAAGACCAGTATAAAAATCTAGCCAGGATCAGCCCTGAGTTTAGGCTAGTCCATTCTGATCTCTAATGTATTCATGCATGAAATAAAATTATAAATTTTTATTTGCATTTAACTTTTATGATCTTAAAAGAATAGTCTTTAAAAAAACTACCTTTTTCTTATTTTAGTATACCCGTCCTCCAAATTTTGAATTTAAAGAATTTCTTGATAAATTGGGAAAACTAGAAAAAAATGGCAATATTGTTAATAAATTTATTACTCATCTTAAATTCTACTTTACATTTATATTATTTTATAATTTTTGTTATAACATTTATTATTTTTTTTTAATTTAATACACAAAATAAGAATAGCCATTACAATTAAATTTTAAAACAGAGCATGTATGCCACATTGTATTTGTACTTCTTATCCCTCTACCTTTACCCTCATTGTTTTGTTCTCATTTTTTTTGCATCAGACTCAGAAATTATCACAATGAATTTTAAAAAGGGTGATTTCAGAAAATATACTGAAATCTTTCATGCTTGAATTCAGTGCCTACCAGAAGCTTTATTCATAATACATACTTTTATTTATTCTACCTGAAGTTTTATTATAACTTTAACACTAATGAATAGATTTTAGAAAACTTTTCAACAGACATACCTTACTGTGAAGACATTACAAGAACATCTTAAAATGGCCAGCATCTATGTCTAAAAAACACTGAGCTAGATTGTCAATAGAATGGAACTGACAGGATCTATGCACACTTGCAATACAGAAATCTAGAAGGAATCATGGACTTGTAATGCAGTTCTTTAAATTAGAAATTATTGTGCATTAGTTTGAGAAACAAAAAAGTTTAATTATATACAGAAACATAAGATATATCAAATTTATTGAAAGTACAATTCGGTAACCTAAAAATCATTATAAATGAGCTTTAGTTTACTTTATACATATTAAAGACTAAAAACACTATACCTCCTTGTTATAAGAATATCCACATCTCCAAGGCACATGACGTCACATGCCAGAGCTGGCAGTTTCATGATCCGATATTGTAGCAACTGTCTATTGGTAGAATGTTAGTATGCCCAACTGCAACCAGCAGATGACATTTAGCCTCAACATAGATTGCATGAATACAGTTTAACCAAAATTTTGCAAATTTAACAAATATACTTAAATACAGAACACTATTTCGAATTTATATTACAATATATTAAATATCTACTGTCACAAAAATGAATTGCTTTGCAGTATTTGTAACAAAAGAACATGAATAATACAAACTCCATAGAACACTAAGCTAATATTCAAAAGTAAATACTGCCAGCACACAAAATTTTAGCCTTGAACTCAGGTCATGTGCATAGGGCCCATTGCACAAATGTTACAGTTGCGATTTCGCCAAATACTTATATTCATCTAATGTATAAAAGATATATTACTAATTGTATCTGTATGCCCTATATGGCATATATAAATTAAGTTACTACACATATGTCATACATACGTCATATACAGGGTGTTTAAAAAATCCGGAAACGGTCAAATAACTCGAAAAATATACATCAGAAAATACAAACAGAAAATACATATTCAATATCTTTGAAAAATCTATTTAGGGATTATCAGAATTGTCCCCAGTTCTGCTTACTGGGCAAAAAGGGGGGGGGCAAGTGTGAAATATTAAATGATAACCCGTCTTTTTTATTCCAGATTCAGATTCTACAAGAAAAAATAGATAATTTTGTATTAACATTTTCTTTGGAAAATCGTAGATGGCACTGTAATCAAGTAAAATGCAGAGAGAATCATCCCGAGTTACACGACCATTTCAACAACAATTAAAAGAAAAACAAAAGATAAACTAACTTACCCTGCAGTATATATTGTTTAATTTCCAGTTAAGTGTATATATTCTAAACACATTCAGTTATAAAATATAATATTCCTGAATAAATGTAGTATTTAAAATATAATATAGCATAAAGACTTTTGTAAATAATTCTTTAAAAATAATGATTTCTTATTCTTGAGTAAGTAAAACAATAAAAAAAAAATAGTTTGGAATAAATAATTTCTCAGCAGTTACTGTGCATTTGATTGTGTTCCTTTCGATGTGTAAGGAATACTACAAAACACATGTCTAAAAGAAAGTTCTCCTTTTTTTATGAAGCGTTCTTTTATGAGATGCAATTCCATAGCTTCTTGAACCGAAAGATTAATTAGTTTCCCTTCTCCTTCTCCTTTTTTTCGCCTGGAAAAACAGCTGCAGGTGGATGACGCAACATGATTCTGAACAATTATTCTGTACCATCCAGCTGTACTTTTTATTTATGTTATATTTTTACATCTTACAACTGTTGGTCATTATGACTATTACAGCAGTGTGGAAGACTTTAAAAATAGCACAGTTTGTTAAATAAACACTATTTTATTTGCCAACGTATTTCACAAAAAGACAGCATAACTTAGCTGTTAACTCAAAGAGCTTAAAAATAAAAGCATGCAGACATTAAAAACATAAGTTGAAACATACGCGTAACAAGCAAGAAGAGGAAAAGCGCAAATATATCCTAGAAAGTCCAGCCTTTTAAACAAACCATCAGCAAATGTTTTGCATAAACATGTTGCCATTTAAAGGTACAAAAATTCGTATCTGAAACGCCATTGGCTACTTACACAATAAGTTACGACTAGCCGACCATGGTGAATAACGCGATCCTGAAATCACAGTTACTTACTGTTACCAAGTAACGTATTTTCAATTGAAGATTGTGAACGAAACGTTAGCGCTGGCTGCTTAGGACACGTAAGTATGCTTATTCAAGAGATGTTGAAAAACAGAAATGCATCGATTCAAAACTAAATGCCTTTACTTTAAACTTATTTAAAGAGAGCTTTAAATTAAGGATTTATTAAAGATGCATTCTGAATAGATGCATAACAATAACATTCATTGTCATGAGCATACATAGATTTGTTTTAAGCCAAATTAGCTGCTGTGATAATTTGAAAATGCTAACAGTAAAGTTCCTAAAATAGCAGTACAAATTTTCACCTGTTTATGGGAAGAGAAAAATAAAGGAGCTCTTGAATTTTTCTGGTTAGTTGAATGCCGATAATCGATCTTTTACTGTATATATATATATACATATTATTTGTATACATATTGTTACAAAGTGTCATTAACTAGGTTAAGCCATATTTAAGTGAGACGTTTAATAACTGGTGAAAGAAGATAATTCTCAGAAGAATTTTACCAACTAAAAAAACAAGATGAAGAATGAATTCTGCACCCCTCAACTTTTGGCAACCCCTGTCGCGCTCGTCGAGCTAACCATTCGGAGTTTTCCGTGGTTTTTTTCAATCCTTGCCATAAATACGGGTTAGGACCCCATAGAAAGACCCCACAGAGGGCAATCCCCCCTAGGGCCTATATTCCTTGTGTAGATAATCAACCAACCAACCAATTTTTGGCACCCGGTGCAAGAGCTCCTCCCATTCCCATTTTGGGGGGGCCCTGAGGGGAACAGTGTTCTGAAAAAAAATTATTGCAATGCTAGCAAGAGAATTTCGCATTAATATATATAATAATTTCGCAAAAGTAAACTTCTAAAACAATTATTGAATAAATGATCAAAAAGATTTTAGAAAAATCTTCACTATGGGTTCGTCGTAAGAACGAGAATTTCAAAATCGCGGATTAATGGGGGATTGTTATAACAGAGGATTCAAAATGCGTTTCAAAAATAAACTTCCAAAACAATTATTGAATAAATAATCAAAAAGATTTTAGAAAAATCTTCACTATGGGTTCGTTGTAAGAATGGGAATTTAAAAATTGCACATTAACGGGAGATTGTTATAACAGAGGATTCAAAATATGTTTAAAAAATAAATTTCCAAGAATATTATTGAATAAATAATCAAAACGATTTTAGTAAAATCTTCACTATGGGTTCGTCATTAGGACAGGAATTGCAAATTCGTGCATTAACAGCGAATTGTTATAACAGAGGATTCTAAATGCGTTTAAAAAATAAACTTCCAAAACTATTATTGAATAAATAATCAAAAAGATTTTACAAAAATCTTTATTATGGGTTTGCCGTAAGAATGGGAATTTCATTAATGGAAGATCGTTACAACAAAACTTCAAAGAAGCAATGACAGCAACATAGTCTTGACTTTCCAATGAATATAATGTAATGTTTTAATGAGTAATATAAAAAGAAACAAAAGAGTTAAATTTCCATTGCTAACTTCAGAAAACAGCTTTCTTATTCTATGTTTCTACAGTGCAGTGCAATAAAAAGGAATTTCCATTGTAGTTCTCTGTCCTTCCTTAATCCATTCACCATATTTTCCTCCAAAAGGGAAAGGGGTGTGTGTATTGCTTCCTTGGGTACCATCAGAACTTTAACTTACCATAGGCAACATCGCTTCGCAATCAAGGCAAAAATTATTCAAAGAAAAAAAGGGGTGATTGAAAAAAAATTCGAAACACTGAATATTTTCTAAAAAATTTTCACAAATGCCACCCCGGTATAAATGTTGCATTTTGCAAATTTTAAACTTTTAAACTCGTAAACGCCGCGGAGTTTCTTCCCTACATTAAGGTACAAAAAACAGAACTCAAACATTTTATGAAATAACAAAAAAATAGAAAAGGCTAAAACAACTTTACATGAATTAGCCACTTCAAAGCATAACACATCAAAACATTATACTTCACTTCACTAAACACACAAATAAAAAACAACTTAACACAAAAGCAACCCTACAACACAACACACAATAAACAAACCAATCCAATGAAATCATTCTAATTTTCTGATAAAAAAATCCAATTTCCAGATCAAACCATTGTAGGCGTGGAAACAAACACAAAAAACATACTTGTAGCAAGAAAAATTCATTTATCGCCTCGCCAAATGCAATGCCACCAAGTGCCGCGCTTGTTCTAGGATTTAACGATAATTTTTTAAATCAAGATAGAACTAAATCTTTTTTTTTCTTTTGATACATTTTGTTTAAGATATTTGAAAATACATAAACTTATACTTTATGATTCATTTTTCTGTAATTGTAAATGCATTTTTCATTACAATTTATTTTTTCTATAAAAAAACTTTTGCTAAGTTAAAATTGGTTAATTGTTTGGATGCAATCTTTTTTACGTAAAAATGTTGCAAGATATACTTATCTAAACAATCAAGTTCTTTATAAAAAGTTTTAACAGAAAGTTAGTTATTTAAAACTTATTTTTCAGCTCTGCTACAAACTCTATAGTTCATTTCAAGATTATAAAATAAACTCTCAGTTAAAAATATTTTTTTGTGTAAATATAAATTGTTTTTAAAACAATAATTATTTTTAATTATACTGAAAAAATCATCAAAAATAATATATATATATATTTTATCGAACAGTAAGGTAAAGATCGAGGCTTATCTAGTAATTGTGGCTACTATAAATCCGGATCATCAGATGTCTGATTGTATATCTGGTGTATAAGTTGAACCCTGAATTTTCTTTGCGGTTTAAAAGGTCGACTTATACACCGGAAAATATGGTAACAACAACAATATATATATATATATATATATATATATATATATAGGAAAAATGCAGATTTTATGAATCTGACTATAGAGATAGGTTTCCCTATTGAATACAATTCAAAATGTCAACAGACTCTATTATACTATATTATACTACATTTAAAAACAAAATCTATAATTTAGGAAAACACAAAGGATACCATAATGTTACTTACATCTGCATGATATAATATAAAAAACAGAAACATGATTACCTTTATTTTTCTGTAAAATCTGTTAAAAAAGTCAAGCTAAGCTCTACTCTGCATCAAACATTAGAAAAACGCTTTGGCTAACCCTAAGACTCCTATTATAGGAGCGCTACCTAACCCTAAATTGGTTGGATCGTGGATGGAATTTTTTTTAAAGTCTACAAATGTTGCAAGACTATATAGCCAGATTTATTTGGATATACAATAAGAATCTTTAAAAACAGATTTTCAATGCAAAGGTATTTATTTAAAATTTGTTTAAGTTCTACAAATTCTTCAGAAAATTTCGGACCTGCGAGCTATCAGCTAGCTGTGCGTCTCACGTTTGATTCACGAGTCATTCAAACAGAATCGATCATTTAGTGATTCTTGTTTCTTTACCCTTGAAAAGAGATTATTGCAGTTTTGTCATATTTCGATCGATAAACGTTTTCAAAGCTAAATTTTTTATCATTATATGTCCTGGTTCTGGTAATGATTCATTAAAATTAAGTGTTTCGTTAAGTTATTCAAACGATCTATTTAATCATATTGTCACTGCTGTAAAATCAGCACACTGATTTTCCTGGCTATGAGTTGACACACATATATTATAATAAAAAGTATTATTTTACTTTTAATTACGTATTTTATTGAATATAAGTTATAGAGGAAATTCACTAGACTTCAAATAATGAATCTTTCTTTACTCAGCTAATAAAATATTGGATTTTTTCTTTTTTCTTTTTTACTTTGAAGTCAACAAATGTTGCAAGACTATATGGCCAGATTTACTTGGATACACAATAAGAATCTTTAAAAACAGATTTACAACGCAAAGTGAGTTATTTAAAATTTGTTAAGTTTCTGCTTCAAATTCTTCAGAAAATTTCAGTCCTGAGAGCTAGCTGTCCGTTTCACGAGTCATTCAAACTGAATTGTATTTAGGGTGTCTTGTTTCTTACCCTTGAAAACAGATTTTTACAGTTTTGTGATATTTCGATCGAAAAACTTTTTCAAAGGTAAATTTTTTTAGCATTATATGCTCCGGTTCTTGTAATGATTCATTGAAATTAAGTGTTTCGTTAAGTTATCCAAACGATCTATTTAATCATATTGTCACTGCTATGAAATCAGCACACTGATTTTCCTGGCTATGAGTTGACACACATCTATTTTAATGTAAAGTATTATTTTATTTTTAATTACGTATTTTATTGAACATATATTACAGAGGAAATTCTCAAATATTTCAAATAATGAATTTTTCATCACTGAGCTAGTATACTTTTGATGATTTCATTTAACATTGCTCAATATTTTTTAATGACCAGATTATCTTAAGTTCCTTAAATGGGAGTGGTGCCAAGCGCGGATCCAAGGGGGAGGTCATGGGGGTCATGACCCCCCCTCTAAACGAAGAACATTTCTATAAAATAATACTTTTTTAAAATATAAATATATATAAAAGGTGTTTTGATATATATTTATTTCTCCGTTAAAAATGCCAATCTTATTGATACATTCACAGAGTTATTTTTTAACAGAAATGCATGAAAAATTGCAGTTATTGTTTACGCATTTAAAGAATCGAACATTGTTTTATATTTTTTCTATAAATGTCGTACATCTTTAATTGTGACCAATTGCAACCTCAAGACGACATTTCCATGACTGTTGAGCCTTAAAAGTCGGCTTAAAATGTGAACTTTGGTGAAATTTTCTGCAAAATTAAATAAAATAAAAAATAAAAATGGTAACTCCTATTTCTTGGCATCTGAATAGAACATAGAACCTAGAAATTTTATACATTTACCAAGGCTGCTATGGCTCAAGGAATTTTTCAGAGAAAATAGCAGTAATTTCTTATTGAAATTTTTGCCTAATCGCACGATCAAATATGGCGAGTTTTTTTTATAAAAAATTACTGATATTTCCTCTGAAAAAAATTCTGACCAGTAGCAACCCTGATTTACGAATATACTGCAACTTTCATGCATTTAGGAATGAAAATGAATTCAGGTTAAGTTAGAAAATAGCCAATTTGGACAATTTCATGACAAAAATTGTCATGAAGACATGTGACCCCCCCCACTCGCCCTTCCTCCAAAATAGACATCACCCCCCTCTAAATGGAGGGCTGGATCCGCCTCTGAGTGGCGCTATAAGAATTCAGTTAAGTATGATTTACCGAATATTCAAAGAAATCGATGGACTATATCAGAGGTATATGAATCAAACAGCAGCTGTTAAGGAATACAGGACGCAGGTAAAATTTTTTTATTTTTAAAACCTTTTTCTAGCACCAACGTGTAAAAACTGAATGGTTTTTAAAGAGTTTTAGCTGAAAGTGTTCCAAAAATTGAGACAATGATCATAAAAGATTGTTAATTGACACAATCTGAGGTAATTTGTAATTTCGGGACTGTTACCAAAAGATACAAATGCAAAGATAGTTTCAGGGTTTCATATTAATCTTGTAATGAGATTTATCGATTTCGTGTTTAATTTTTTTGTCTAAATTCACTTTAAGGAGGCAAATTTTACTCCCAGAATATTTTCAACTTTAGTACATAATAGTTCATTAATAGTAAGAGATAGTCTTTTCTTTTAGGATTAAAAGTTACTCTTTTTTTTATTAGTTCTATCGAATGATAATAGAATATTAATTGTTGATAACATTTTTAAAAAATTAAAATCTTAGGATACATTTTGCTAGAATGAAAAATTTGTTTTAGAGAGGTTTTCAAACTTTTCTTTGAATTTGATAGAACTAATTAAAATAAATAACTTTTATCTGAAAGTTTTTCTCTATATCTGACTGTTAATGAGTTATAAAATAAAGACAAAAAATATACCTCCTGGGATAAAATTTTCCTTTTAAAGTGCATTTCGGCAACAAGAACATTTGCATATTATATTTTTGTTCGAGACCTACATATCCTCAAATTCTCATAATATTTTGAGTTTATGGTAGGGGATTGTTTATGTTTCAGTTTCCTATGTCGTCTTTACTTTTGTGTTTTATATTTGGAAACAAATCATGGCAGTCTACTATCAATTATTCTTATAACAAACTTATGTAAGTTGAATATTATTGCATATCTTAATTTTTGAAGTATTAATCTCAATACAAAATGAAAGGTGAACAATAATATCTAAATATTATGATATTAATATTATTATGTTATTGCACAGAAATCACCATGAAATGTGTTTAATTGTAAAATAAAGCAGAAAAAAAATTATGATAATGAATAATATTTTTGATACATGAAACTAATTTTCCAAAACCACTTTACTTTTTGACTATCATTCTCATATTTGTGTAATGTTTTCTTAATTTTGTACTATATATTTATATGAAAGAGTAATTTAACAGTTCAAAATTACATCATCTGGTACTGTTGATAATTTTTGTTAACATTCCTAAAATTTTGCTGATTAATTAGCATACAATATTTTTGTCTGATCATCTGAACACTTATTCTTTACCTCTTTCTAAAAAAGACAGATAAGAAAAAGAATAATTAAAAGTGAAAACTGTTTCTTAAAAACCATGTTTATGCATATTTAACAATGTTTATGCACAGATATTTCATTTCAAAATTATAACTTTAAAAACAAAAAAATATTTTCTACATCCAACAATTATACAACACTTTGCTAAGACTGGAGTTACACTCATTTTACTTTAAAAGGACAAGGGTTACCATAAAATTTATAAAGGAGAATATGTAGAAATAATATTGCATTTTTATTTTTTTCTGGACCTAATGTTGAAAGTAATGCTGATGCTGACTACAAACTAAGGATTTTTTAATTACACTAGCCATTGCATTACATTTTTTGAAAACAGTATGTTACTCTACAAACTGAATTTAGTATTTCAAGTCAGTAGATATCTAGATGTAAGTTGTCAATATTTCAGATTAAATTAACAAAAAATAATGTGTGTAGTCCATTTTAATCATCCTTACATCTAATAAATATTTAAACAATGACCGAATGTTTTTCAGTTTTGCTATACATGTTTTGTGTTTTTTCTTTTATAACTTAAAATCTACTTTAAAAGGTACTTGATTTATAAAAAAAAAAAAAAAGTGCTTTTTATTCCATACATCCTTTACTATATTTATATTTCTTAAAATTAAGAAAAATATAATTCAATAGTATACTATTTATTTTTACATTATTTTTCTATATTATAAAATGATTGTATGCAACTTATGTAACTATATCTCATTAAAAGATTCATGTTCATTTTTAGGGTTTCGTTCATCTCACGAAACCCTACTGCTCCCACTCCGTTGTCTGTCTGTCACAGAGCCATTCTCGAAAACTATGTAACTTACAGAGTTGAAACTTCGTGTATAAATCAGAATATCAGCTGTGAAGAGCTGAAAATATTAAAATTTGAAAAATTCGTATTATTTTAATAAATAGAGATAAAAAAACAAAATTCTAACAGCCTTTTCCTATTAAATTTAAACATTTTTCATTATAACCGATGCCAAAAATTAAAAATCCACGAAGAAATTCTTTCTACAATAATTAATTTTCTATCAGACGATTTCCACGTGAAAAATGAAATAAGAAGTTTCACCAAATGAAAAAAAAAGATTAATATGAAATAAAATTGATTGACGTCATAGTCATAATAAAACGGAAAATGTCTAAGATTTCTCAATAATACAAGGAGTATGTGTGAGTACACAAAGCAGTTAAATACACGTCATTAGAGAATTATAACGAAAATCTGACGTCATATGGGAAGTTTAACTAATTTTTCAAATGTTTGTGAATAATACAAAGCGAGTATCAATATAAATAACAGAGAATAGTAAATATATGAGTTTGAGGTTTGAGAAACATATTGAATCATGATAAAAATCCGATTATGGAAATATTCGCATATTTTAACATTTTGAAGGTGTACAATATGTTTAATTTTGAAATAATTTTTTTAAATATCGCATATAGTCCGCATGACAGATATTATTATGAAAGAATATATTAGCGGGCTGGTTTAGATATTCGAAAAAACGAAAAAATAGACCGGTAAATTTTTACTTTATAAAAAACATGACTTGTATTTTTTTCTTTTGCTAAATGAAATTTGTTTGAATTTATTAAAGAAAGGATAAAGTGTTTTGAAAGGAATATTAAACGAAACCCTTTGAGCGATCTTCGATCACACTTGTTTTGAAATGTCAGTAACATGGACCTTTTACAAGGTTTTATTAAAATAAAAAAAAAAAGAGAGAAAGATCACCAATAATGTTATTATTCCGTTAGATTTTTTAAAATTATTTATTTATTTATTTTGCTTTAACAGCAAATGTTGTCTTAATTATTATAGTTATTTAAAAGCATATTATTTTACCAAGTTTAATCTACAATTTAATGAGTATTATTGAGCCTTATCACACTGCTTGACATACAAAAATGTAAGTTTCTAAATAATGGACAGAAAAAAGTTAAATAACAATTTTTAGTACTTTTATGTTAGCTGAGCACAAATCTCGCTAATAGCCTTTTTTTTTTTTTTTTTTTCGGTCGTCAATAGCAAATTTTATTTTTTTCTGTGTATAAATTAGAAACAGTGCTTTGATGCAGAAATAAAATGCCTTATTTCATGGTATTATTTCTTGTTCACTTTTTGAAAGTATTTTAAAAGAAATGAGTGTAAAGCATTATTTGAAATGAAAGGAGTGAAAGTTTATACTTTAAATAATTTGAATGCAACATGAATGATGGCAATGGAAAAAATATTTCGTGATTTATCATGACATAGAAAGTCTAATTTTGTTTCACAACAGGGTTAAAATCAATATTAAAATTTATACATTTGTTCTGCAAATTTTAAAGAGTTTTATAAATTTATTTACATAATATTTGTTAAATCAGAAAATTCTTGTTGGACAGACATTGAAATAATAAGAAAAATATCTAAAAAGGTATTTTCTTTTTATAAGAGCCTTGTCTTATAAAATAAAAATAATATATAAAGTATAATATCTTTAGTCCAGACATTTTGGAACATTTATTCTATTATTTTGTTTTTATTTTCAATTAAAGATCATAGATGGTGATACCATAGATATATAAATGAGTTTCAGAAAGTAATTAAGAAAAAAAAAGTATATTTAATTTACAACATATTTTTTTCTATTTTCAAGGTGTAAGAACTTTCTGAGTTATATCTATGTAGTTAATATATATTTTTTTAATATTAAGTTGTATAAATTAAGAATGATAATATATATACTAAATTTCCCCTATTATCTTAAGTCACAACAGATAGCACCAAAAAAAATGCAAAATCTTATGTAATATTTCCTTTTTCTTAACAGCCTTTAAATTATTTCAAAATTAGATATTTCAAAGTATTATTTATTTGATTTTTCAAAATAGTAATCTTGTTAAAATAGCCTACTGTTGTGAAAGTAATAAAAATGTAATAATCTTTGAATAATTGATTTACTTTTTCCAATTTAAAAATGAATTGTAATAATTTTCTGTTTAATATGTAATCCATATTTTTTCATAATACTATTATCCTTATTTATTATCAATTTTTAATATATTACAATAGTAGTAATATTAAAAAAATGTTTTTTTTTTTTTTTTTTTTTTTTTTTTTTTTTTTTGTAAGTAAATATAATTTTAGAATTAATGTTAATTTTATATCATAATTTTATTTTTCTTTCTTCAAAGTTGAAATCGATGGTGGCAAAACAATGCAAAATCTGATTTTATTATTATTATTATTATTTAAGTATTGAATTTGCGATTTAATTTGATATTTTTACGTGTTATACAGGTCATTTCAATTTTACATGCTGATTTCATGTCCTGAAAATGAAGAATTTTTTTCTTGAAAAGTATTTAGTGTTTTTATTCACTGGTTATTGACATTTTTAGTATATTTTATTTGCTCATTAAAAAAATACATTAAGTATGTTTAAGACATTATTTACTAAGTAATATATATATATATAGTTCATCACCCCTTTTTTGGACTGTCCTGAGAGGAAGTTTCTTTGAAAGATATTGTTTATTTAGTACTATAACATTCTCGTTCTCATATGCATGTTTTTTTTTCTTTTTTTTTTTTTGTATAAAAGAATATACTATAGTAATTAAAATATTACATAAATTAATTCTTCAAGTCCATGTTTTCTTATATTTTTTCGATGAAAAGTTAAATCTCTGTTACCACATATAATTTATTTATTTTTTCTTGTCAAGAAAATGTATCACAGGACAAAAATGCAGTTTATTAAGTAAGCAAGTAGTAGCAATAGTCATTTTTAAATATTTGTTATGACGATTAGATGTAATGGATTGATTTGTTTTTACTTAGAAGGTGTTTTTTGTCTCTGTAACATCTGTTACCCATTATTTATCACCCCTATCTTGTGATTTTAGAATAATTACAAGTAAAATCAAATCACTTTTGCTACCACTATCAAATAGTAATTAGACTGGTAGGTAAACTGTAGTATATTATTTATATTATTAATAATATTGGCAACAGCTAGCGAATTGTGGTAACTGTAACTTTAACCTAGACGCCAGATCGGCAGATTGTATCTCGGTAGTAAACATGCATACGTGCATGCAGGTAGTATTTTATCTTAATATGTATTTATAATAAACTTAGAAGTTATTAAATGATCAAAGGATCTTAATTTATTAAATTGGTCACGATGTATTTCGACGAACAGTAATTGTACCGTATATTTAAGATAGTTTTCTAAATCGTATCGACCATGTCGAAGTTAGGCCTAGTTGGTCAATTGTCAGTATTTGACGATGTGTCAGTAATGAGGATTTTTCTCTCTATGTGGAGAGACTAGAACAATATTTTTTAGCAAATGATCTTGATGAAACAAAACGAGTACCTGTGTTGATATCAGTATTGGGACCTAAACTATACAAACTTTTGCGCAACTTGTTGTCTCCGCAACTACCGAAAGATTCAACGTATGACGTGATTATCAAGAAGCTGCAAGACCATTTCGCCCGGCTCCTATTACAATTGCAGAAAGATTTCGTTTTCACCGAAGGAACCAAATCGATCGGGAAAGTATTTCCGAGTATTTAGTTGAATTAAAGCGTTTGGCATCCACGTGTGACTTTGGAACTTTTCTGCAGGAAGCTCTATGGGATCGTTTCGTCTGCGGCATTCGTTGTGAAGCTACTCAAAAACGCTTGCTTGCTAAAAAGGATCTCAAGATTGAGGATGCTTGTGAAATCGCCTTGGCAATGGAATTGGCGGAGCAAGGTGCCAGCAACATCAAAGTGACAGTACCTGCACTTTCCAATGTCAACAAAGTGAGCAAATAAAAAAGTAAGTCCTATAAAAATGTTAAAAATAATCCTCAGAAATACTATCGCTGTGGTGTACCACACGATGCAAACAAATGTATGTAAATGCAAAACTGCTAAATGCCATGCTTGCAACAAGATTGGCCATATTTCACCTGTGTGTAAATCTAAAGACAAAAGTGCTAATCCTTCTGCTAAAAAAGTATCAGCTAATTGTGAACAGAGTAATTCTGAAGAGTATAATCTATTTTCCATAAATGTAAATAAATTAAGTAATTATTCTAACTATATAGTTCAAGTTAAAATTTGTAACAAATTACTAGATATGGAGCTAGATACTGCTGCAGATGTTAGTATAATTTCTGAAACGTGGTTAAAACAAAATTTACCATACATAGTGCCTAAAAGTATACCTGTTACACTCAAAGATTATAATCAACAACCCATTGCAATAGCTGGGGAAGTGTCAGTCAGTGTTGTGTATGAAAATCAAGTGTGTGATTTACAAGCTATTGTAGTAAAAGGTGACCGACCATCATTATTTGGAAAGGGTTGGATTAGAAAATTTAAGTTAAATTGGCACAAAATTTTCTCTGTACATAAAATACTTAAGGACATGTCTGTTAAAGTTGATTCTATAAATGCTTTGACAAATAAGTATAGCAGACTTTTTGAGGAAAGTTCTGAACCTATTAAACATATAAAGGCTTCATTAAAAATGAAACAGGAAACTCAGCCTGTGTTTTTTTTAAAGCGCATCCAGTGCCATATTCTTTAAAGAGTAAAGTTGCTGAAGAAATTCTAAATTCCAAGCAGAGAGGTGTTTGGGACTTTGTGCAACATTCCAGTTGGGCAACTCCACTTGTGATTGTTCCCAAGAAAAATGGTGATGTACGCTTGTGTGGTGAATTTAAGGTTACTGTTAACCAATTTATTGATCAAAATCAGTACTCTTTGCCAACTCAACAAGATTTATTTGCAACTCTTAATGGTCAGCAGTACTTTTCAAAATTAGATTTGCGTCATGCTTATCAACAGATTGAGTTAGATGAATCTTCACAAGAGTATCTGACTCTGAATACCCATCTTGGTTTAGTACGCCCCTTAAGATTATTGTATGGCATAAACAGTGCATCAGCAATTTTTCAGTCATCAGTTGAAAAAATTCTTCAGGGTATAGAATTAGTGACTTGTTTTCAAGATGACATCCTTGTTACCGGTGCCACATATGAAGAGCACCTAAGCACTCTGGAAAAAGTGTTTCAGCGATTTAGTGAATATAATGTTAAGCTCAACCTATCAAAGTGTAGTTTTTTACAAAAAAGTGTAGAATTTTTAGGCCATGTAATTGATAGCGAGGGTATTCATCCTACAGATGAGAAGGTACAATGCATTAAGAAAATGAATGCTCCTTATTAAATATTATTATATTATCCTAATATTATAATATTATCCTTATTCCTTAATAAATGCTTCCTACATACTGCTGCAGATGTTAGTATAATTTCTGAAACGTGGTTAAAACAAAACTTACCACACATAGTGCCTAAAAGTATACCTGTTACACTCAAAGATTATAATCAACAACCCATTGCAATAGCTGGGGAAGTGTCAGTCAGTGTTGTGTATGAAAATCAAGTGTGTGATTTACAAGCTATTGTAGTAAAAGGTGACCGACCATCCTTATTTGGAAAGGGTTGGATTAGAAAATTTAAGTTAAATTGGCACAAAATTTTCTCTGTACATAAAATACTTAAGGACATGTCTGTTAAAGTTGATTCTATAAATGCTTTGACAAATAAGTATAGCAGACGTTTTGAGGAAAGTTCTGAACCTATTAAACATATAAAGGCTTCATTAAAAATGAAACAGGAAACTCAGCCTGTGTTTTTTTAAAGCGCATCCAGTGCCATATTCTTTAAAGAGTAAAGTTGCTGAAGAAATTCTAAATTCCAAGCAGAGAGGTGTTTGGGACTTTGTGCAACATTCCAGTTGGGCAACTCCACTTGTGATTGTTCCCAAGAAAAATGGTGATGTACGCTTGTGTGGTGACTTTAAGGTTACTGTTAACCAATTTATTGATCAAAATCAGTACCCTTTGCCAACTCAACAAGATTTATTTGCAACTCTTAATGGTCGACAGTACTTTTCAAAATTAGATTTGCGTCATGCTTATCAACAGATTGAATTAGATGAATCTTCACAAGAGTATCTGACTCTGAATACCCATCTTGGTTTAGTACGCCCCTTAAGATTATTGTATGGCATAAAAAGTGCATCAACAATTTTTCAGTCATCAATTGAAAAAATTCTTCAGGGTATAGAATTAGTTATTTGTTTTCAAGATGACATCCTTATAACCGGTGCCACATATGAAGAGCACCTAAGCACTCTGGAAAAAGTGTTTCAGTGATTTAGTGAATATAATGTTAAGCTCAACCTATCAAAGTGTAGTTTTTTGCAAAAAAGTGTAGAATTTTTAGGCCATGTAATTGATAGCGAGGGTATTCATCCTACAGATGAGAAGGTACAATGCATTAAGAAAATAAATGCTCCTTCAAATGTAACGGAACTTAAATCATTTTTGGGTCTTTTGAATTATTATTCAAAATTTATACATAACTAGATGGAACCCGTCAAAATTTGATGGCAAAAAACTTGATAGTAACATAAAAATAAAATTCATAGCTGCTTTAAAATGTTTGAAACTTTTGAAGAATAATTCAAATAAATAAAAAACCCACTTTGAATTAAAGCTAGGTTGAAGAACAGCAATTGGCTAAGTTTCACTGGCACATGCACTCGCAGAATTTTTTTCATCTGACACATTTAGCGCTGTTGTGCAAGTAAATAGAAAGTGCCCCCTTGGGGAGGGGGAAATGGCAGGATGGACAAAGAAGACACACAACATGAATAAGCAGTCAAAGACCTTTCAAACGATACATAACATGAGGGGTGTGTGCAAAATTAAAAAAAGTACCCCCTTGGGGGGGTAAAGTAGGGGATGGACACAAAATATGCATAATATGATTAAGTGGTCACAGACCTTTCCAACGATATATAACATGAGGGTTGTATGCAAAATTTAGAAAAGTACCTCCTTGGAGGGGGGGGGCAAAGTGGGGAGATGGACATCAGAGATATGCATATGATTAAGCAGTCACAGACCTTTCCAACGATATATGACATGAGGATTGTCTGCAAAATTTAGAAAATTGCCCCCTTGGGGGGAGCAAATTGGGGAGATGGACATTGGAGATGCATAATATGATTAAGCTGTTACAGACCTTTCCAACAATATATGACATGAGGGGTGTCAACAAAATTTAGAAAAGTGCCCCCCTTAAGGGGGGGAAGTGGCGGGATGGACCCCAGAGATGCATAACATGAATAAGCAGTCAAAGACCTTTCCAACAATACGTAACATGAAGAGTTTGTGCAAAATTTACAAAAGTACCCCCTCGGTGGGACAAAGTGGGGCGATGGACACCGGAGATGCATAATATGATTAAGCGGTCACAGACCTTTCTAACAATATATGACATGAGGGGTGTCAACAAAATTTAGAAAATTGCCTCCTTGGGGGGCGGGGGCAAATTGGGGAGATGGACATTAGAGATGCATAATATGATTAAGCGGTCACAGACCTTTCCAACAATATATGACATGAGGGATGTCAACAAAATTTAGAAAAGTGCCCCCCTTAAGGGGGGGAGTGGTGGGATGGACCCCGGAGATGCATAACATGAATAAGCAGTCAAAGACCTTTCCAACAATACGTAACATGAAGGGTTTGTGCAAGATTTACAAAAGTACCCCCTTGCGGGGGGAGCAAAGTGGGGGGATGGACACCGGAGATGCATAATATGATTAAGAGGTCACAGACCTTTTTAACGATATATAACATGAGTGGTATGTGCAAAATTTAGAAAAGTGTCCCAATTGGGGGTGGGGGGATGGACCACACAGATGCATAACATGAAAAGGCAGTCGCAAGCCTTTCGAACGATATATCATGAGTGGTGTCAGCAAAATTTTGAAAAGTCTCTGTCCCATGTGGGCCAAACATACCCCCCCCCCCCCCCGCCGCCATAATTTTTGATGCGGACTCATTTTTAAAATTCGTTCGCACCCCTCTTCTCCTGCAAAATGTTGTGAATTTTAAAAAGTCACCTTCTGAATTTTTTTATACCAAAAGCGCTTATGTCCGTCATCTGCACGCAGAGTTTTGCGCTTACAGACGCCAGACACACCAACACACACACAGACAGACGTTTACCGACATTAATTGTATAGATGATACTCAGCGCCTACACATTTCACCCTTTAAAATTCAGCCAATGAGTTGACGGTTGTTCATTTCCAGAAACAAAACAATAATTCTTTAGGATGAATTTTGTTTGTTTGATACACCGTGGCAGAATATGTGCAATGCAGCAACGGGCGTCACAAACTTTTTAGGGCACCTGCAGACTAAAAACATATAATCAATCTTCGCGGGAAAAAAATCCTAGATTTTGTCAAATGATCACGGGAAAAAAACTAATTTCATCAAAGGATCATGTAAAACGTGAATTTTGTTAAAAGGCCAGAGGAAAACGTGATTTATGCAAAAGATGAGCAAATTTTGTCAAAGAATCACAAAACAGGAAATTTCACCAAAAGATAGCGCTTTTTTGCCAAATTTCGTCTAAAAATTGCGGAATAAAATGTATTTTATCGAAAAATCGCTGGAAAACGCAAATTTCGTTAAAGTATCGCGAGAAAAAATGCGAATTTCTTCAAAGATCACTGAAAAAAACGCGAATTTCATCGAAGGATTGCTGAAAATTCATGAATCTTATCAAAAGGCAGCAGAGAAAATGTGATTATTATCAAAGCATTGTGAAAAAAGAAAATTTCGTCTACGGATCACAGAAAAACGCAAATTTTGTAAAAGAATCGCGGAAAATAACGCAAATTTCGTGAAAAAAATCGCAGAAAAAACACAAATTTCGTCAAATTATCACTGAAAAAACACACGAACGTCATAGGATAGCTGAAAAAAATGTGAATCTCGACAAAAAAAAATTGATACAGAAAAAAATGTGAATTTCGTTAAATAATCACGAAAAAAAATGCAAATTTTGTTAAAGGATTGCACAAAGAATGTGAATTTTTTGAAAGGTTCGTGTGAAAAATGAAACTGTCTTTATTAAAAACAGCACACACACAAATATCTATACAAACCTCAATACACACATACATATTATTATAGGTATAGTTTTAATCTGAAATAATATACTGAACTAACTTTTGAAAAATCGGGTTAACCCAAATCCAACTTGCAGAAATCTACACTCAGTCTGATATCGACTCGAACCATAAAGACAGCTAACCCAACTTGCAACAAAAATAATTATTGCCGAGAGAGCATTTGCCCTCTTTCCCTGTGCTGAAACCTTTCAGAAAATTTTCTGATTTTTTCTTTACTCAGAAATGCTGTAGTCATTTTGTCCCCCAATTTTGCCCTTTACAATTCAGCCAATGAGTGGAGGGGGCCAAAGGAGCGGAGCGTTCCTTATCACAAACGAAATATGAGATACGTTCGTTTGATGTCGTTGTTGAAAATTTATGGATTTCTATTATTAAAGTAATTTTTTCATTTTACCGTATTTATTTTCTTTTTGTGTTGTATGTATTTTGCTACTTTGAATTTTTTTACACTAACCCCCTTTTTTTTTTTTTGAGAGTGAGAGAGAGAGATTTAGTAATTTGGTGACACGAAGTTCCACAAATTCTTAAAAATCACAAATCGTTTCCAATGTAAACAATGAAATTTACAATTAAGTTGCAAGTGCAAAATTTCTGTTTTTTAAAATTTTCATGTCATTCTGTACACATTTTAATATGTCATTCTGATCATTATACTACATATTTAGTTATGCACTATTAATTATTTACTTGACTTTTACTTTTAATATTTTAAATATTTCAAACTTACAGCTGAATGTAATTATTAAAACATTTGAAATACTGCATTTGAAAAATGAAATTTCAGCTTAGAAACGCGACAATTACTATTAGGTTAAAAAAATTTAAAGTAGAAAAGTACTTATGATATAAAAAGAAGAAAAAAAATACATCAGAATTTATCTCTATTACGAAAGCGGGAGAAATGATTTTCTGTGCTATACGAAAAGATATCCAAATAACTCAATCATGAACATAGAAATAGGTATCGGTTTCTATGTTCATGTGCACTCAATCCAAACTTGAAACTTTTAAAAAGGTCATTGAATGAATGAAATTCATCTTCAACTTTCACCTACAGGGAGAAATCCAGAAAACTTGCTGTGTCGCCAATTATGTTTATATTTTATATATATATATAAAAATAATAATTCAGGCACTTTTCCATTATACGGACACCATTGTCGCCAAACATACATACATACATACATACATACATTTTGGCATAGTGTCCATATAACAGAAAAGTACTAAAGTTCATGTTTTAAAATCACAATAAAATATCATGAAATTTATTGATTAGTTGTGGGAAAATATCGGGGAAATAATGTGTTTTTCGTGAAATTTTTTGTTTTGTTAACAATGTGGTTAGAGAGCTTTCGTAAGACAATTTATTTGTGTTTAATTGTAAGCATTCATTATAATTTTCAGTGCATTATTAAATTGAAATTTTTGTTTAAAATATGTAAACAAAACAGTGCCCAGAAACTTGTAAAATTCTAAAATCTGCATAAACTCCGGTTTTAAGCTATGCAGATTTAAGGGTATATATATATATATAGATAGATAGATAGATAGATGCATGCATGTAGTACTTTTTATTATTTGGTAAAAATACTGTGATCGTCACTGAGAAAACCTGAATTTAACCTAAAAGTAATTGTCGAGTGTTTAAGCTGAAATTTCATTTTACGAATACAGTATTTCAAATGTTTTAATAGTTACATTCAGCTGTAAGTTTGAAATATTAAAAGTAAAGGCCAAGTAAATAATTAATAATGCATAACTAAATATGTATAAAGATGATATTTTTTTTCTTCTTGAATTATTCAGTGAAACTCGCCTTATAAATGTATGCAAATAATTCACATCAAAATCTTAAAATAACAAAGTTTTCTTTCGTGTTTAGCTATGCTTAATAACCAAAATAGCTTGATTAAGACAAAAATTATTTGGTAAAAATACTGTGATCGTCGCTGAGAAAACCTGAATTTAATCATATCACACAGAATTACATATTAAAATGTGTACAGAAGGACATGAAAAGTTTTAAAAACTGAAATTTTACACTTGCATCGTAATAGTTTGTTTACATTGGAAATGATTTGCGGAATTACGTGCCACTAAATCTCTCTCTCTCTCAAAAAAAGGGTTAGTTATAAAAAATTCAAAGTAGTAAAATACATACGACATAAAAAGAAAATAAATACGGTAAAATGAAAAAATACCTTAATAAAAGAAATCCATAAAGTTTCAACAACCGAACAATCACATGGAATCGTAATCCACATGCGCTTCTAGAGAGAGGAAAAAGCCTTCACCTCATTGGCTAAAACATCCCGTCTGTAGAGAGTAAAAGCCTCTAGCTCAGTGGTTCCCAACGGGGGGCGTACGCCCCACAAGGGGGCAATTTGAAATTTTTGGGGGGGCAATTCGAGATTTATTACTGAACCATTCCTTGTCATTTTATATTTGTCTTTCTTTGGATAACCAATGTTGTAGACTCAAAACAAATGTAATATCAGTAGACTTTTTAAATAAAGTAAAAAAAAAAGATTTATTCAATTTTCAAAGTTTTTCCGTAGAAAAGTTTTAAAAGAATATTTACCTAGAATAATTAAATGAAACATTTTTGATGTGATTATTACTTTTTTTATATTTAAAAATTTTTAAACATTTTCCGGTTATTGTTGTATTTTCGATTTTTTCCAAAAAAATTTCGACAAGCATTTATTGGATAAGACGTGTATTTTTATTCGCTCTGCAATATGTCAATGACATACGAAAAAATTTTTACACATGTCTACTTAAAATTGATAACTATGAGAATCCAGAAACGCTTCTTGTATATTGTGTATTCATAGAGCGATCTTATTGTTCAAAAATTCATAGTTCTTAATAAAATGTTTAAGTCAATTATAAAATATACGAATGCTTTCAAGTTTAATGTAAAACTGTGAGAGTTTCTTCAAGAAATATCGTGAAAATATAAAAGAAGACTATAATACACTTTGTTTTCATACTGAGGTAAATAGGCAAACGACAACAAAACTCTTTTGAACATGTGTGAAGATGCATGACTTTGTTGCATTTATAGAGTTATGTTCAAAACATATTCGAGAAAATATTTTACCTGTTTGGTAAGATAACAAATTGCGAAATGACTTGTCATTGTTAATGTTCTTTCAGTGTTCGTCCATGTGAATAATAAAAATTCATTTTCTTGAATTATATGTTACATAAGAAAGACGATGGGGAGGGGGCATCAGGACTTCTGAGTTGCTTTGGTGGGGCGCAGTCAAAAAAAGGTTGGGAACCACTGCAGCTGATTGGCTGAAGGCTCGCGCACGCGTACAAAAAGCATTTTTGCATGAAAAACGTAAAAGCAGGTTAGCTTTAAGTATATGGATTCTGCCATGCTGCTTGCTCCCCTTTAAAAATTACTTCATAAGGACACTCCTTGGATGTGGTCATCAGAATGGGAAGAAACTTTTCAGAAGTGTAAAAATCTTCTTACATCAAATGCTATTTTAGTGCATTACGATGACAAATTGCCTTTGAGAGTATCCTGTGATGCTTCGCCTTTGGGTCTGGGTGTTGTTTTATCCCACACCATTGGCAATGATGAACGTCCAATTGCCTATGCCTCAAGAACTCTTTCCAAAGCTGAACAAAATTACTCTCAAATTGAGAATTGAGCAGCAGCAATTATCTTTGGAATAAAGAAATTTCAGCAGTATCTCTTTGGTAGAAAATTTACATTGGTTACAGACCATCAGCCGTTAATAAGTATTTTTGCACCTAACAAAGCTGTTCCTGCCATTGCAGCAGCTAGACTTCAAAAATGGGCAGTGTTATTATCTTCTTTCAACTACGGCATTGAGTATAAAAAAGGCTCAGAACACTGCAATGCTGATGCCTTATCACGTGCTCCTGTTGAATCTGAAGTGGAAACGTCATCAGAGATATTTAAAATATCATATAGTGAAGACTTACCAGTAACGAGCATCGAAATTGCAAAAGCAACTTGCAATGATGCAATTTTAGGTCAAGCTCTGAAGTATGTTCAAAATGGTTGGCCATGGAAGATAAACAATGAAGCACTTAAGCCATTTTTTAACCGTCAAGATCAACTGTCAGTTGATAATAATTGTCTTCTGTGGGGAATGAGAGTCATCGTACCAGAAAAATTCAGGAAGAGACTCCTGGATCAGCTGCATGAGACTCACTCAGGAATTTCAAAGATGAAAGCCATAGCTCGTAGTCATATATGGTGGCCAAAATTGGATGAAGACATTGAAAAAGTTTCAAAATACTGTCCTGCTTGTCAGAAGAATAGCCGTTCTCCTCCTGGCACACCACTTCAACCATGGACTTGGTCTAAACATCCTTGGGATAGATTGCATATTGACTATGCACAGAAAGACAAGAACAACTATCTGTTACTTGTTTATAGCCACTCTAAATGGTTAGAGGTAATGCGGATGCCTGCCACGACTTCTTCACACACCATTGAAGCTCTGCAGCAGATTTTTTCACGTTATGGATTGCCGTTAGAATTAGTGTCTGACAATGTTCCTCAGCTAATATCAGAAGAGTTTGAATGGTTTCTGAAGTCGAACGGAAAAAAACATACTCCCATTCCAACCTACCATCCACAATCAAACGGCTTAGCTGAAAGAACTGTGCAGACATTCAAAGAGGCACTAAGCAAAATGAACAGTGATGCTACAGATCATAGCTCACTCAAGAAAAAAATTTCTCGTTTCCTTATGAGCTATCGCTCTACGCCTCACTCTACGACTGGACTTTCACCTGCTGAATTGTTTTTATCTAGAGCAATTCGCACACCAGTAGCACTTGTACATCCCAGCACTCAGGCTCATGTTGAACAGAACCAGTGTGCTCAGAAAAAATATTATGACAGAAGCCATACTAGTAATAGAAGTTTTATGCCCGATGAAAACGTTTTGGTTCGCTCCCATAAAAACCAAGAATGGAGCAGAGGAACTTTAATCAGACCACAAGGTAATAAAACTTGGGTTGTTAACATCAACAACAAGATGTATCTTGCACATGTTGATCAGCTTCGTCATGAGTACAGTAAAGATGACCGAGAGTCTACAAACCTTGATAATTTGGTCAATCAGAGTTGCCACAGTAATGTTGACATCTTTGAAACCATTGATGCAGATGAAAGGCCAGCAGAAATTCGACCAGTGGAGAGGAATACTTCTACCATCCCAGGTAATCCTGAAATCTCCGAAACTGATGCTAGTGTAAGGAATGAGAAAATACCAACCACCATACATCATGAGAAACAGTCAGATGATACCACAAACGATACACCAGCTGTTGACCAAGAAAATAAAAGTGTCACAAATGTTCGTCATAACCCACCACGCACTCGTAAGAAACCTCTTCGTCTGGACTTATAAATACCTGGACATTTAAACTTACACCTTACATGGACTTATAAATATCTGGACATTCAAACTTTTTAAAGGGAAAGTATTGTAATATATTATTTATATTATTAATTATATTGGCAACAGCTAACGAATTGTGGTAACTGTAACTTTAACCTAGACGCCAGATCGGCAGATTGTATCTCGGTAGTAAACATGCATACGTGCATGCAGGTAGTATTTTATCTTAATATGTATTTATAATAAACTTAGAAGTTATTAAATGATCAAATCATCTTAATTTATCAAATAAACCAAATAAAATGTGTTCTCAGAATATTTTTTTTTCTTTCTGAATGTAACATCTGTTACCAGATACATATGTTATTCTTCAAAATTAGACATCAATTCCTTTAATAATGAAAACTTTTGGTATAGTAAACTTAAAACATCATTCCTAAGATATCAGGATAACAAAATCACTAAATGAAGTTGATTTTTGTAATTTTTAGTTGGCCCTGATAACAGAGGTTACCTTATGTAACTTCGGTTTCCTGATAACAATACCAGATCCTAATACCAGGTTACACATTTTATTCTTCAAAATTATCTATTAGCTCATTTAATTAAGAAAATTGTTAGTGTTGTAAATTATAATCATCATTCCTGACATAAGAGGAGAACAAAATCCCTAAATTATGTTGGCGTTGGTCACTTTTCTGTTACTTTATCTATTTTCTGTTACCTTGTTTAATCTCTGTTACAAGTAGTAATTAATTTCTGAAAATTTTCTATTTTGATTATTTTGTAATTATCAATAGATTTATTTACTCAATAACTTGCCACATAATCACTAAATGCCAATTTTGATATTGCATTATTTTGTAAAGAGTTTTGAAAAAGTTTTAACTTTAAAATTTGTAATTTGGTACAAAAAACAGAGATTACATTTTCACTCTTTTAATCATACTTCTTAAACAGATTTTAGCCAATATGCAGCATTAACTTAGCTAAGGACATCTATTAAACACAGTGGTTTGACTGCTTTTTTTTATATAAATACTACGATAATTGCTTCTTTGTGTCCAGTAACTGAGGCATCTTTCAACATGTTTGCTAGCTTAAATAAATAACATTAAGTGCGGCCTTCAGTTATTTGGAGTAGTATTGTTGGGCTTGTTTGTGTACATAACAATAAACAAATGCCTTCTGTGTTTAATTGTATATATTAAATATGTTGTGTAAGTATTGTATGAAACAGTGAAAAGGTTAACAGAAAATACATTTTAATAATTTCCTTCCCTTTCCTATTCCTTCCCTTTCCCATTTTCTCAATCTTTCAGAGGGCCCTATAACAAGGAAGAATAAAAAATTCACTATTGCTTAAAACTTATGCATTTGTTCAGCAAAAATTGCTGACAATTTTAGTTTAAAAGTTTTAATTCATCAAAAGCGTAATTTTTATTTTTATTTATTTATTTATTTATTTTTTGTTAGATTTCACAAAATTTTGTTTTTATGTTTGGTATGAAGTGGATGTCTGTTAAAGTAAGTAAACATTGACAATTTTTTTCTGTAATGTTACTAATAACCTTTTAATATGTTTATGGGAGATATATCAATATATATATAAAAAAAATTAAGTATAAATTTTAATTACCATAATTTTGGGAAAATAATCCACAGTTTATATGATTTAAAAGTTATTTTTTGTCGTATGTGGCTTATCTAATGATGTGGCATATATGCCATGCTTTTTTTAGAAGAAGTGGAACAAAATTTTCCCAGTCATTAAGCAACTCATCAAAAATGCACAGTCATGATGACAACAGTTGCCTTTTCCAATACCAGCCGGGGCTCTTCTAGCACCTCTGTGCTATTTCTTTGTTTATTTTTGTGCTTTTTTGTAAGTGCAAATCTAAATAATTTGCCTGCACAAGCCCTTATATAATAGTGCACTTAGCCTGCTAATGCCGACCCACGCAATATCACAAAGAAAAGAAAATATCTTTTTTCTGCTAATATGTAATATAAAGACAACCCCAAGTCAATTTTAAAGTGATACCTTGCCACTAAATATAGATAAGATAGCACACAGTTCTCCAAAATACATTCCTCCTCTCCCTCAAAAATGCAAAACTTTCTTGCAGGCATGATTATTGAAGAAATTTGTAATCTAACAGTTTTTTCTTTCCTGCACTGTAACATCTGGAAATTTGATTCAAAACACTAACTTTGACAGTATTTTCTGAAAAATCTTCTGCCTTTACCAAAAAATGAAAAAAACACAGTTCAATTACATAGTTTCTGAATAAAAGCAACGGCTAACTTGATACGTTTATGGACAAAAATTAATTAAAACATTTGTCAGTAGAAAGTAGCTAGTTTGGATTTGAAAATAGCCTTAATTGGGAGAATTTATTATTTTCCACACAACTGTGGTTATTTTTTCTAAGAAAGAAAGCATTTAGAAATTTTAGTATTCGTTTTCAAAGGTCCATGATAGGAATGGTTTGTAATAATGGTCATTTCTGATGTCATTTAAATGCACACCCACTTTTTGAGCAATCAGAGAGCCAGTGTTATATGTCAAGAGTTTATAAAGAAAAATAGAAAGATTTTTGTTATCATGGATTCAACACAAATTGTGATATAGATTGAGTGTGAGAGAGAGAGGAGTGGATAAGAGAGAGAAGTGTATAGTTCTTTTAGAACTGTTTCAGAGCCATAGCTCACTAACTTATTTCTAGATTTGTTTAAACTTTAATTATAGATTTTTTGTTAGGGTTTCATTCATCTCACAAAACCCTATTTGCCCTGAAGTACATAACTTATAGAAATGAAATTTTGTATACGTATAGCTGAATACCAACTACGAAGCTCAAAATCATAAAATTTGAAAAAATCGTATTATTTTAGTATAGAGTGATTAAAAAAAAATCTAACAGCCTTTTCCTATTAAATTTAAACATTTATTGTTATAGCAGTTGCCAACCATTAAAAATCCACAATAAAATTATTTCTACAATAATTAATTTTCTATTGAAAGATTTCCACGTGAAAATTGAAAATGAAATAAAAAGTTTCACCAATTGAAAAAAATATTAATAAGACGTCTTATTGGTAATAAAATGGAAATTTTCAAACATTTCTCAATAATACAAGGAGCATGAGTATTTGTAAATATAGAAAGCAGCTTAACCCCTTGACCGCAGAGCAAAAGGGCAAATTTGTAATGTTGTTTTCTCTGTAATTTTTTTTTAATGCTTAAAAAATCTGAATTTTCAAACTTGAGATAAAAAACTTAATTACGTATATAAGTATAATTCTTAAGAGTATCAATCATTACTTGATGTTTTAAAAAGGCATTATATTTGTAGAATTATATTAATTTAAACAAACCTTGTATTACTGTGAAACCAACAGCATAGTGATCAGATATATCACTTCACAGCGATGAGAAGGTTAATAGGACATCTTTAGAGAATTTAAATGAAAATTAATCTGACGTTATATTGGAAGTTTAACAGATTTTTTCAAATATTTGAGAAAAATACAAAGAGAGTATCAATATGAATAATAGAAAAAGAAAGTAGGTATGATGTCAGCAAGTGATTATAACATCATATGAGTTTGAGGAATGTATTGAATCATGATAAAAACCAGATTATGGAAATATTTGCAAATTTTAACATTTTGAAGGTCGCTATACAAAATGTTTAATTTGGAAATTGATTTTTTTAATATCACTTTTAGAACACATGACAGATATTATTATGACAGAATATAATAGCGACTTTGCCCGCTATCGGGCTTGTTCAGATATTAAAAAAAACAAGAAAGATAGACAGGTACATTTTTTACTTTATAAAAAAACTGATTGAATTTCTTTTCTTTTCTTTTTTTTGAAAATGAAAGCATTAAGTGTTTTGAAAGGAATATTAAACGAAACCTTTTGTACGATCTTTGATCACACTTACCCACATGTTTTAATTTTGCAATACTAATTTTCTTTATTTTCCAAGTATATCTCCTGTAAAGCATACAAGCTCTACTGCAGCTTTTAAACTGGAACTTCCGAAAAAGATAATGATGAAATCAGAAAAGAATTTTTAAACTTCTTTAATTCGGAAAGTGACGATTCCAATTTTGATAGCTTTGAATAAGTTATTTTTAATAAATAATTCTTGAGTAAAAATGAAACATATTATTTTATAATTTTATAACGGAAGTCATGGATGTGTTTGCAATTACTTATAGATCGTTTTTGTTTTATATTTATGTATTTAAAGCTTTGAACATTTCTTTATTTACTGTTTGTTTTTAATTATTTAATAATTGTATCATTTAAACTTGCTTTATTTATAATTATTTCAATTTAAAATTAAGAGAAACGTGGTATGTTGGTGAATATTCAACATGATAAAATTTTGTGCAACAGCGTTTCTGATGGTGTAGCGTATATGCAATGAATTTTTTTTTTTTTTTTAAATCATATTTCAGAAATGCAGCATATATGGCAGGGAGGGTTATCTACCCCAAAATATGGTAAATAATTTTGTTTTTGATTTTTATTGAATTAAAATTGAATTTAAAATATATGTTTATTTAAATAATCCTTTTAAAAGTGCTACATTTTTTCCACCTAATTTTTGTATTATTTTTTTATACTAGATTCTTCATTTACTATTTACTACATACAATTTTAATATCTACTTTTCTCTCTTACTTCCTGTTAGGAAAATATACTCTCAGGTGTCATTACTCTACACATATCTATTAAGGTAATATTTTTTACCACTTTTCCAGTTTTCATTAATCCTTAGTGACCAATATTTTATTGAATACTTTCATAAAAATACATTTACTTTGGTTAGAATACTTACATTTTCATTAATGTATCCATTTAAATCTGATTAAGTTTCAAAAGAACTCTCCTTTCAGTTTTCCTTTTTAGGTGCATTCGTAATTATATAAATACGTAGCACCTATTGTCGTCGTCTGGTCCGTCCGTCCGCATATAACAACGCAAAAACTACCCAACCGAATGGTTTGAAATTTAAGATCTATTATCTTTGCAGAATTTTGTCGAGACATTTCAAATTTTTTAAAAATCGAATCAAAACTTTAGAAAATATTAATAAAAACATTTATTAAGAAATTTGATTTTTTTTTAAATAGGTGCTTTCTTTTTATAGGAGCTTTCGAAGTTCAATCGTCATGCGACCGAGATACTTATTTTAGGACAGAAATTAATCTGCAGACGATAGAATTCTTTTCACAGAATTAAAAATCATCAAGATCTGAATATTTATATAACTAGCTATAGTACGAACGCACCTCGTTTGTAACGTTTGACGTACAATTTCCAACTTATCTATTAAATCCATATTTTGCCTTTCCAGCCTTCTGTTTATTGTAGATACTTTTGTAACTAGTGGCAGCTCTTGGCCATGAGTTATCTATGCATGCTCTGTCATAATACGTCTGTTTCTCCTGGCGAAGTTTCTTTGGATGTTGCTAGATGTGTTACGGTGTGATGTAACTATGGTTTGTTCTGAAGTTAGTGTCACAACATTATATTTGCATACCGCAGGAAGAAAGTTAGTTCAGACATGCTTAATGGACTCTTTTGGAATGACATCAGCGAATAAATACTTATGTTGGTATTCATGGCTAGTGTTATTTCATTTGATTTGAGAGATCGTCCGATGATTTTGGTCACATTATATTTACGGAATGTGTCTTTAATATGTTATGATGGTCTTATGGAATCTATAAATGTCTTTCACATAGTTTTATTCCTTTGATTAAAGTTCAAGCAGTGTTAATCTCATTTTCATGAATGATGGCGTATCTTCTTGAATCTTTTACATTCAATAAATGTGTTGGTGGCAGTTTAATGTGTTATCTCAGGAAATAACAAGAAATGACTGTGCCGATAAGTATAAACCTCGCGGTTCTTTTTCAAGGAACTTTGTTGAGAATGTATTTGTCTTGTTCCAAAGAGTGGTTTAGTATACAGGGGGAGTTCTATTTTTCGTGTACTTGTGTGCTTTTCTAAAAAGAATTGAAATGATCCTCGTGATGATGACATGTTATTTAAAGGTTCAATTGATGTGTCTTGAGTTTTCAAGTGTTTTTCTTCTAAGGAGAGCTGAAGAACGTTATGTCTATATTGTGTCAAGCTGTCATATGAGTATATTCCATTTTGAAATATGAACTTCTTCTTAATTACAGCTTTTTTGTGATAATTTCATCAGTATTATAGTTCATCGAGTTCAGGAACTGCTATTTGTGTTACAATAATTAGTGTTCTTTTGAAAGCATTTAGTTTAAATGCTCATAAGTACATTTTATGGTGTCTTGTCAAGATAAGTTAGTTACTTTGTTCTTCTTTATTGAATGTTATAGATAATCATAAAATATCAAAGCTGTGAATATCATTTATCTTAGATTAATTTTTATTAAAATTTATTGTAATGTATGTTTTTTTTAAAGTTTTTAATAGATATCTTTGTTTTTTAAATATGTTATCATATTTTTAAAACCGCCATGCATAGGTTTTTCCTTTTCAGCAATATTGTTATTTTGGGTATTGACATAGTTAAACTTTTACTTACTTATTTGTCTTGGGGTTACAAACCAACTTAATGCTTTTCCATTATTCATATTTGCATTAGCTCTGTTACTTTTATTTAAACCCCTGGCTATTGCATATGTAATGGTCAACACTTCCCACCCCACCAGCAGCTGAGATGTACTGATCTTAAAATTGATAGACAAAATGTTCTAGGTTTAAACCCATGATTGCCCCTAAGCCTAATTGTTTGGAGTATATTTTGTAGATTTTTTTAGATCATTGCTGTAAATACATGTTAGGATTCCTTAGAAAGACCCTCCTCCTTCATGGAGGCATTTCTGCCTGTGCAGATAATTTCCCATAACAAATACCTTCACCACCACCCATACTTCAACAGTTATGTTACAAACATGGTTAATACGGAATTTTACTATAATAGATTTATGCACTTTCTAAAATCCATTTGGGTCAGCTGCATCATACAAAGGATTAAAAATTTCGGAGAAGTTATAAAACTTATATATAGAATTAACTTTAAAGAAAGCTACTTTTTATGTAATATAGTGTTGTCGTTTTTCATATAGTTTTTTTTTCTTTTTTGGCATTCTGTACTTAAAAAGTAAAAATGGAACCATTATAAGATCACTCCTGTGTCTGTCTGTCCATCTGTCAGAGCCCTTTTTTTCATAAACTGTGGGAAATGGAAAGTTCAAACTTGAAAATGTTATAAAACCTGTTTACCCACATGCTTTCAGATTATTAACCATTCACAAATATGCTTAATAAAACTTTAGGGCTTATTAAGTTACTAAAAAAAATTATATTGTGTGGGATATTGTGAGCAATATCTCGTAATACCAAATTCAAAAATATATTTGTTTTAATTTTCAATATTATTTTTTCAGAGATAGTGTGAAAAATATGTTCCCCCTCCTCTATTTCCGAATCTAATAAAACTAAAATTTTGAAAAAAAATCAGATAGTAAGAGTTTATTTAAACCGTGCAGATAACTACAGCGATTTTTCTAGGTATCATAGTTTTTGAGAAAACACATTTTTCCATTACACACAGATTTAACTTTTCGGGTGTCAGCAGGAGAGTTGATGGGAGCTTGGGGTATCTATCGACGCAGAATCATCCAAGGATATTTAATAATAACTTTTGAAAAAAATTATTGGTAATTAGCCGAGATATTAATTAAGTTACCTGAAAAAAATTGTTTTGATGTATCGTGTAGGGAATCGAAAGATCTCGCAACGTCGAACTCAAAAATATATTTGTTTTAATTTTAGGTATTATATTTTCCGAGATATCGTTGATACTGCAAAAGTATTCCCCCCCCCCCAGCCTCTCCTATTTCCTAATCTACTAATACTAAAATTATAAAAAAATTAGAGGTAGTAGAAGTTTATTATACAGTAGAACCTCGATTATCCGACGTAATTTGGACCGAACCTACATCGGATAATCGAGAATTTATCAATAATCCTCTAGATTAACATGTAACATCGTCATCAAACTGATATTGTGACTATTTAAACTGCTGAATAAATACCTACATTCAAATTATACATGAAAATAAATTTATTTTGAAGTAAATTATTTTATTGGGTAGGCGTGTCAATCGTAAACGAGCAGTAAGCGAATGCTTAGCAAAAATATGACATTGATTTCTCCTCCCCATTTGAAAGTCTGAAGCTGTGAAAATTTCTGTTCGTGAAAAGAAGACAAAAAGGCGTTTTGTTTTCCTACACTTGCTTACAATCAGAGGGTGCAATACTGTAGTGGCTCAATTACTTAGTTTAGAGCAACTGAATATCCATTTATTAACTCCATGTTCCATTTATTTAATTTAATTTTTTATTTATTTGTTAAAGTTATCGGAACATTTTTGATTTGAAATCTGGCAACGGTCCAGGTTTTGTTGTCATTAGAATGAAAGAAAAAGAATAAAATGATATCGTTTTGGCTGCTGTATTTTTGTGATATTTAATAAGTTTTATAAAGACGATTATCTACGAGAATAAATATATTATTCACGCTACTTTCTAACATTCTACGAGCCACACCCCACAATACCATTCAAATATTGTGGCATTCGGCAGTACGGCCTTGCAAATTTCGAAATGGGAAGAGTTTTTGTTTAGAACAGGGACATGTACACAGGGCTTGGGTGGGGAAAGAGTTCACTTATACCGAGATCTGAGCTTGCGGAAGCTCCAGCTAATTTCAAAGGAATTCTGAGAAAGGTAACCAAAATATTTATCTGTACTCATAGTTTGGAAAGGACCGCTTGCATACACAAGGAACGTGAAAGTAAAAAAAAGAAAGCTGAAAAAAATGGTCAGGAGACCAATGTCGATTTACAGAAAGTTCCGGTTAAACTAGGGTTGTATAATCGAGGTTCTACTGTATATATAATAGCATAACACTTCCGCAGTGAATTTATCCAAATCCAGATACTTTTTTGTTAAAATCTGCCATTTTATTTTAATTTTCAGAGATTTAATTCTTTTCAACAAAGCTGCTTGCGATAAACCTTTTTAGAAAGATTGTGAAAAACAAAAAACAACTTGAGTGAAGAGCTACCTCGAAATATGCTTATTTTTTGATAGATCTTGCGTTGAAAATCGTATCCATGAACGTAGATCTAAAGAAGGACTTCTAACGAAATAGCCTTTCCAAGAAGAAAATCATTCCTGGAAAAATGTCTCAAATATTCACATGTGTAGGACAGCTTCTCCATACGTCACCAGTTCGTCTGTTTCTTCAAACCGTCTGTTGTCTGCTGGGTATCTCATATACAGTTTCGGTTTGATGTTGTAGGTGGCACTGCCTTAGCAGGGATCCTCACCGGCTGCACAGAACCGTACATATAGCTGTGCAGCTGCCATTTCGTTCCAAAGTAGCGACACGATATTAGCACTATTTCATTAGGAGTCCTTCTTTAGTTCAATGTTCATGGTCGAATGACTCAGCAAGCAGCGATGGTAAACAATATGCAATACATTCCTTTGATATTCATTAAAATATAGACCATGGATGCAATAATTTTGCTCAGGGGCAATATAAAACATCCTATATATATTAAGATCACGGAGGTTCTTCCTCCATGATTAAAATGAAAAAGTAATTCTTAAGATCAATTTTTCCAGTGCAAAAAAGACATAAATGCACATGTATAACAAACATCTAGAACATTTCCAGTTTTAGAGTAAAGAAGCGTGCGGTTCGGATGGCTGAGCAGTCTAAGGTGCCATTTTTAAGCTGTGTTTCGATAGGTTCGATAATCTCTAGGCAGCCTGATTTTTGTTGCTTTATTGGCGATAAGATAATTCATTTCAATAATGTCTTATTTTACTTAAGGAGAAGTTATATGATTTTTAGTATGTTTTATTCGAATGCTTTATAATTAAGTAAATTTTAACACCTAATAATATATTTTTTAAATTACCAATTTGTATTTAAATTAAAAGATTGTATATGTGATTATCAATTAAATACGAAATTGAACTGATCCACAATTTTTGATATATTTGGTATGACCATTATCAACATGTCATATCTATATTAAGATATATACTAAGAAAAGTATGTTATTTTTTTATTAAAAAATCATATAAGAAATCTAAAGTAAATTACCTTGATATCCATGATTTAATAATGAAATAATGTATGAAAATGTAAAATAAAATTCAAGCAATTAAAAACTATGTATTATAAATCGGTCGCTGTAAACAACAAGTTTTAACTTCATGGTTTTAGAGTAAGACTTATAAAAAATAATAAATAAATAAATAAAGGTCCCATAATTTAAAAATATTCAGAAAATACTCAGTATTGTTATTTTATTTTAAATATTGTGACTGTGGTAAGTAAAATTTAACATCTGACAATATATAATTTTTTAATTACTAATTTTTTATTAAAAATATTTAAATTACAGGATTTTGCATGTGTTGTCAATTAAATAAATTGACCTAAATTTTTATCTATGTTTTGTCTGACCATTATGAAAAATATCTGCTTATATACTAAGAAAAGTATGTTATTATTCTCCATAAAAAAAGAAAAGAAGGGAAAGAAGGAAAAATATTCATATAAGAAACTATAAAAGAAATCACTGTGATATATGTGGTTCAACATATAAATAAAGTTTTACCGTCAGGCTGGTAAAAATAAAAGTGATGGAAATTTTTAAAGGTCTTTTAAAGATACTTAAAAAAAATCAGAAAATGCTAAATATTGATATTTAAAAGAAACAAAAACAAACATTGAGACTATAGTAAATAAAAATAAATGCCCTCAATGACTTCTCATTAACGATTTTAGTTAAATTCCTGCTAAAAAGCAAGCGTAATATGTTATAAATTACAAGCTTAAAATTCTTTTACTTCATTAGTTGAGTACATTGGACTGTCAGCGCTATCTATCATTTTATGTGTATTGAAATCGCTAACACAGTATAACAATTCATCAAGATTTCGATACTTAATTAAGTTAAATGCAACTAATTAAAAATTAAAACATATTACTAATGGAATTTTGAAGTTGTTTACCGTCAAATCTTGATGGGTACTATCTAGTTAATTAATAAATATAATATATGGAACCCCTTGAGTGCGAGTTATCTCGCACTTGACCAATTTATTTTTAATACAACAGATTGACACTATATTTTATTAGTATCACAATTTTCAAACTATAATTTTAATGATACAATTCTTTATTTGTTTCTCACACATGTAGAAATATACAGATGCAGATATACTGATATATGTACAGAATATTTTGACTTGGGGAGGTTCCAAGGCTGGGGCCACAGAATACAGCAAACGTTTGTGTATCGTTAGAGTATAGTTAGTATATAAATATATGAAAGCCATAAAGTGCAATACTCAAGTGGTCGTGAGAAAATAAGCCTCTTACTTTGTGATTGATAATAGGATAAATTACTACTTTTGGTAAGCATGCAGAATTTTTGAACTTTTCTTAGAGTTTGAATCCCAGTGTATTCTTATTTTTCACACCAA
The DNA here is from genome assembly GCA_963931845.1 of Maratus michaelseni. Classification (NCBI taxonomy): domain Eukaryota; kingdom Metazoa; phylum Arthropoda; class Arachnida; order Araneae; family Salticidae; genus Maratus; species Maratus michaelseni. Next base: position 309,557,171 of record OZ007598.1, on the reverse strand, counting down.
AAATTTTTTATCAGTTACTAGCAAGCTTCGCCCGCTACACTGGTCAGTTTCTTCAAATGAACTTTAATCCAAGCGAAATTCATTGATTCAGTAAGAAACGATAAAATTAAACTTAAAAAAATTAAGATAATAAATTAACTATTAATCTAAAGGTTTCTGCATGTCATATTTATTTTTAAAATGGTTCATGTTTATTTGTATACTTTTTAGCAATGCAAAAGGGCGTTTCAGGTTAATGTCCATATTGCTTTAAAACACAAGGTGAAATTTACCGATATACAGGGTGATTATAATTAAAGTTGCACTTTCAAAAGGCTGTAAAAAAAAAGAACCACTGGTCAGAGTGACCTGATACTGAATCTGAGTATACGTTAAGCAATGGTAATTTGTGTTGTGAAAAAAAATAGGATTTCGAAAGTTGACTGATAGATGGTGCTGTACTCATCATAAGATGCTAATTAAAAGACCTGACATGCTGTCATGTTACTCCTTACTCAAAGCCTTTCCAGCTGTTGAATCTACATTTTGAAAATGACAGAATTATCAGTCACCATTTCCCGAAAGGCTGGCCACCACGTTCACCTATCCTAAATCCTTTCGACTTCTGGCTGTTAAGTACTGATTCTTGTGACCTTGTCCTCTTAGCGACACATGTTTACTTTGGCTGATGACGGTTGTTAAAAATTTGCATCCTGTTTTTTCATTTGTTTTTATGGTGATTCATACAAGGTGTATACGGTAAGGTGTCTGTTTAAATTATTTGATTTTTTTAAAATTGATAATTAAAATGCATTTAAATCCACAGATTAAAAAAAATAGTTCATTATTTATTTTAAAAATTTCAGATTAAAAGATGGAAAATAAATATATACTCTGAAGAAAATGTCACTGCCTCAGACTCACTCTCAAGCAACAGAAAAAACTTTGACTTGTGAAATATGTTCAAAAAAGTTTTCAGAAAGCGGAACTCTTAAAGTACACTTGTGCACCCATACAAAGGAAAAACCGTTTGTTTGTGAAATATGCTTAAAAGGATTTTCACAAAATGGTGATCTAAAAGTACACTTGCGTACCCATACAAAGGAAAAACCATTTGTTTGTGAAATATGCTTAAAAGGATTTTCACAAAATTGTGATCTAAAAGTACACTTGCGTACCCATACAAAGGAAAAATCATTTGTTTGTGAAATATGCTTAAAAGGATTTTCAAGGCGTAATATGCTAAAAGAACACTTGCGCACCCATACAAAGGAAAAACCGTTTGTTTGTGAAATATGCTTAAAAGGATTTTCAGAGAAGGGTCATCTGAAAGAACTTTCGCGCACCCATACGAAGGAAAACCCGTTTGTTTGTGAAATATGCTTAAAAGGATTTTCACAAAATGGTGAACTAAAAGTACACTTGTGCACCCATACAAAGGGAAAACCGTTTGTTTGTGAAATATGCTTAAAAAGATTTTCACGAAGTGATGAACTAAAAGTACACTTGTGTACCCATACAAAGGAAAAACCATTTGTTTGTGAAATATGCTTAAAAGGATTTTCACAAAGTGGTTATCTGAAAGGACACTTGTTCACCCATACAAAGGAAAAACCTTTTGTTTCTGAAATATTTTAATATGTCATTAAGTAGCAATTTAAAGAAACATTATCTTACCCATTCAAACTGAAAGACTTTTCATTTGTGATGATTTATAGAAAATGGCCATCAAAAAACACATTTCTATGTTCACACAAATGAAAATATCATAGTTTGTGAATCATATTCTAAAAGATTTTTTTAGATTGATATTTTAAAAATATTTTTACTTTTTCTCAAAAAAACATTCTTTTGTCAAATATGTTCTTGAGAATTCTTTTAAAGTCTTTACATAAGGGCATTCTACATCCTACATAAATAAGAAAACTGTTCATATCTGGAATATAGTGTAAACAATTTCCCCAAGATTATAATTTAACACTTTGACCTCTGTAGTGTTAAAAGAAAATCTCTCTTTTATGTTGAAATTTTCAAAACTTTCATATCATTTGCCTTTTTTAACTAGAATTTTATTAATTAAAATGCCTCTTAAGTGCAAGTAATATTTATTTCATCTTTGATACTAATTTAAATTTCTGAAATGAAGCATATTTATGGAACAAACTTTCTTGTGCAACACCAATGTAATTCAAATGGACTAAACAAATCTAGTTTGAATTGAATATGATTCATAAAGTATTTAATGCAAAATGCATACTTACTCATACAAATGAAAAATTGTTTTATGTTAATTTAAGATTGCCATATGAAGAATGTTTACGAAAAGTTTGTCTTGATGATAGGGATAGGACAGAAACCTTTCTTTTCGTGATACAAAGAACTATTCATTTTACAGAGGATATTTCATAAAGGAAATATAAGTATTTTTCTTTCAACCCTTACAGAAAAAAATTATCATCATTTATCAAATTTGTTAATCCTTCATCTGTCTTGCCTGAACTTAGCTCAGATTACTAAAATATAAAATACCACTAATATTTTTAGCAATATCTAATATTTCTGAGATGCAGGTTTAAACTTTTAAAGAAAAATTAAAGATTAAAAAAATCTGCTACCAGCATTAGTTTAGTCAGAATGTCATCCCATTTATTTCATCAAAGTTATAATATAAACTAGTCAAAGTTAGCAAAAAGCACACGCGTGCGAAAAAAATTAAGAAATGTATTTTAACTGCATTAGAGGATGATGACATCCACTTCGGGAAAACTGTGAAAAACCTTTCATTTCTTTTATGAAAACAATCCCGATTTAAATTCTAATTAAATGCAATTTTACTTTGATTAATAGATGGTGTTTCTTTTCTAAACATTTCTGTTTTCCTTTTGATTATAAATATAAAATAAACCTGTGCACTGTCATCACACTTTGTTTTTGTGTTGTGATTTTTACATATTCTATGCATTATGTATTACATACATTATGTATTCTTATTGTGTATGCCATGTTTGTACTATTCATTTTTTTTATAATTATTGTTGAGCATCATATAATGCAGCATTTTATTTTTGTGGCAACACTAATTTGAGGAAAACTTCTCATTTCATTTATGAAAACAATTCTGATTTAATTTTTAATTAACTGCAATTTTTAATCACATAACATGTTTTAACGAAAAGTGAGTACTGTATCAGAAGCATGTTTAAAATCCTGTCATATGATATCTCATTTATCGTTCTATGTTTTACCAGATAGAAAATGTTTGCAGTTATTTGCAGAACAGTATGGATTGTATATAATTTGTGCATAAAGTATATTATTTTTGAATACTTTAAAAATTAATTATTTGCATTTTTATCAATACAAAAATTGCATATTCTGAGTTTTAAAAATCAGTGAACATTTTTTACATAAAATAAGTGCATATTTTATATTTGCAAAAATTGTGCATTTTTATTCTTAATAAAAGTCTATAAATTCCAGTTTTGCAAAAAATTATAGTTTTTTTATGATTGTAACACTTTGTATATTCAAAGTTTGCAGTATTTCTGTACATGGTTCCCATTCAAAATCTGTAAAATTTTTCAAAGTCAATTAGTGTTGCATATTGTCATGACAAAATACAACATTCCAAAGCATTTCCACCCCTTTGGAGGGGAAGGAGAAAGCAATTTGCAAATTGACAATGTTTAGAAAGTTGTTCTTTCGCCATTATAGAGTAAAATATCTCATCTCTGTAAAACACCTACCAAATGAATATCACTAGACATGGGCACTGCAGATTGAATTCCAGCAAGGGGTAAGATTTTGAAAGATATGCCTGTGGTCTGCAGCTTTTCTAAAAATGGCATTAAGTTCTTTTTTATGAGCAGAACATCAAGTTCCTATGGGGAACTTGGCTTTCTAACCATTAAATAGAACATAAAACATCAAATCCACCCCCCCCCCCGTTTGGCTACACATGAATTCAACACGGCACTAAAACTTTGTAAACCATAAATTGAAAAAATAAACAGAAAAAAGACAGAACTAAAATTAAGTGCCATGGAGGTTTTAGGTGACCCCCCCCCCTTACGAAAAATTCTCAGTTCCTTTGTCTCTTAGTGTGTTAAATTATTTTAATTTACTCAAAACAGATAAGTTTTATTTTTTCTTAATCAGAGAATAAAAAATAGTAAATTAAATTTCAAAATCTGGGGGGGGGGAGGGTGGCCCACCGGGCTACTGCCTCACCACAGATTCAACTCTTCTCTGAACCTGCCATTTAAAATAAATTTTAAACGCATAAACATAAAAAAAGACCTAAAATTAACTGCCAGTGAGGGGATTTAAAGGAAGCCCCTCCCCTTTACCAGAAAATATTTCTATTTATCTCTAATAATAATAAAAAAAATCAAATAAATAAATTTTTCCGTTTTCCAAAAGTGGAGATAATAAAATTTAGTTAATTACATGTCAAACTGCAGGAATGGGCAATGGGTCTTTGAGCTCACCCCCATCCTTAATGAAAAATATTTTATTTCCTTGTTAATTTAAGTTACTGAAAAGAATAAATTTTACTATGTTTTAAAAATCGGGAAAAATAATTTTTTTAATTAAATTTCAAAATCCAGGCAGGGGTAATGGCTCTCCTATGCCCCCTCCTCCATCCTTAATAGAAATTTTTTTAGACCCTCTTTTATTTTAAGTTACTCAAAAAGAATAAATTTTAAATGTTTTCAAAATCAGGGGGAAATTTGTTATTTAAATTTCAAAATCCAGGGAGGGGCAATGGCTTTTCCATGCCCAGACCCCTCACCTTAACAGATTTTTTTTTAAGTTTTCATTTTGAATTACTCAAAAAGAATAAATTTTTCTACGTTTTTCAAAATCGAAGAAAAAGAAAATTTAGTTACTTAAATTTCAAAATTTAGTGATGGACAGTGGCCTTATCTTCTAACCCCTTTCCACTTTTGTTATGGCACACCCTTGATTAGAGCTTAAAAATACAAGTACAGTTGCTAAATGAAGAATTTTCTCTTCTCCCCTGGCTCTCATTTTTTATGAAAATTGCCTTTAATTACAAAAAAAATGAAAAATGTATATTCACACAATCATTTCCTGCATTTCTGACTCAATGTTTTCATTGCAGAAGCATTAGTAGTACTCAACCTCGTATCTCAGACTGTTTACTTTACGTTTATATGTGACTATCATAGTGTTAGTGACTCCTCGTTCATCTATTATTTTTTTTATTCGCTTTATCAATATAACATTTATGATTTAAATATTATTTTTAATGTATAAGTTCCGAGCTAGATCTACCTGTTTTACAGGACAAAAATACTTTCAAAACATTGTGTCCTCTTTTAAAAGATTTAATGTATTTAAATCCAAATATCTAGGCCTATCAGGCAAAACATTTCGTAGAGGGATTTGTAGGCTATAAATCTTATTCAAATTTTCAATTGTTTTTTCTCAAAATTTATAAATAATATATCATTGGAAAATAATTTTCAAAAATATATGATATTATGTCTTCAAAACATAATTATATAACTAAATCAGGAGTCACTTTAGTTGCATAAAAAATTTAGTCTTTTAGAAACTTCTAACAGAACTTTACTAACTTTAACACTTTTTACTTTAAATAAAAGTAACAAGTTTTTTTTTTCAAAATAAAATATCGCTTATCAAAAGGAAATAGGTGCTTTCAGAAAATATGAAACATTTTGCATTATTCACGGAATGGTTACAGCAAGCAATAACCATTTTTGATAGACAGTTTTCAAGTATGAAAATGAGTAAAGTTGGGTTAAAGAAACAGTTTTAATTTCATATTGGTTATTTGAACATTTTATATATGAATTCTTTTTTATATTCGCGTTTGTAATCAACGACAGGTGGCTCTGTTCTATCTTTGGGGTCGCAACGATAGATCGGATTCCCGCTTATTTAGATTATTTAAATGAATAGGTAAATAGCATCTGTTTTGAAATATTGCATAAAAATTTTAGAATTGTCGTGAAAATATCAGTGGAAAAATAAATTTATGAAAATTTGAACTGTTATGGAAGAAGTTGATTAAGTCAAAGAATGGCTTAAAATACGTTGAAGAATTTATTTTAAGAAGCTAACTATATATCGTTGCTAAATCTTTGCTGTAATGAAACAGATATTAATGTGGATTCGTGTTTACAAACATGTAAAAATAATAAAAATTAGGACAGCATTTTAGGTCTATCTATACTCTATACTAATAAAAGAAAGTTTCTCTCTGTGTGTGTGTGTGCGTGTGTGTGTGTGTTTTGGCGATGGTTAGGGAAATCTAGCCCACCTAGAAGGCTGGAAATTTAGATTTAGGTAGTCCAAACCCTCTCCTGGTGCAACATTACATCAGAATTTTTATATTTTAATTACTTTCTGAAATATTAAATAAAATGCACAAAGAACTCTCATTAAAAATACGCTTTTTTTTATCGGTTGGTTGGTTGTGTAGAATATCTTCTCAGAACACATTAAATAAATCAGAGTAACGATGCATAGATAAGGAATTATAGCGAAATAGTGCCAAAATTGATTGCAGTTACCTGCATATAGCCAAGCTAATGCAGCGCTATCAACTCATGGAAAATTACATAAACGCCACCTGTTTAAGACATTTACAGGCACGTTTTTCTTCATTATAATTATCTGGGTTTAAGTTTTTTTTTAAAACACGATATATATTATTATGATAGAGACTATTTTTACAGAAAACTTTATTTAACAGATTATTTGTTATATATTTGCGGGAATGGCGAGGGGTAGGGGTCTAATTACATTTAACAATTTTAACCCGTGACGTTTAATTGCTGTTTTATATACAAAATACCGCTATTTTAAATCTCAGTTTCTCAGTAATATCTCAGTAATAATGATCCGAACTTCTCCATTTAGTTCCATTTTTACTAAATTATCGTAAAAATCAGCATTCATTGCTTCAAGGTGTATTTCTAAAAAGCAATTACCAGTATTTCCGAATAATAGCCTAAGCCAAATTTCAAATTAAGTTCCTAGCTTAACCAAATGAATCAATCTTTAAAGATGTATAGTGATCCTCCTAATTAGTTATTTGCTGAAGGTCACTTGAACATCCCCCCCCCCCCTCCGGGGTCCTCCTTCAAAGTTTTCTCTAATTATTTCCCGTTTCCATATCTCAGCAACTATCTTTCTGATTTCAACGCAAGTGATTCCAAACATTATAATTAACTTAATAGTTACCCTTTATAACATTAAACTAAATTTATGAGTAGCAGTTACCACTATTTCTGAATAATAGTTTAAGCCAAATTTGTAATTAAGTTTCTAGCTTAATCAAACGAAGGAATTTTTAAAGATGCATAGTGAACCTCCTAATTAGTCATTTGCTGAAGGGAACTTGAACATCCCCTCCCCCTCCCCTCCTTCAAAGTTTTTCCTCTAACTATGCCCTGTTTCCGTATATCCGCAACTATATTTCCAATTTCTACGCAACTGATTCCAAACATTATAATTAACTCAATAGTAACCTTCTATAACATTAAAGTAAATTTATGAGTAGCGATTACCACTATTTCTGAACAATAGTTTAAGTCAAATTTCTAATTAAGTTCCTAGCTTAACCAAAAGAACGAATTTTTAAAGATGCATAGTGGTTGTCTAATTAGTCATTTGCCCCCGACCCCTCCTTCAAGGTTTTTTACCCAACTATGCCCCGTTTCCATATCTCAGCAGCTATCTTTCCGATTTGAACGCAAGTGATTCCAAACATTATAATTAACTTAATAGACACTCTTTATAACATTAAACTTAATTTATGAGTAGAGGCTACCACTATTTTCGAATAATAGTTTAAGCCAAATTTGTAATTAAGTTTCTAGCTTAGCCAAACACACGAATTTTTAAAGATGCATAGTGATCCTCCTAATTAGTCATTTGCTGAAGGGAACTTGAACATCCCCTCCCCCCCCTTCAAAGTTTTTCCTCTAACTATGCCCTCTTTCCGTATCTCCGCAACTATATTTCCGATTTCTACGCAACTGATTCCAAACATTATAATTAACTAAATAGTCACCTTCTATAACATTAAAGTAAATTTATGAGTAGCGATTACCACTATTTCTGAATAATAGTTTAAGCCAAATTTGTAATTAAGTTTCTAGCTTAACCAAACGAACGAATTTTTAAAGATGCATAGTGATCCTCCTAATTAGTCATTTGCTGAACGGCACTTGAACATCCCCTCCCCCTCCGACCCCTCCTTCAAGATTTTTTACCCAACTATGCACAGTTTCCATATCTCAGCAACTATCTTTCCGATTTGAACGCAAGTGATTCCAAACATTATAATTAACTTAATAGACACCCTTTATAACATTAAACTTAATTTATGAGTAGAGGCTACCACTATTTCCGAATAATAGTTTAAGCTAAATTTGTAATTAAGTTTCTAGCTTAACCAAACGAACGAATTTTTAAAGATGCATAGTGGTCCTCCTAATTAGTCATTTGCTGAAGGGAACTTGAACATCCTCCCCCCCTGGCCCCTCTTCAAAGTTTTTTCTCTAACAATGCCCCATTTTCGTATCTCCGCAACTACTTTCCGATTTCAACGCAACTGATTCCAAACATAATTAACTCAATAGTCACCTTCTATAACATTAAAGTAAATTTATGAGTAGCGGTTACCACTATTTCCGAAGAATAATGTAAGGCAAATTTGTAATTAATTTCCTAGCTTAAGCAAACGAACGAATTTTTAAAGATGCGTCGTAGTCCTCCTAATTAGTCATTTTCTGAAGGACACTTGAACATCCCCTTCACCCGGCGCCTCACTCATGATTATTTTCTCTAACTGTGACTTATTTCAATAAATCGGCTTATAATGTTCCCATCTTCTCGAAACCAGCTCGATTTTGTGGCACGACTACTATACAGTACCGTAGGCAACGTTAACCTGTCTCAGAGGTTCTTTCCGAAAGAGGTTGCTCCCCTGGCGGTGGAAGGGGGAAATAAAAGATTTTCCGGAGCGTGCGAGCGTGCCCGGTATGCGGTGTCGAAGCCATCGGAAACCTTGGCCAGAGTTTCGTTTTTTAAAAGATTTGAGTTTATTACACGGGCTCGGGCAACGCCGGGTAGGTCAGCTAGTTATTTAAATAAAGGGAACACAGAGATCAAGAATTTTTTATGGAAATAAATTTCTAGTTCATTAATGCAGTTATTACGTTAATATCGCTGCATGCTTATATAATACTACATTTTTATTTTAATTATAATTGCTTCTAATTTATCTAAATAAATAATACTCTTTAAAGTATTAAAATATTGCATTTTTTATTATTTGTCACTTTACATGGTAAAAATAAAAGGTACTATTTGCGAAGTTATAAGATTTTGTTTATTCTAGAATGTAGTCTCATGTTGATTGTGCTAGTTTATATGTATCATATAAAATTGTGAATCAATCACAGGCTTGGTTATTGGATATATTTTTAGAAGTTACAAACCTATAAAAAAAGCACAAAACCTATTAATACAAATAAAAACTTTTTATTCTCTTTTTTTAACAGTTTGTATAAGTTTGTCAAAAATCTTTCAAACATGCATTTTTATTGGCTTTAAACTTAAAAAACAAAGCTCATAGGTTTTGTTTTCATAAAAATGTATGTTCTTCTCCTCCATATTAGCAAGAAATATCCTTCAACATCAGAACATATTAGAATTTATTGTTTCTACATGTTGGAGATTTACAGAAATATCTGTATAGATAATTTAAGATTTTGAATGAACCCTTATATATATATATATATATATATATATATATATGTGTGTGCTCTTAAATGCAATATTTTAAATCCAAATTTCTATTTATTTTGTAGATTCTGCAATTTACCTATAACAACTTTCGCCCGTGGTGAAGGCCCCCTTCAACTGCCTTTCTGCGTGGTCCAGCTGTCAATATAAATTTTAATTCTATATTGAATAAGTTGTTGTTTCCATGGCAACAATACAGTGTTCAAACTAATTCAGTAAGAAGAATAAATACAGTTTTTCCTGTGTGCCGAGTATTCAATCTGTGGTCAAAATTACTATTCAGTGATCCCTACACTATCCAGTACTGAAAATAAATTATCAGAATAAATTATATATAAAATCAGAATCAAAATTATCAGGAATAAATTTTAAGAGAAGCACTATACTTTTGATTAACTATTTCACGAGCTTAATATATATATATATATATATATACACATATTAAACTCGTGAAAATAGTTAATCCAAAATCAAAAGTATAGTGCTTCTCTTAAAATTTATTCCTGATAATTGATTCTGATTTTATATATAATTTATTCTATATATATGTGTGTGTAGTATTTATATAATTTTTTAAGACTCCAACAAAGGATGGCACCAATTCAATCTGCATTTTTCATTTTTGTTTGTTATAAAGGCCTTGGCAAGATAAGAAAAATGACCTTGGTAAGAGAAGGAAATTTTTCATAAATATTCTCTGGCAACCTATTCCACTGTTTCATACACACAAGCGCTTTTTTTTTCAATTTTTATATATATATACAAACAGAAGTAAATCATCTAATGCATGTAGTTAGTGGTAATGTTTTATATAAAAATAAGCATAACATTTCATTAGACTTGTTTTCATGGCTGATTATATTGTTTGGCAACAAATGTGACTTTCTGAAGCCCAAATCATGTCAAGCTTGAAAAGAAAAGAAGAAATCAAACTTATTTTAACAAACAAGTACCAATTTTTCTGTGGTTATGAAAAATTCTTTAATGCAGGAATCAGTTTTAATTATTTTCCACAGGGGATTCCATATAAATTTAACAAAAGCTAAAAAATCATTATTTCTGCTTAAATCTGTAGTATGCATTCAAAAGTATTATTGTCTGTAGAACTAAAATTTAAGAGTTTGAAAGGCTTTTAGAAAATTAAATGTCACTTTATTTTATGCACAATAATAAATAAAAAATTACACTTTACACACTAAAATCATGATTGAAACACACTTGATATCAAAGTGATTAATAAAATTAATAATAAAAAGGGTTATGAGTTACAGGTAAAGAAATAAAGACTTAAAATTCCTCAATTGATTCTCTCTCTCCCCCACCCCCTTCCACCATCCTACTTAAAAAAAATAATAGAAGCTTTGACAAAAGTGCATCTCTAGATATAACGAATCCCTGATTATAATGCTTTTAAGCTTTCTTTTTTTTTTTTCATAATTAGAACTTAGAAGCATTGCCTCTTGAATAAATTTCACTTTTACTAATTTATGGGGAGGGGGGGAATGGTATTAGTATTTTAATAGAAATATAGGATTTTTTTGCATTTTTATAACTATATAAGCAGATGCTTGAGTTAGAAATATGGAAGTAAGAAATCGAAATGAAGTCTAAAGACACGTTTAAAATTTTGCTTGCACGTTTTAATGTAAGAAAACTTCCCTACTGCACTGTCCTTTAAATAATCAGACATTTGCAGTAGAAAAGTTCACTTGACTCTAACGTGTGTTTTTGAAACTTCTCATCAGTTTGCTGGTAAAAAACATCTCCTCTTCAGTAATTTCGCTAGACATCTTTAAAAATCTCTATTGTATAGTTTTTTTACTCAATCAGATGTTGTGTAGCAGAACAGCTAGTGGATTTTTAAAAACTTCTCATCAGCAAGGTGGTAAGAAATAACCCATCTTTGGTAGTATTGCTAGGAATACATAGGAAACAATCTTCTTTGTATCTGGACTTCTTTATTTACATTTGATAGCATGATGATGAAATAACAAATCTTACTAATTTAGCACATTTATTTAATCTGACATCTTTTTGAGCTATCATGCTTAAAACTGTTTTGAAGTGGAAATTTGCAACTTTCATACAAAACTGCACAAATAATTTCATCCATGTATCAATAAAATTTTCTAACTGTGTTCTTAGAAACTGTTACTTTCTTTTAAAAGTTCAGGCTAAAGTTCCATATGTGGATATGTTGCCAAGCTTAGATAAAATATGACATAACTATCGAATTCTATCTTAATCAAAGAGCAAAATTAGCAGTTAGTGTTTTATATTCTTATTGAAGAGTGTAGAAATAAGAAAACAATATTATATGAAAATAATAAAAAATAAAAATAAACTAAATATGCATCAACACAATAGGTAAATTCATATTGTGTAAACAAAACAAGTAAAAAAAGATTGCAATATCGTTCAATTTATTTAATTTTTTAATAAAAAAAAATTATTATTATTTATTGAACAACATACATCTGACTTGTGTGCTCGACATGAAGCCTGCATATAAGTCATCGTCAATATACAAGGACGAGATAGCACAGGGAAATATTAATACAGAGAGACACAACCTGGGAGCTCCACACAAAATGTGTGTGCAACGGAGCCAGTGGGAATTGAACCCAACAACCTCCTACGCTTCGCAAGCGATTAGCGGCAGTGCCTTAACCACTCGGTCACGGAGGCCCCAAAATTTTAATTTTAAATGAAAACAAAAAGTACAAATACCGAGAAAATGCATCAAAACAATTAACAGTCGCCAGTCAAAAAATAATAACAGTGGCAATATAACGTTGATTTAATTTTTATACAAGTGTATAAAAAAATACTAATATTATTCAAATTAAATGAATCATACATATTACTCAAGTTAGAAAATAATGCTATCAAAGCAAAATATTTCAAGTTGAACGTCTATATTTTTTTTCCAAATTTCCAAATATAAATAAATTTTGTCGTTTGCTAAACAGCAATTTGCAGTTGTGTTTTTAAACAAATTATTTAAATTAAGAAGTTTTTAGAAACTCACAGCCTTTCAATCCTCACTATTTACAGTAACAAGGCAGGTCTTCATAAGAGCATACTCAGAAAATTTTGAAAAAAAAATACAGAATATTCTACTCATGAGGATAGATACGTTTATAAAAAAATTTGCTGCGGAACCTCGATATAACGTTTGTAAAAAAAAAAAAAATAATGAAATCTTCGTGTTTTGGCGATTTATCGCTGGGTTGGCGACACAATCAAATTTAAAACAAATACGCATTTGCGATAAATACTCTTTTAGGAAATACGTTTTCTACTCTTTATACGGAACTAGTTTAAGTAAGTTTAGCTTAAATAAATTCACTTTTATAACTACGGTTTTGCCATATACATTTGTATGTTCATCTAAAGAATATTAACGATCGTATTACGGTTTAGAACAAAATTTAAATTGATTAAAAGTGCTTCAAACTAAAAATTAATTGTCCGATTCTGAGCACTGTCAATTTGACCTCGATATTGTTAGTGTCAGAGACAACAAGAAAAAAGTCTTGTTATCGTGGAAACAACAACATATTCAAAATCGAAATGTATAATGAGATCGTTTTTAATCGCACAGATAACTTAAAACTTATCCAACCGTCAAAACCATGTAAAATTAAATAACTTCAGCAATACTTAACTTTTGTATATATATATATAATATACGCTTATAGAAAAGATAGTAAACTATTTAATCGTTGAAGTTTTAATTCATAAAATCATACGCATTTAAACACTTCTTTTACCAGAAATTTTCAAATATATTAAAATCACTTGCATTTGGAAATGATAAAGTGTTGCTCGCTAAATCGAATCTTTTTGCTCCAAGTACTCGAAAGTATTTTATTTTTTTTTTACGGATTTCCTACTGGGATTCCGTAGCTAAATATGACTAATCCTTCATTACGTACATGAGTAGTTCCATTAGCATTTTTTTTTTCAAAATATTCTGAGTATGCGCTTTAACGAGACCTTCCTTGTAGGATTTAGTCATGTGTTTTTTTTATCTTTTAAAATTCCATTTTATAATGTTACAAGGTAATAAAATATACGTTTCTTGCATTTATATGTATGGGAAAAGCCAACAACATACTCTCTAAATGTAATTCAGACTTTGTCCGCGAGAGGGGGAGCATTTCCCAGGTAGGACAAAGATATTGGCCAATATCAAAATGTGGCATCGGTCAACATTAAATGACCCCCCTAAAATAATATTCAGGAATACCACTTTTTGATATCTGACAATGTTGGCCAATATTTTCCAATATCTGTGAATATCATTTTTTAACATTGAACAATATCATTTTCTGACATTGTGCAATATCATTTAATAACATTGAGGGTTATTTGTTTCTGATATTCCTGAATATCATTTTCAGTTATTGGATGATATATTTTCCTGACATTTCTGAATATATTTTTTCAGTACTCATAAACACTGTCGATACTAATAATACTGTATAGTAACAATTACATTTTTTTTTCTACATTATAACTTCACGATTAACATTATATACAAATAGTTGACATATTAAAGGCAATCGCAAAAATATTTATATTCAAGTTTACTTGTATAATTATATAATATATCATATAGATACATTTTATAGTTATATATATGTAAATATTTTTGTAATTGCCCTTAGTACGGTAACTCAACTAATATATAACATTATTATGCAGTTACAATTTAGAAAAATACATGTGCATTGTAATTATTATTACCAGGTATTGTTAATATCAACTGTATAATATTTGTACAGAGTATGTATTTATATAATAATATAATCATTTAAACATGTGGAAATAAAACTACTATCGTAAATATCTTATTGATACAAGCCACCAATCTGATTTTATGAATTTTATAAATATATACTAAATTATAGTTTTGCATTGTATTAGTTTGCATTTATAATATTTACCATTTTTATTATGTATATTTAATAAGATTATACGCTGCTTTGAAAATAATTGGTGACCTGGTGACCTGATATGTAAAAAAAGGTCATCAGTAAAATGCATTTACCCTCAAAATTTGATGATTTTCAGTTTTTTTTAGATATAATTTTTATACATAATGGTGACATTAAGACTAATTTGAAAGACGAAATCCTCAATTTTGAATTACCTTATTTAAAAAAACTTTTATGGAACAACCTCAAGCAAAAATAAAACAGCCCAACCCCGGTAGCACAGAGATATAGGCCAATATCCACGGCAATATTGGCCAATATTTTGAAAGTCGCTGAATGTCGTAAGTCAAATTTACAACAACTGCCGATATTCACAGACATAACTTAAAATTAGTTCCAAAAAGAAAGCACTCAGAAGAGCTTTTTGCATTACTTATGATATCATAATACAGAAATAGTATTCTAAAAAATAAAATTTAATAATTTTGCCAATTTTAAAAAAATTTACTTTTTAATGCCTTATTTTTAATATTTGATTACATTGGCCAATATTGTAAAAATAATACTATTACAACATTCAGGGATATCTATCGACATTCGTAAAAAGCAATATCATTTTTCGGACATTTCAAGATATCTGTCGACAATCAGCATATTTGACGAAGTTTGTAATCTTGACCAAAGTGATCGGAAAGTTCTGAAGGACCGCCCATGTGGTGTAGTTTTCGTCATGGTGCATTGTATGGATTCGTTGGTCATGAAATTTGCACAGAAGGAAAAAGCCTATATAAAATTTTTTTGTAGTAATCGATAGTTATTTCTATATATAAAAAAAGCATGTGAAAATTTGTGTTTTATAAAAAAAAACTAAAGATGATTTGATACTATCTTTATACTATGTATTTTATACTAATTTTAAAAATGTGTTTACAAGAAAAAAAAATCAATTTATATAATTTTTAAATGGATGCTTGTTTATCTTTTTAAAATGCTTTCGTATTTCCGACTTTTATAAGAATTTTATTTTTATTATTGAAACAATACAAGTTGAGTTTCAAAATTAGATCACTGAACTTTTAATTAGGCACTATTAATAATATATATTTTATACAGTTCATATAAATAACAATAATTATTATATAATAATAAGCTTTTGGGCTAATTTATGTGCGTGTTAACTTTTGTGTAGTACATCAATTTTTGAAAAAATGCACATATATTCCTGACTTAAAATTAATAAAAAATATATATATATATTTAATTTTTCACAAAGCAAAATTCAAAGTAATGGGGTTGTTAAAACTTTCTTTATAGCTTTGTGCACTGGGGAGGGGGGGGGACACATGATTTTTAACACAGAAAGATTTAAATTTTCTTATTTCCTTTAAATTTCTACATTTTAAATTTCTTACCTATTTTTAAATATTTTTTTACAAAATTTCCAACAAACTCAGTAATAAAAAGTGATATTTAAATAAATCTTTGCTAAAAGAAAGTAAAAAAAAGTATGTCGATTGTGATTGAAAAATAAGAGATAAATAAATGATAGTTTTGTCATTTGTCAGACATTTTTTATTCCAGTAACAGAAAAATCTACTCCCGCCAGCTTTTGTTAACAGCTCTTCATAACATTGTTTTTCCCTGGGTTTATCATGCTTATTATAGTCTGTTCAGAGAAAGGAGATAACGAAAGTAAACAAACGGGTTGCAGAAAAATCGCCAAGGAGCCACACATTTGGCACAAATCCCTAGGTTGGCGAATTTTATTTTTTATTTCGATTTGAAAAAGCAGAAGCTTAAACACTTCTGACAGTCCGTTTGGTGCTTCTGGCACAGCGCCAGATTTAAGCATCGCCAATCCGCATGTGCATTTGTTTACTTCTGTTATCTTCTTTCAGTGAATGAAGTATAGTACTTGGGTTTGCCTTTGTCTTGTTACATAACGAGACTAGACTTTCCATAAGCAGCGATCTCTCGTTTTACAATGAGGGATTTTTGTCCGCCACATCTGGGGTGCGAAAAAGAGGTTTTCGATATCTAAAGATATTATTATTCAGTAATGAAAAAATAAGTCATTTAATATCCAAAAGTGTTATTCAGGAATGTTAGAAAAATATATCGCTTAATATCAAATGATGATATTCAGCAATGACAGAAAAAAATATCACTTAATGTCAAAAAATAATATTTAAAGATGTTGGAAAATATTGACCAGTATTCACAGATGTCAAAAACTAATATTCACAAATATTATTTTAGGGGGGGGGGGTCATTTAACGTTGGCCAATATTAAATTATAATATTGGCCGATATTACATTTTGATATTGGCCAATATCTTCGTGCTACCTCATTGCACCTTTTCTGTTCAGTACATAAAAAACTTATTATACAAGGATTTCCTCTATAAATAGAACTTGTTCTTCATATTTCTGTTACGGTGAATCTTCCCAGTGAAATCTTGTGAAGTTCTATTGGCACCGTGAATTACTAATCTTTGACTGGCACTTTGAAATGCCGGGAGGGTCAGAGAGTTGTATCCCAAGGTTACTTTACCCTAAAGAAAATGACAGTAATCAAGAGATAAATCCCACACATGCATATAAACAACTCTATAATGGAAAAGGAAAAATAGGTTCCACATTTCTGAGAAAAAAAAAGCACAGGGGAAATATTGTTACTAGAACTTTGACTAAGACATTAAAAATTTAGTTGTAAAAAAAAGACAGACATTACTGCTATGAACATAAAAACATTAATTATGGGTATTTGGAATTATCCACTATTTATTCTAGTTCGCACCCAATATAGCAAATAAATGGTTAAATAAAAAATTAAAAAAAGAAAGAAAAAGAAAATTTTTAAATACAAAACTATGCTTCAACCTCAAAACTATACAAAAAAGTAAAGGGGCAAAAGGTAAGTCTTGCGCCTCCTTCAAAAAAGCTAGGGGGCGTGCGCCCCCCCCCCCTTGTCCCCACCAAATTACGCCCTTGACTCATACTAAAATTTTTTATATTTTTGGCACAGTACAGGTATTCTTCCATATGATAAAAATATGAAACAACACAACAGTAATGCTATGATTTTATATCCCAATTAAAAGTAAGTCCATGCTTAAAATGATATGCTGGAGTTACCTTTGAATCACGACATGGAGGGCATTCTCGTAACTTAAACTGGTAAATAGAATATTTTGCATAACGAGGCCAACTTAGAACAATGTTACAGCTTAAAAACAGATATTGTGTATAAAAAAGTATTCGAAAATCTCGCTGGAAGAAAGCATTCATACTGAAATAAATATAATTTACAACATACCTAACTATACTATCATAAAATAAAACATTAAATTGGAGTTTATCAAAGGCTCGTATTAATAGCAATCACAAGCAATTTTAAGGACACATCACAATAAAAATGGAGTACACATGTAAGTTGCAATTTAAAATAAATAGAAGAGAACATTATATCTCACTTACTTTAATCTGATATGCTCTATAAGTCCACAATAATTGTTTTCCGAAACAGCTGATCTCTGGTAGCCTAAAGAAACTGCACCAAGGAACCCAAGAAGGAGATTAATATTCAAAATTGGTCGTAGTTGAGATCTAAGATTTTTTTTTTTCATGTAGTAGCTGGCGGACCTAAGAAGTTGTTTTTAAAAAAGCTAGTGAATCGAAAGATTTTTAAAGGAGCTATAGTAGGGGACCCAAAAGGGGCTAACTAAAAGTTTTGAGCAGGGCAAGCAGATCGATTGCACTGAAAAAGAAGAAAGAAAGTTGTAGCAACCGCCTATAAAATTGCAAAACATTAAAAAGGGAAGAAACACGAACTAAAAAACAAAAATAGCAACAAAAGAGTTCAGAAAAGTGCCCCCGGGCAGACAAAGGGGGGGGAGGTGCAATATATGAAAGAGTGGTCAAAGGGCTTTTTAATGGTATATCACATGATGAGTGAAGGAAAAAAATAAAAAAGTGACCCACCCCCCCGCGTGTAGAATATTGGGAGAGAGGGTGAAGCGAGTTTCATAATTTGAGAGTGGCCCAAGGGTTTTCCAAGGGTTAAGGCATATATCACGTGATAGGTGTCGGAGTCGGAAAAAATTTACAAAGTGCCCTCCGGAGGGGACAGAGATTGGGGAAGGGAAAATAGTAGGTATATAAAAACACAAACATATTCGGTTGCAACGTTGTGTCAAAATTTCAAAGCGATCGGGGAAGAACTTTAGGAGATTTAAGATTTTGAACAAACGAACATTTACATTTTTATTTATATAGATATATATTTTTTACATATTTTGTCCTATATTTTATTATATAGTAATAATAAATAAATAATCTTTTGCATACTCCCCACTTATTTAGATAATTAAAAAAATCTATCAAAATTTTGAATTTCAACTTCCCCTCCCATACGCGATTTTGGAAATTGTGTTCGATTTAACACCTTGGCGAAAAAGTTTGGTGAAAAACCTTGGCGAGAGTCCTGCGCGTAGGGTTGCACAAGATTTTCAGATAGCAGCAGCAGCAGCATCTGGACGATTACATGTTCTTACCGCATGTTGATTGTGATTTTTGCTTGAATCCGTTAGCTTTATCTTTTCGTAATAGCTGAGTTCACAGTATCGTTATTGGAGAGTCTAAACTATAATTTTACAGTTGACGAAAAATCCACAACTAAACAATTTGCTGTTATTAGAACGTCCTTTCAAAATTCTGATGAAGTGTGCTCTTTTGTGCAAGAAATACAGAAAGCTACAAATACGAACTTTCGAATAAAACTTGCAAAGCCGAACATGAAAAGGTAATTTTTTAATATTGTTATTGCATATATAAATTATGTCGTTTTGTTGCAGACTTGCTTTGTTTTTCTGAAATTTAATATAAAATGAATTGTGCTTCTTAATTCTTATAATTGCTTGTCTTAAATATCGACTGATTGGAAAGGTTCTTATTTAATTTTGGAATAAGCATTCACATGTAATGTAAAAAATATATTTATTTTTATCAAATGCAGTTCCTTATTATTATCTATTGCGTGCAGAATTAGCATGTTTTTAATGCAGTGATATTTTACTCTGCTTTAACCATGCTTTTTGCTGTGATATCAAAACACTGAATAGTGCTTTATTTCTACGAATACATTTCATGCAACATTTAAAATGGAAATATCAATTACTTATTCCAATGTTCTTGTCTTTAAGTCATCTGGTAAAACAACTGCTATAGGATAGTTTCAACAAATACTATGGCACTGTAAAAATAAATTCTTACATCCAATATAAAATATTGAATCTTATTAATAAATTAATTTAAAACCTGTGATTTTCAAATCGATATTCTTGCTCATTCAACTTAAATTTCTAATTATGTATGTAATGTAATAATGTATTAATTTCTTTCATTGTATTATTAATCAATTATTTATTAAATTATATATAAAATTTAAAATAATATAAATTAAAAATTATTAAATTCATTGTATTATTAATCAATTATTTATTAAATTATGTATAAAATTTAAAATAAAGTAAATTAAAAATTATTAAATTCATTATATTATTAATACATTTCATTAATTATAGGGTGCAGTGTGTACTATATGTGTACTCTTGTATGACAACATGAAAATAAGAAATATTGTTTTCCTGATATTCCCTACTACCATGATTGCGTATCTTAATCTGATATATATTTTTTAAACTTCTATCTTCTCTGTCATATAATTGACTGACCATAGCAATCTCTGTACATGATTTGCATTGTTATTCATCAGCTTTAAATGTGTTAATTTTTTCAATGAATCAATCCTAATATATCTAAAATATTGCAGAGATTTTAGATTATATTTAGTTTCTTAGCCATCTCACCCTCCCCCCCCCCTACAAAAAAAAAACACTCAGGATAACTACACAAATATAAAATTTAACTTTTGTTAAGGTGAACAAACATGTTTTTAAGTAAACAGTTTTAACATTTAGTTGTTATTACTAATTATTAAAACATTCCTTATTCTTTTAAAAATTTTATTAGTTGTTTATTTTTTGAAATTTCCTTTAATAATTAATCAGTAGTACATTACATGAATTATTGTTGCCCCCCACCCCTTCCCTTTCTCAACAAGGATTGGTTTAAGTTGGAAAATTTCATAATTTTTTTTTTCAGAAAAAGTTTGAAAACTTTCAAAATTCATGAATGGTGCAAGACGGATTGTCTGGTGAATCTACTGGTCCCAGGATATGTTGCTCTCAGGAGATCACTCATGCGTAGTTTTACTGTTTAGTAATTGGCTATCATTTGTGATCTTCTGCAAGAAATTTTAATTTGGGCCTTGGACGTGTGCTATTTTTGCTTCCAAATTTGTCAAGCAGGAACTGTGGTAAATATAATGTCAATCAATGAAGTATATTGACTGTAAGTATGTAGTTTTTCAACGTATATTTAGTTTGTTGCATAATAAAGAGGGATTTTAAAATACATTCTAGATAGTTTGTTGTTTGGTACTTTCATATTTCGTGTTTTCATATTTCTCTTCTTTATTAATTAAATTGTTAATTTACTGTCTCCCTAAATCCATGAGAAAATAAGTTTATAAATTATGTAAAGCAATTAAACATTTAATGTGTTGCTTTGCTTGTAATAACAGACAGCTGAAAATTAATTCTTAAAAATGGAATTTAACTATTACTCTTCATAATTTATTTTACTCAAATTACTTTATTGTTTACTCCAAGTGATTTAACAAAAATGCAATTTTTGAAAACTGAAATTTAAACATTGTCAGGTGTGCGTTGCTATTGACCATCCCAAAACTACAGCAGTGAATGTTTCGAGATAATAAATGCAAATGTGTTGTATGTTTTCCGATATAAGTTAAAAAAAATTATTGAATATCAAGGGAAGGAGGAAACAGTGTTGAATTCAAGGGGTGGCCCTTGAATGTCCCTCCTCTTCCCTAGAAGTTTTGAGATTGTATGCTTTTAATGGTCAAAAAGTACAATTTCACCTCCAGAGCTTTATAATGTCCCTCCCGGAGCCACAGAAATCCCTTCCGGAGAAAAATGTCTGAATTCAACACTGGGGATAAATTTTCTGATTTTTTATTTATTTACTGCATTATGTGTCATATTAGCCATAGTATTCCTGAAAATATTACATAAACGATTAAAAAAACATTAAAAACATACTAGAATAACAATTATAGTTGTCTTTTTTAAAGAAGATATTTAACATTGGATTTCCTTTAAACATGTCATTTTATAGACATATGGAACCTTGAAAGTAGCATTTTTGCATTTTATCTGTAAAAAATAAAGATAATACCGTAGTAGCTTCCTATTAAATTGCTCATTCAGATATAGCCCTATTTTTTTTTTATCCCCCCCCCCCCCAACTTGAGGAAAAAATAAAGGTTTTTGCAGTAACACCACCACTTTATAATTTTATTTGATTACAAGAAATGTGTTAATTTTTTTTTTTAAAGTTTATGCATATACAAATACTTTTTTTTTCACGTACATTTCGATATAATTCTACTTTTTTGTTTCTTTAATGAATGGCAAATGTGATAAAAAATATAATGCTATGAAATTTATAATCAGTTTGAAGTTAAAAGTTGCTTTAACACACCCTCCCCCCAATTCCCACGTAATGAATAATTTCATGCACTTTTTAAAATATTTAGTGAGTTTTTTTTTTCTGAAAACAACCCTATCATGCCAATTTTCTTTTCATCGATAAGTTTCTTTAACAAGCAATGATCCAGACAAATTTTGGGGCCTATTTAGGGCCCCTTTACAAAAATCAATTTAATAAAATGGGAACCTTCATAAAAAGCAATTTGAGAAAATGGGGCCCTTCACAAAAATCAATTTGACAAAATGGGCCCCTTCACAAAATTCTTTTTACTAAAATAGGCCGTTTCACAAAATTCCATTTCATAAAAACTTGCTATTTATCATTTATTTATTGTTTTGTGATGTTTTAAAATGTGTAATTTGTAAACAAACAAGTTCACCAGAGAAGAAAACTTCACCAAAAGGATTTTAAAAAGTTTTTGTTTAAAAAGTTTTTGTTTAAAAAGTTGTTTGAACCCCTTCACAAAAATCAATTTGACAAAATGGGCCCCTTCACAAAATTCTTTTTACTAAAATAGGCCGTTTCACAAAATTCCATTTCATAAAAACTTGCTATTTATTATTTATTTATTGTTTTGTGATGTTTTAAAATGTGTAATTTGTAAACAAACAAGTTCACCAGAGAAGAAAACTTCACCAAAAGGATTTTAAAAAGTTTTTGTTTATAAATGCTTGGTTCGAATTTGATTAACTGGATTTCAACTTCCATTATAAAATGTTATTTTTCACAAAAATATAATAAATTTCACAAAAATAACCTTTACTTTTCACAAAATGGGCCCCAAGAAAAAAAACCTGCATCGACCCCTGTTTAATTAATGAGTGGCTGTAACACATACTGCACTATAAATAAAATATATAGTAATATTTTTTCATTTATTGGAACTGGAGTTAAAACCACTTGTATTTCTTATATCTTCAAATCCACAGATATTCTTAGCAGTTTGAATGAGACATTTCTTTTCATCTCGCTGATTAATTTATGTATTTTAATAATAGACTGAAATTTGTTTTTCTTTCTTTTTTTTAAGCATGCCAGTGCTTGGCTTTGATGTTATTATTTTTCATTTTTTAATTATAATAACTGAAAATTATTAATAACTTGTTTCTTCCATTAGATTAAAATACATACCTGTTTTTGCAGGCTAATAGAATAAAGTTTTCTGCCTGAGTATCATGCCATCATCATTAGCATGCCAAACTGTTATTTATGTATTTTATTTCTGATATGTAGTATATCATTATATTCAGTAATAAATTTGTTATATGATAATATTTATAATATAGAACAATATTTTGTTGTTTTATTTCTGTAACTTGAATTTTCAAATAAAGGAAGTTTATTAAAAATTTTCTGTTATCATTTGACTATAATTTTATTATAAATGATCATTTCATATATCTACTTGTGTTTAAATAACAGAATGTATATTAAGATATTAAGAAAATACTCAAAGCATTTTTTAATTAAAAAAAAAGGGTTAAAAAGAAAGTTTATTTAAATTTTACTATTAAAATTTTTATTTTAATACTAGCAAATCCACTCGGTGTTGCCCGGTCCCGTCAACAAATAATACGGAATGCGAAATCGCTCTAAAAATCGCTGTACGAAACCCTTCTTCTGGTAACCCTTTGTCTTTCGGAAATTAAATAGAGAGATTTACACGAAGTGGAAGTAAATTTAATACCACCTTCTCAAATGTCTGGATCATTTGATTCAAAACGGGTCAGTTTTTAGTCAAAAATTAAAAAAGGTTATTTTTAGGTAAAAAAGGTCTGATTTTCACAAAATTTACATTTTCGGAATCAGAAGAAAACCGAATTTCGATTCAAATAATCCAATACTTTTCTTAATACTCGAAAATGAGTGAAAATGAAATTTTTTCGTTTTCTGAGATTATCAAGTTGGTAACTTTCTTTTGCAGTTTCAATAAAAATACTTTGTACAGGATGAAACAGAGTTTTTAAATCCACATCGTTCATAATGTTTTTGTTTATATTTTGAAAGTCCATTTTCAGGTTCAGACATGTTTATATTATGGATGTAAACAAATTTTTTTCTAGAAATATTGCAATTTTCTTTATAAAATATTTTATTTCCTCTTAAAGTTTAGTTTCCATTCTGTCAGCACTAGAATTATTACTGTCACGACACCAGAGAAAAGGGAAAAAAACTGTCTTCCTGTGACGACAATCGTTTATAACTCAAGATATAATTCATTTATTAGTAAATGCATCCAAATTTGGAAATATTCTTTTGAAATACTAAGAAATCAAATAGCGTTTCAGGTTTTCTGATAAATAAAAATTACCTCTCCGATAATGGTAATAAAAATTGCATATTGTGTCAATTTCCCAGGCACTACAGTCATATAAATAATGTCATTGTTTTGTAATTCAAGGAATATCAAATTTATAGGAAAATAAAAAATGTAGGGCCATTCTTTGACAAAATGCCTGCCGGCTCTGCCTGCAAACAAGTTAGGTTTCGAAGTGGGCGGTTTCAACTGCTGCATGATGGCAAAAAGCTCATTTCTTCCACAATTCCCAACAGACAGGCATCCCACGGCCTGCACCTTCGAAATCTACCTGTGCCTGTAGTCCGAGCCGTTAGGGATTTTTTATATTTCTGAATAGATAAAATTTTCACTTTGAGCCCGACTTGGAAGGATTGTTATGAAAACAGAACCTGAGCCCATCTCCAGGGGTCGATGCATGTTTTTTTTCTTGGGGCCCATTTTGTGAAAAGTAAAGGTTATTTTTGTGAAATTTTATTATATTTTGTGAAAAATAACATTTTGTAATGAAAGTCGAAATCCAGCTACTCAAATTCGAACCAAGCGTTTATTAACAAAAACTTTTTTAAATACTTTTGCTGAAGTTTTCCTCTCTGGTGATCTTGTTTGTTTACAAATTATACATTTTAAAAGTCAAAGAATAATAAATAAATAATAAATAGTAAGTTTTTATGAAATGGAATTTTGTGAAAGTGCCTATTTTGTTAAAAGGAATTTTGTGAAGAGACCCATTTTATCAAATTGATTTTTGTGAAGGGCCCCATTTTATTAAATTTATTTTTGTGAAGGGCCCTAAATAGGCCCCAAATTTTGTCTGGATCGAACCTTGATCTCATCTCTATTTCATACCAACTGTAGCATAATTAACACAGTCAGCAAAAGAGACAAGCTCACTCCACCATTCCAACTACTTTTCAGTCTATTTTGATAACATAACAGTTCAACAATGTATGGAAATTAGCTTATCTTAATCATGTGAGATAGAAGTATTGTAGTTTGCCTCTTTTGTTGGCTGTGGATATTACCTACTGACATGCTCATAGAGCTCAAGATTACTTTGTATAAATGTAGAAGCAACTTTTTTGGTGAGAATATTCACAAATCAAACAGATAAATAGCACACTTTTAGTCACATTTTCTGACAAAAAAGGATTGAGCCAGCTTTCGTAGACATGCATATTTTGATATAGCTCATAACTCAAGTTGTTTTTGTTTTTCACATCTTTCTTTAAAGGTTAATTTTATGCAGTTTTATTGAAAAAATTAAAAATAAAATGGCTGATTTTAAAGGAAGATTATCATGATCCGGATGAGTTCACTCCGGAAGTGTTATAAATTTAGCACTATTATATATATATACTCGTATACAAATACGTAGGGTGACACCACCCTGCCAGTAGTTGATCAAATTTTTGATATATTGTGCCATTTCAAACAGAAATCAGTTTTATATGTAGCACTAGACATAATGTTTTTGTTTGAATGTTAGTGCACCTTTTATTACATTGTTGTCAACCGTCTGCTGTAAGAGAAGCCATTTTATGAAATTTTTTTATTAAAAAGTGTAAATATTTAGTTTTTGATTAGTTGGAGACAATTACAATAAGTTAAATTAATCCACTTCCATCTAGCTTATTTCAACTAATATTTTTATAAGAATTATTGTTAATCACAGGCCAATGATATTTTAAAGATTAATTTTAAGATTTTCGATTGATCAACCACTGGGAAAATGGCAATTAAAAAAACTATATATTTATAGTTTTGTTGGTATTTAATTTCAGCGGATTTAATTTTTGTCCATTATAAGACATTCATTAAGGGTTGTAGCCCTGTTTAATGAAAAATTATAAATTTTGTCGTTTGTCCAAAGTTGTATATGTAGGTAGGTATAAAGGAGAAAACGCTGACTCATAGTGGAACTTATGCAGAAATGAAAAGCAGTATTGTCACATCTGAAAAGAAGATAATGATTGACAAGGTTTCCTTAAAGCGCATACTTAAATTAGTTTGAAAAAAAAATTCCAATGAAACTATTTATGTAAAAAAATACTTTTAAATATTTTAGGCTAAAAAGATGCGATTTGACAAGAAACATTTTTTCTTTGCCAAATGCAAGTGATTTTAAGACATTTGGAAATTGTTAAATAAATAAGTGTTTACATTCTTAAGGAACTTAAACAATCAAATACTTTATTATTTCTATTATACTTATTGCTTATATACTATAACTTCTTAATCCAAATTATCATGATAAGAGAAATACTAAGTACCCAGTAGATAGTCTCGCTCGGTAGTTTTTTCAAAATATTTTTTTGTTAGTTTATTTGATATTTTTTTTTATGCATGGAATTTTGCAATAGATTTTTAACCCACTTCTTGAGAGGCTAGAATTATATAAATTATGTACAAAGGTGTGTTTCCAATGACAATACATTTTAATATTTTTACAACTTAATTTTAAATTGATACATTAATATTAAGACATTTTTCAATTAGCGACCACGCAGATTAAATCACCAAATATACTCTGTAACTCATGCAATTGTGTTGGAGTTGAAAAAAAAACAATGGATTTAACTATGTGACAAATGTTCACCAAAATATGCCAAAGCGCTATTTTAAAGAGTTAAAAGTAGAAAATAAATTATAAATAAAGAAGAGTGTAATGGGCGATTCTATTGTTATGTGTGTGGCTTTTAGAGAGTTTTTTTTTTTTGCAAATTGCGACAAATTTGGAAGTGAAATTTTTTAAATAAGCTTTTTTTTTATTGCTATTACAGGACACATACAGAATCATTTTTGAAGTGACACCTTTAGTCTAAAGTAATAACAATTAAAAAAAAAAATAGTAAAGTCGTTACGCATGCGACTTTTCTGAGTTGAAAATAAAAACTAAAAGAATAATTGTTTTGAAATGTTTGGATTACTGAAGTGTCCAGAACAAAGATGTTATATTGTATAATACAGTATAAGATCTTTATAACACGAGTCTATATAATGCAATTCTCTATATATCATACAACTTCTCAGACATAAACAATGAATTCTGTATTTAAGAAACATTTGCATTCCCACATTGTTTTAAAAAAAAATGCTGCTCTTTAAAAGACTAAATTTCATTCATTAGTTCAACTTTATCTCCTTAATTTGGAGCACTTTAATGAAATAATTGCTATTACAATAAAAAAATTTTAAAGGGGAAAATAAGGAATTATTATATAATTATTTTGTCCAGACACATTTGGAACATGTTTATAAAGTAAATTTAACAATGAAATTTATAATCTGCACAACTTCTGCACCAAGGAATGTAATAAAGATATTGTACTGTATTTTGAGATATATAATTTAGGCTTATTTGACCAAAATCACACTTCAATACATACTTTCAGTTAACTGGAATTCATCATATTCTTTATTCATGCAGAAACAAATGAAAGCATCAAAGATATTATAAACAAAAAAGAAATCTTAAGATTGTTTTGCATACAGATCCAGTACAACTTCTATTATAGTATAATTTAGTGATACTATCTGGTTTTATTTTTATCACTACAAATAACAAACAGTTATTGTTATAACTAAGTGCTTTGTTTTGATTAATACTGCTACAACTGTTTGAATTATCAATTAATGATAACATAAATAAAGAATACCTGAAGACACAATGGGCTGTTATTGGTTTACATAAGCAAGCACTTATGAGAATTAGATCTAATTAAAAAATCTTTTTGTACCATTACCCCCCCCCCCCCCCAACTGAAACAGAGTTTTGGCAAACTTTACTTAATCACCCTAATTATCTTATAAACAAGAAAACTAATTTGGTTAATGATAAATTCTGAGGCAAGAACAGCCTTTACTTAATCTCTATAAACAAGCAAAATAATTTTTTTTTAAATTCTGCTTATTTTTTTAAATTTACAATTCATATGATATTTGTATATGATTTAGCAGACTGTTTTTCAAAATTCACTCATGTTCTATTTTGTTATAGTTCTAAACATTAAAACAGAAAAAATTGTCAAATAAAGTGATGTATATATTTTTTAAATACATTTACAATTTAAACTGTTCTACATTTTCTGTTGTCACATGAAACATGTGGGAAATTTTAACAGGACTTAGGCAAACAGAATTAAATAAAAAATGCACCCTCCTATTGCTGATCTTAGTTAAAAAAAAAAAAAAAAAAAAAAAAAAAAAAAAAAACGTTATTTCAAGTACACTGAAAATTGAAAGCAAACAGGACAACCCATTTTAAAAACCATAAAAAAAACAAAAAAATCCCTGACGGCTCGGCCTACAGGCACAGGTAGATTTCGAAGACGCAGACCGTGGGGCGCCTGTTTGTCGGGAATTGCGGAAGAAATGACCTTTTTTACGATGATGCGGCAGTTTGAACCGCCTACTTCGAAACCTAACTTGTTTGCAGGTGGATCCGGCAGGGATTTTTTTGTTTTTATTTTTTTTTTGGTATAACGGTTGGTCCTATAAAAAACTTGTCAGTATAAAAGTTTTAGATAATATTAAGAGGATTTATAATAAATTTAAGTGGATTTGAAATCTTGGGAATTGACGAAGTTATGAATTTTTTTCTTCTAAAACCCCCCTTCCCCCCCTCTTAAGGCAATTTTTAATTATATCAAAAATCTGTCATACATAAATTTTCGGCCCTTCTCCTAGAAGTAATAATAACTTCAAACGGATTCGATACGTATCATAATTAAGAAATTATGTTTTTTTTCTGTTTTCACAAAAAAGCCCCCCCCTCCCCATCCCCCCTGGTTCGATTTTGCCCATTAATGAACTTGACCGAGATTTTATGCCTCTTGATTTTATGTATCAGTTTCGAACAGATGTGGGAGTTGGAACCGCGTACTTCGAAAAATAACTTGTTTGCAGGCGGAGCCGGCAGGGGTTTTTTTGTTTTTAATTTTTTTCGCTATAACGGTTGGTCCTATAAAAAACTTGTCAATATAAAAGTTTTAGATAATATTAAGAGGATTTATAATAAATTTAAGCGAATTTGAAATCTTGGGAATTGATGAAGTTATGAATTTTTTTCTTCTAACACCCCCCCCCCTTAAGGCAATTTTTAATTATATCAAAAATATGTCATACACAAATTTTCGGCCCTTCTCCTAGAAGTAATAATAACGTCAAACGGATTCGATACGTATCATAATTAAGAAATTATGTTTTTTTTCTGTTTTCACAAAAAGCCCCCCCCCATCCCCCCCCTTTGGTTCGATTTTGCCCATTAACGAACTTGGCCGAGATTTTATGCCCCTTGATTTTATGTATCAGTTTCGAAAAGATGCGGGAGTTGGAACTGCCTACTTCGAAAAGTAACTTGTTTGCAGGCGGAGCCGGCAGGGATTTTTTTTTGTTTTTAATTTTTTTTTGCTATAACGGTTGGTCCTATAAAAAACTTGTCAATATGAAAGTTTTAGATAATAATAAGAGGATTAATAATAAATTTACGCGGATTTGATATCTTGTGAATTGACGAAGCTATGATTTTTTTTCTTCTAAAACCCCCCCTTTTTTCCCCCCTTGGAGCCATTTTTAATTATATCAAAAATCTGTCATACATAAATTTTCGTCCCTTCTCCTAGAAGTATTAATAACTTTAAATGGATTCGATACGTATAATAATTAAGAAATTATGGGTTTTTTTCTGTTTTCACAAAAAGCCCCCCCCCCACCCTCCCCTCCTTGGTTCGATTTTGCCCATTAACGAACTTGACCGAGATTTTATGTCCCTTGATTTTATGTATCAGTTTGTAAAAGATTAATGCAGAATTTTTCCAGTTATCGTGGTCAGAAAAAAGTGACATAGATAGATAGATAGATAGATAGATAGATAGATAGATAGATAGATAGATAGATAGATAGATAAAGTTTTGAACTGGGGGTGGTTTTGGGTTCTGGGAGTCATGATCGGCGTAGATCTGCAAAAATTTTTCAAAATTTCCAACTTAGGTGAGAATGTAATAGGTAGTATTTCTTACGAAATCTACCTAAAAAGGGAAATTCTGTAAAACTATGAATAATTTAAATAACATTGCTCATATGCAAAACTTACCACGTGTTACTGAGCCATTATACGTAAATTTATTAATTTAGGCATAAAACTGTTCATGAAATTGAGTGTGTTTACTTTTGAAAACATATAAAACAACAGTTAAAAAATTGTTTATTAACAAGTAAGAAGTTAAATTAAAGATTCAATTTTTGTACTATAAAATAAATAAATAAACCGATTTCTATTAAAGATATGATATTTTAAATATTACTAATAAAACACAACTACTTGATAGAAAGAAACAAATGTAAACAACGTTATCGTTTGTAAACAAACCTATTTATGTACTACAGGCGCCATCTATTGGTTAATAATGAAACGTTATGGTTTCAAAATATGGTTGCATAAATAATAAATTTGAATAATGATTCTTTTGGTAAAAGAAATTCAAACATATGAAATGCTGATGAAGCTTTTTAAAAGTAATATTTAAAAAAAAAAAAACGAAATAAAATGATTCAAACAATATTATGAATGCAGGTTTTCAATTAATAAAATATTTTTTTAAATGTAATGATTAAAAACTATATTATAAATGCTACTTTTTTAAATTTATTACTGTTTTACTCTACAATATCAGAGAATAAACTCTGAATAAACTCATCTCTAAATAAACTAGCCTAGATTAAAACTAATTTCATTATATAGGGTAGATGTGCCAGTAATGGGCCGCCTTCAAAGTTTTTGGTTTATAAAAAAATAACCAATGAAAATTTAGCTTTTGATATATTTTTTCATTACTCCCTCTTCCATGTTTTATAATCTGGGTTATCGTTGACACTCTTAATTAAACCAATCAAGAAGCAGAAAATAATGTTTCACAGTTCCACTGTTTTTCTGTGAAAATCTTAATGAAAATGCTAAGAGTATTTTCATACAATTCATAACATTTCTTGAAAAAATTGCATGTTTTTGTTTTAATAGTAATAGAAAACTTTGAATTTTATGTACTAATGTCTATTTACAAAATTTCATTTATTTTTCAGATTTTAAGACCATGGTCCATTACTGGAATGCTTAATTAGTCAATTTCCAGTAATGGACACCCCATGTGGATGTTACTAAAAAAGCAATTTCAGTAATGTTCATAGTGCATAATTTTTTTTATTTAACTGAAAAGCTAAGTAATTAAACTTAATTTTTTAAGTTTCACTTACTAGAATGTAATAATATATTTTTTTTTAAATCGTGCCTAGCATACTTTATAATACGGCAATCAACATCCAATTAGGAAGCAGAGAATAATGTTTAAGGGCACAGGAAAATGAGGAGCTCATGCAACGCCCCCCTAGAGATAATGCCTCAGGACTGGCAACACTGGATTAAATGACGTATCTGCAGATCGGCCATACGCCCTTCCCTCCTTTGTGCTGCAGCATAAGGAGACGGAGAGTAAGCCATGCACGTTGTAGCGGCAACGTGCTTCGTAATCATAAAATTCTTGTCTTATTCTAATTTGATAAAAGACCGGATTGCTTTCAATTAAGGTAAGTACTTATTTACAGTATATATGTGCATTTTTATGAGTATTAACTATGTTAATCACTATCTATTAAAATATGTTTACTTTTGTCCTTGTTGCACGATTAGGCTTAATCGCACAGCTTTGTTGAAGCTGGTAATGTGACAGATTTTTTTCCCAGGGTCCTGTTTTTGTGAAATTGTGAACAGCTTTTCATATTTGTGAAAAATCTAGACATAATTATGTGAATTTGAAATGATCGTTATATTCAGGACCTTATTTATACATTTTTAAGAAGATACATGGATGTAAAATACATATATTTTCTTTATGTATGTAAAAGTGACAGGTCAGATTTTACTTTTAAATGATTAATTTGTGAAATGTTTGGTTTAAAGATGGAAAATTTTTGTGAAAAACCTATTTTTAAGACAAAGAATTTTGTGAAGGGTCTTATTTTAGGGAAAATAATTTTGTGAAGGGTCCTCTTTTAGGGAAAATAATTTTGTGAAGGGTCCTGTTTTGAAATGAGAAATTTTGTGAAGGATCCTTTAAAGGACCCAATTTTTTCCTAAACAGATCCCTGAGTTGTTTCTCATAAAAAAATGTAAATTTTATTTATAAAAATATGTTTTGAGAAATTCACGATTGTTTCATTCTGATGCTCTCCTTCCCCCCCCCCTGTTTAATGTATTTTATCGCTAAAATATTGATATATTTTTTCATACAGAGATTAAATTATAAATTTATTAACTTAATTAAATGTTTCTCTTGTCACTAATTCATATTCAAAAACATATCAGTTAGTGAAAAGTGTAAGATAAAACTTAATATAATGTACTGACTATCGTTTGATGATTACATAATTGATTTATTTCGCCATATATGCAGTTTTTCTATAATCACCAATAAAAATCACCAGAGATATTTTACTATTATTAGAAAATATTAAATATATATTTTTACTAATGTTCAAATGAAATTATTACGGCTACCATTTAAATCTGCCTTTGCCTTAAATATACTACACTTAGCTAAAAAATGTTTTTAATTACTTATTTGTTATATAAATGCATGTTACATGTATACCACACTGATTACACCCTCTTCAAATAAGGTCTAAAAAACATCATAATTCCGATTACAATTTATTTTATTTTTATATTTATTATTACATAATTTATTATATTTTTGGGATTATATTTAGTTTATCTAAACTATCATTATGACATTATTATCATTTAGTTTATCTAAATATAATCACATTATTCAAATAAGGTCTAAAACATCATACTTCCGATTACAATTTATTTTATTTTTATATATTTTATATTTATTATTATATAATTTATTATATTTTTGGGATTATATTTAGTTTATCTAAATATAATCACATTATTCATATAAGGTCTAAAACATCATAATTCCGATTACAATTTATTTTATTTTTATATATTTTATATTTATTATTATACAATTTATTATATTTTTGGGATTATATTTAGTTTATCTAAATATAATCACATTATTCATATAAGGTCTAAAACATCATAATTCCGATTACAATTTATTTTATTTTTATATATTTTATATTTATTATTATATAATTTATTATATTTTTGGGATTATATTTAGTTTATCTAAATATAATCACATTATTCATATAAGGTCTAAAACATCATAATTCCGATTACAATTTATTTTATTTTTATATTTATTATTTTTCTGGTATTATTTTAGTTCATCTAAATATAATAATCGCATTATTTAGATGACCACGATGAATACATAATTACATTCACATTATATGGATTTTTAGGTATTTATAATAATTATTTTATAATTAGAATTATTATATTACATAATAAAACATCTTTGGTTATATTTTGAAAAAAAAATTATTAAATATTACATGCATATGTGTGTGTGTTGTGTATAAAATGCAAATATCTAGCAAATTTTTTAGAGCTATCATTTAAATTTTGTAATTACTTTTGTGTTAAAAATATTTAAAAACTAATTAAAAGTTAGTTTTTATCTTATCATGTTTTACATAACAAAAACAAAATATTTAAATATAAACCAAAACAAAATTATATCTTTTCAATTGCACATAACTAAAATATATATTCAATATTTTCTAATAATAGTAAACTACTACTAGTGATTATAAAAAAAAAAAAAAAACACTGCATATATGGCAAAATACATGAAATTTGTAATTATCAAATGCAAATATTCTATCAAGTATTCAGCAGTGCCAAAGCAAACATATTTTAATAGATGATGATTAGCATTGTTAATATTGATAAAAATGCGCATATATACTGTAAATAGGTACTTTAATTGAAAGCAATCCAATCTTTAATCAAAATATTATTAATTTTCATGAAAATATGCTAGAACTCAAATATGCGAGCTTTCATTTGCACATTAACAAAAAAAAAGTGTTAATGAAACCTCAAAAGATAGCTTTTATTTTTCAAAAAAAAAAAATAACTATTTTGTATTTCAAATTTTGTTACATAAAACAAATTTTTCTTGATACTAAATCCTACAGTCTTTTTTTTTTTTTTTTTTTTTTGCGCGGGTGTGAAAAGCAAATAGTGTATTTTGAATTAGTTGATCTTCAATTTTATTATGGAAGTTTAAAAAAAAAAGTCATTTAGAATTTTGTTTTATCGTGGTTGCAGGAATGGTAGGATATTATCAGTTGAATCATTAGCCGATCTGCCGTGACGTCAAAATTGAGCTCTTAGGCATTATCTCTAGGGGGCGTTGCCTCATGGGGCTCAAGCTCTCCCCATTTAAATAAAGACAATTTTTTAAGTCACATAAGTTATTAAAAATCTATTCTCTATCTTAAATGTTTGATTTTTCATCTCTGACAAAACAACTAGAGCATACATTAAAAATAAAATAAAATTATAGTAGCAATGAAACTAGTAAATCTGCAGATCATGGGGCTCAAATCTCAATTCTGCAATTTTATTTAGTATTTAAAAAACATTCAATCCATATTTTCATTTCTTTGATATTTTTTATATAAATTACAAAAAATAATATATCAAGCAGTTTTAGGAAGTTTAAATTATTAAAAATAATAGAAATTAAAATTCCATGCAGTAGTACTCAGATTTTTTTAACTAACCCTCCTAACCCCCCCCCCCCTATGTCTCAATAATTAAAATATTGATCTTGTGATAGTGACAATTAATATAAACAGTGAATTATTCTCATAAATATTTTATTTAATTATTGATATCCTAATTGTTAAATTTATTTGAAAATTGCTATTTTATTTCATTAATATGCTTTCTTTAAATTCTAGTTTTAAATACAATCATAATATCAATTATCTATTACTTTTTGTGGGGTGTCCATTACTGGACCAGAGAATGTCCCATTACTGGAACAGAGGGTGTCCATTACTGGAATTTAGGGTGTTTTGATATATCTCTGTTATTTACAATTAAATTTCGATTCACATTGGGAAATGTGACTATGAGCATGATTAAATATTGTTGGTAGATTAATATAATATTAAAAAACGTCGAATATAATAACAGAGTTTCCTCAGACAGTTTCAGAAGGGTGCTGCACCCTGCCTGCCCTTTGGTTTACAAAATAGCACCCTTCTTGCCCCTTATAAAAAGAATTGGCACCCTTCTTGCCCCTGAGTAAAAAAAGTGTCCGTTTTCCTTTTTGCATTAAAAAAATTTGCTTTGATAGTAAAAACTCACTCAGTGTTGTCTTAAAAAGAGTGTTTTGACTTTTAAATATCAAAAGTGGCTTTAAAAACCAAAAGAAAACCTCTAACAATTAAAAAAAGTGCCCTTAAGAATCTGAAAAATGCCCTCAAGAATCCAAAAAGTGCCTTTTTCTCACCAGCAGCACCCTGCCCTTTTTTATACCTGGGGAAACTGTAATAATTAATTAAAAAATACTTTTTAAAGAAATTCCTTAAGGGTGTCCATTACTGGCACATCTACCCTATAATTAAATAGCAGGATATCAAACTACATTTAAAATCTT
Organism: Maratus michaelseni; assembly: GCA_963931845.1. Lineage (NCBI taxonomy): Eukaryota > Metazoa > Arthropoda > Arachnida > Araneae > Salticidae > Maratus > Maratus michaelseni. The sequence continues at coordinate 309,520,911 of OZ007598.1, read as the reverse complement.
AACTACATACTACAAGCTTGACCTGGTTTAAATCAGTTGATTTAAATAAGTTAAATTTTCAATCAACAGTTTTTTTTTAATAAAGAACATGTATTTTCATTTATAAATGGTAATCTCAGGCACTCCCCATTCAGATGAAGGAACTTTCTTTTTAAAGTTACAAATGCTCTTCCAAAGGATGTCACTTTTTTATTTGCAATGTTTGATAATTCATCTGTGAAAATACACTTCTATACATAACGAAGCAGTACAAATATTGATTATAACATGCAATTCTGCAGATCAGGGGCCCCAACACCCACTATTCAAATCACATCTTCATTTTATTTTATATTTGAAACTTTCAATCCACAGTTTCATTTCTTCATATTATTAATACTATAAGTACTATTTCAGAGATTCACTTATGAATTGTAATTCAAAATTGACTATATGCACTCACTGACACAGAAAAAAAAGGAGGGAGGAGAGGTTATGGTTAAAACCCCTTCCAGACCGTTTAAAAATTATTAAGATAACCTTAAAAAAACCTGCATCGACATCTGTATTCACAGAAAATGAAAAACGTTATTCGACACTTTGGCACTTAACTAGTATTTTCTTTCAATTTCATGCATGTACAGCAAAAAATTAGTTCGTAAATGTATCAAAGTTTCGTCTCCTCCCTTTTTTAGCACCCCCCTGGGGGTAGTGGCACCGACATAAAATATAGTCTATGTTGGAGCAAGGACTGTCATCATCAATTGCCACCATCACTTTTGAAAAAGGTTCTGTAGTTCTAGAGATTCCATAGAAATTGTAATTTAGAATGTTTATAGAACGCTTTTCGCTCATCTCACCCTTTTAAATTTCAAATTTTTTATAGAATTTGTTCTTAGAGAGCATTTACATCTTATAAGTAACTACCATGCGAAATTTCATGTTTTTAGCTCCTTCAGTCTAAAAAAAAATCGAAATTTTAGAACATTTTTCGCCCCTGCACCCCCCTGGGAGTAGTGGCACCGACATAAAATATAGCCTATGTTGGAGCAGGGGTTGTCACCATCAATTTGCCACCATTACTTTTGAAATAGCTTCAGTAGTTCCAGAGCCTACCACCCTACAAACCCCCTACAAACAAACAAACAAAAAACAATTTTTATTACTTTATAATATTAGTATAGATTGAGCTTTTTTCTTCTCCAAATTGAAAAAGAAAGTTAATAAATTAACAATTTTATTTTAACATTTTGAATTACAATTACATTTTATGAACTACAATATTACAGGTTATATTATAATTTATGGATTACAATACAGGGGTCGATCCAGGTAAAATTTGAGGTCTATGTAGGGGCCTTTCACAAAAATCTATTTATTAAAACAGTTGCCTTCACAAAATTCCTTTTAATAAAACAGGACTCTTCACAAAATTTCTTTAACTAAAACAGGCCTCTTCATTAAATTCCTCTTAATAATATAGGCCCATTCTCTAAATTCTATTACATATAAACATACTCTTTATTAATTATTTTTAATTTGTTAGGTTTTCAAATGCGTAATTTGCAAACAAAATACATTCACCAAAGATTAAAAATTTAGCAGAAGGACTAAAAGAAGTTATTATTAATAAATACCTATTTAGAATACAATTAAATTGCATAAATTACATTTTTTTAGATTACATTTACATGGCACGAATAATAATGCTATACATTACAATATTAAAATTAATATTAAGGGGGTCGGGGCAATAAAGTGCTAAGCCACATTTTTGGGGAAATAAATCTAACTCTGTAATATGTTGCTTAATATTGTAAATTATAATACCCAACATATAATTTGTTTCTAATGTTACTTGATGGCAGCCTATGTGACAGGTTTCGTTTTTGACCCAGATGTTTATGCCCCTAAAGTTGATAGCTAATTTACAAAAAATGTAATAGTAATATCATTAAAGCAATGTCATATTAGTACTCAGAATATCCCAAACGTTACTAAGACATTGGCGAAACAACTTTAGATTATATAATCTTGATTTGAGTATTTGATCAAATTTTCAAATTGAAATATCTCAGAAGTTCAAAAATGTGGCTTGGCCCTATTTTGCCCCGACACCTTCAATTACATTACTTAAATTGCAATATTTAGTATTGTACTTATAATACTTTGAATTAAAATTATACATTATTTCACATTCTGCTTTAGTCTTAATATGATGCTAATTTTCATAACTGTATCCTAGAAAATTTCTTCAAAGGTTACACACATGTTGTTCCTTAAAACAATATCAACTTGAAAATCTGAAAATTTTATAGGTATATGGCATCTGTCGCATCAACTTTTGAAAATACTTAGCTATCAAATTTTAAAAAAACTTGACATATTAATTTATTATACAGAAGTTAAAAAAAATTATTTGTTCAAATTTAACTTTTGTAAATTGTTATCATAGAAAATGTAGTAAAGGGGGATTAGCCAAAATACAACAATTGAAAATATTTTTCTAATTTTATCGAAACAATTTAATATTTCCATGTATGTATTTCATAAGCTTTGGCAATTATGCACGTAGATTAGAAAGCAAAGAATTAATATTACATCGACACATTTTAGGTAAACTCCAATATTTAAATTTAAACAGTTTTAATGAAACAGGTTTTGTTAATAAATTTTATTTAAACAGGTGTTAATGAAATAAATGTCACCAATCAAAAAAAAATTATTCATACCTCTTATGATGTATATGAAAACTAGTTGTATTATAATTGTTTATTTTCAAAAAGAAAAGAAAGAAAAAAGAAAATGATTCTTGTGATGCATAAGATTTTCATGGAATTTAAATTGAATTTTGCATTTTCATTTAAAATAGAGATTAAAAGTCTGATTATATTAAGTGCACTAGAATTTCCATAAATTGCACGCCTAGTTGTCAAAAATATGGTGCTAAACTTAACGAGTTAATAGATTAATTAAGAAGCAAAAATTAACAGTTAATTACTACTAAAAGCTATTTTTAGAACAAGTGCCCAATTACCAAATTTATGGAATGACTAATTTAAGAAATTTCACTGTATATATGTGTGTGGGTGTGTGTGATGTGCGTGCATGTAATGTTAAAGAGAAATATAACTATTCGAAAATGTGCTCATATTATCCTATTTTATACAAAACATAAAAAATAATACAATTTGCTCTAATACAAATAATACAATTTAAAATAGAATTGTTAATTAGTATTTATTCATACAGACGTAATTGAAATTTAATACTAAAAAATATTTTCATGTTCTATATTATATTTTTTACATGATTATAAGATACTTTTTTTATTAAATTTTCGCTTGTCTTTCCTACTTATGAAAAGAAAAGTTACATTTATTATTCCACCACTTTATGATTATTCCATGTAACTACTGATTTATTTCTTTTCAAAAAGACACTCCTGGAAACAAGATGTATTTTACTAAATATCAATAACATCTTTCGAATGAAAGAATGACTTGTAATGTGAAAGCAAAGAATTGGTGCCAGAACCTATTATAATGTGTCCGACCCATACGTTAATCAACCACAATACTCGAGGGGAAAGAAGAGTAAGGAAAAGACGGGCCTAGCGATTCAGGATCAAAAACCGGTATATAGAAAAAACCGGGCTCAGCGCTTCGCAGACCAAAACTCCTTTGGGAGAAAAGCCAGGCTTATCGATTGAGCGTAAGAATTTGGAATACGGGAAAACACGAGCCTAACACCTAAAGGGTTAAAAAGACATGTATTATAAATAAATTCAAACTTTCATTAAATGGTTAAATCAGTTTCTCATTCTAGTACGATGCATATCACAGAAGATAGATATAGGTTACATTAAAAAAAACTTTACTAAAATAAGAACTTCCTAATTTTGAATTTAATTTCCTGAGACAAAATTTAGTTCTATTTAAATTTTCAACCTCAAAAAATTCTTTAAGACTGAAGTTCAAGAACTTCTCCAAGACTGAAAGTGTTGCCTCAGTGGATTTATATTAAAAAGAACTATCAAAATTTCTTTTCCATACATCTCATGAACAATACTCTTCATTGTGGAATAACTGAGCATATCAGCACTTAGTTATACTTTCTTCTAAAAAGACAATGCAAGCCTTGAAAACAGATTCAGACTTCTATGAATAGTAAATAAAGTAAGATATAGATCTATGAAGATGAATATAAAGGAAATCTTCAAATTATTCTTTTAATAAAATAATTTTTTTTAAAGATTTACAGAAACATCAATTGCCTTATAAGTTTGAAATACCGTTCAACCTTTGGTATTAAGTACTAAAGGGTTATTAGCATTTACTGCACAGTTGAAACCACGGTGAGCCTGATCACAGCATTGAAATTGCCAATTACATACATTATTGATTACAATATCAAATATATAAAATTAAGTATGGAAAATAGATGTATATGAACAAAAATAAAAATATAAAATTATTTTAAAAGTAGAACAATAGAATTTTGATAACTTAATAGACTGAAAAATTCGTATTAAAAAAATATGACTTAGAATTTTAATAACTGAGAATACAAGTTACGAAAAGAGCCCTCATAAGAAGTTAAAGAATTCAAAGCAGTTGTCATTAACAATTTTTTCATTGTGTGTTCCTGGTTTTGGAAACACTCATGCTTCAGCCATTTCTATTCAGAAATGTGCTACCATCCATGAAGCTACTATTTCCACCAAGCATTAACTGTTTTCTCCGTAATCTGTCAACTATCTTTTCTACCACGCAGAGTGTGTCTCCTGCATACATCTCCTGCACAAATCACTAAATGAAAGAAATACATCAGCCTCTAACTCTTCACTATTCAGATGGGTAGTTGTATACGTTTCCTTAATCCCTATAGTAAGAGCTTTCCAATCACACCACTCTTGACAAAATCTCGATTTGGCAGTTGGAGACCTTCCCTAGATAGTTGCACTTCCTTGTAAAAAGATACAACGCACGAAAAAATGCTTAGACTTCTATCAAAAGTAAATAAAGAAAGATAAATATATATAAGTATGAATGTAAAGGAAATATTGAAATTATTTCTTTAATAAGAAAAACAAATTGTCTGATAAGTCTGAAACAACGTTCATCCTTCCTATAGAAATAACACATGTATGAGGACAAAAAAGTTTCCTTATTAATCATTAATTATAATAAAAAGCTTATATGGTACAAGCTTACTAAATTAAAATTAAATTTGAGCATGTTGTTCAACATTTATTGATACAAGGATGGGTTGGGTTGGGTTGATTATTGACGGCCAATTATCTACACTAGGGATATAGGCCTGGGGGGAGCGCCCTTCGTGGGGGTCTTTCTAAGGGAACCTAATCCGTATTTACGCATGGATAAATCCACGGCTCGAAGAAAACCACGAAAACTCCGAACGATTAGGCCGACGGGCGCGATTGGGATCGAACCCAGCACCTCCCGTCTACCAGCTTCGAGAGCACAACCTCTCAGCCACTGGTGGGGCTATTGATACAAGGAACATTAATAACCTTCCGTCAATAAACAATGGTAGGACGGTTAAGAAAAATTCATACCTCATTTCACTAATTCAATACCATTCTGCAGAGTAGCTATTATTGCATTGCATATAATTTTTAGGACATTTAAAGATTGGTATAATTTGCTTGAATATACATGTCTCCAGAAATTGAAAACAAGGAACTCAAAACATAACCACACATATTAGTAGTGACATCATAATAAAACTTTGGTACATCCTTTTTATATTAGCATGATGAGAAAGGGATAATTTTTAAACACTTTCTAACTATTTTTATACATTTTAAAACTTCAGACTTATAAAATACCTTATAAAATAACAATCAATATATAAAACACATAAGCAATTTGTTCGATATTTACACCATTTAATACATACATAAAGATAATTTATTTAATGTATACATAAATGAAACTTTAAATAAAATAATACAAAATATATGACATATCATTACAAAAAAAAGCAGTATAGTATTACAAATTTTTTCATTGTCCACTGTTCTATTTTGTTGGTTACATTTGGCAAGAAATCACACTCTCTGAAAATTAAATAATGTCAAAGATCTTATTAAAAAATTGAAGTTAGTTGATAATTAACCTCAAATTATGAGAGCTTAAATGAACACTTAGATTACCTTTTTGTGAAAATTTCTTGTTGCAGATTTCAGAAACAAGATTTCTCACCAGTATGACTTACTAACAAGTGTTTGTTTAAATCACTCGTTTGAGAGTATTTGTTGTTACATTTCACATACAAAACGTTTCTCACCAGTATGAACTAACAAATGTGTTTTAAAATTAGCCTTGGTAGAAAATTTCTTGAACAAACAAATGTTTATTTAACTCACTGTTTCGACAGAATTTCTTATTACATGTATCACACAAAATATTTCTCACCAGCATGAACTAACAAATGTCTGTTTAACTCATTCTTTTGAGAAAATATCTTGTTGCATGTCTCACACTCAAAAGGTTTCTCACCAGTATGAACTGATAAATGTTGGTTTAAATATATCTTTTGAGATAATTTCTTTTTACATACCTCACACACAAAAAGTTTCTCACGAGTATGATATAACAGATATTCTTATTGCATGTCTCACAAAAACAGTTTCCTCACCAATATGAAATAACTAATGTTTATTTATATCACTCTTATGAGAGAACATCTTCTTGCATACCTTACACACAAATGGTTACTTACCAGTATGAACTAACAAATGTTTGCTTAAATCAGACTTTCGAGCGAAATTCTTGTTGCATATCTCACACGCAAAAAGTTTCCCAACGGAATGAATTAACAAATGTCTTTTCAAATTAGCCTTGATAGAAAATTTCCTGTTGCATATCTCACATGTAAAAGGTTTTTCGCCAGTATGAACTAACAAATGTGTTTTAAAATTACTCATGTCAGAAAATTTCTTGTTGCATACCTCACATGCAAAAGGTGTCTCACCAGTATGAACTAACAAATGTGTTTTCAAATTACTCTTGTCAGAAAATGTCTTGTTGCATACTTCACATGCAAAGGGTTTCTCACCAGTATGAAGTAACAAATGTTTGCTTAAATGACCCTTTTGAGAGAATTTCTTGTTGCATATCTCACATGCAAAAGGTTTCTCACCAGTATGAACTAACAAATGTGTTTTCAAATTTTTCTTGTCAGAAAAATTCTTGTTGCATACCTCACATGCAAAAGATTTCTCACCAGTATGAAGTAACAAATGTTTGCTTAAATGACTCTTTTGAGAGAATTTCTTGTTACATATCTTACATGCAAAAGGTTTCTCACCACTATGAACTGATAAATGTTGTTTTAAATACATCTTTTGTGAGAATTTCTTTTTACAGATCTCACACACAAAAAGTTTCTCACGAGTATGATATAACAGGTGTGTTTTCAAATTAGCCTTGAAAGAATATTTCTTGTTGCATATCTCACATACAAAAGGTTTCTCACCAGTATGAACTAACAAATGTGTTTTCAAATTACTCTTATGAGAAAATTTCTTGTTGCATACCTCACATGCAAAAGGTTTCTCACCAGTATGAACTAACAAATGTGTTTTCAAATTATTCTTGTCAGAAAATTTCTTATTGCATACCTCACATGCAAAAGGTTTCTCACCAGTATGAACTGACAAATGTTTGCTTAAATGAATCTTTTGAGAGAATTTCTTGTTACATATCTCACATGCAAAACGTTTTTCACCAGTATGAACGAATAAATGTCTGTTCAAATTACTCTTGTCAGAAAACTTCTTATTGCATACCTCACACGCGAAAGCTTTCTCAGAAGCATGAGCTAACAAATGTTTGTTTAAATCACTCTTTTGAGAGAATTTCTTCTTTCCTTGATGTGAGTCAGAAGGTGCTTCTCCGAAATGCTCTTTTAAAGCAATGTCTTGTTCCATCTTTCATACTTTAAATAGTTTTTCTCCTTTGAGTGATATAATGGTTACCTAAGTAATATTTTCTCTTTAACTACTTTTATAGATATATGCATCTGCAATAAATAAAATTAATAATCTATTATATTTTTAATTCCTCAAAAACATATTTCAGAGCAAAAGAGCTTCTGACGAGAAATTAAAATGAATGAAAGAAATTTAATTTAAATATTTTTTAACTTAGCATTAATAACTATATTCATTACTCAAAGCTATGGAAACAGAGCTGTTACTGCCAAATGCAATCTATCAATTACTGCAGCAGCCTCAGGGGAAACAAAAAATAGTATTTACACAAAATCATAGCCAAACTATCTGCATGTTTAATTAAAAAAAGGGAGGGAATTCATTTGCCATAAAACAACCAAAATGGCTTTCAAATTGCAACATCCATATTCACCACAATTTATACTACTTCAAATTTGGCAGTTTTATTACTTCAAAAATCTTGTACATATAAGATCGCACATTATTTTGAAAAAAATCAAAAAGCTTTTAATTTATTGCAGTCTGTATTTTATTTATTGTCATAGATCCTCAGAATGCAGTGCGGTTTATCGAAAATAAATTGAATATATGTTTGCACATAAGCATTACTATGAATTTTTGAATTGCAAACAACAAAAATTTATTGCATGTTATTTAGCCTCAATGTATTCCATTTTGTAAAAATGTATAAACTGAAGTAGAAATTCTGTCTACAGAAAGAGTTTTTATTGGAAAAGATACATTTGATATAACACATGGGCTGATAAGTTCCCGGTCTGGCACACAGATGGCGTTGCAATCGCCGAACCGATGTTTTTTACTAAATACTAACCTTTAAGAGGTAGTAGAAAAAATACCATGACGATTCGCCGTGTGGATAAAACGTTAGAGTGGTTTTAGTTGAACGACTTTGTTGATAAACAAAAAAAAATGGATAACAAGAATTTCAAGAATTGTTTTTTGATGGGGGAAAAATACCGTTCAAACAAAAGCTTGGCTAGATAAGCATTATCCGGAGACTGCACCAGGTAAATCAACCATTATTGACTGGTTTGTTGAATTTAAACGTGGTCGTACGGACACCAGTGATGCACCACGCAAAAGAGGTGGTTACTCCGGAAAACATAAAAAAAGTCCACAAAATCATTTTGGGGAACCGTAAAGTGAAGTTGCAGGAGATACCTCAGACTGAAGATAGCCAAGGAACGTGTAGGTTTTATTTTGAATGAACATTTGTCTATGAAAAAGCTGTTGTCAAAGTGGCTGCCGCGCGTGTTGACTTTTGACCAAAAACAACGAGTTCTGAGCACTGTTTGGAGCTTTTTCGTTATAAAATTATGTTATTTATTATTAAATTATTATTATTAAACATTTATTAAATTATTATTATAAAATTATTATTATTAAATTATTTTTAAAATTATTATTATTGAATTATTTTTTAAATTATTATTATTAAATTATTTTTAAAATTATTATTATTAAATTATTATTATAAAATTATTATTTTAAAATTATTATTTTAAAATTATTATTATTATTATTATTATTAAATTATTATTATTAAATTATTATTATTATTATTAAAGTTATGTTATTTATTAAAGTTATAAAGCTTTGTTAAAAAGTTGTGCTTTCTTTATTAGACCGGGAACTTATCAGCCCATGTGTTAAGAAGTATTTGCAACTTTTGTGCATAACTGATCTGTTCTTCATAACAAATTTATATAACAACCTTTGGTTAAATGTAACAACTAAACAGGAAAGATAGAAACGTAATATTCTAAATTGTTATTATCAACATTTTAAATTTCATATTAACATGAAAAAATGAGATTAAAAACACTGTTTCCCTTTTTATCAAGGCTCAATTAAAGTATGGCACAATGGTCTTGGGATGTCTGATTTCTAAGAGCCCAAAATTTAGTCTGCATTTAAAAAAAAATGATGAAACTTTTAATCAACTTTTGGTCCTGTAAAAATTATACAAAATATTTTAAACTTTTAGAGTAGGATAAGGTTAAAAACAAAAGATATAGATATTTATATAAATATGAATTTTATGTATTCTGATATGCATATCAAACTTTATCAAATAGAACAATATTATCTAACTGAATACAAGCACTTAAAAAACAAATTGAAAAAGCATCATAAAAAAGAGCCCTTTCTTTTGATAATTTCCATGTTATGATAGTTTTTGATTTAAAGTAAATATATTTTATCTAAATTATGCTATTATTAGTTAAATTTTAAAGTGGTGATAATTTTGTAATACTGGTGTTTTTTATATTTAGGAGATACATTCACTATGTACACTATACTTTGCAACACAGCAATCCTTAGAGATATTAAACAAATCTACAACAAAGAAATATTTCAACATTCCTTATTTAGTTAAAGGAAATAACCCCTATTCTACAATCATATGTTACTTGTGATACAGAATCATAAAACAGTAATTTTAGAAAGTTATTTGAGTAGATGAACCACACATTCGTTGTAAAGACAGTTTTGCCTTAAATTTTTCTAATTCTGGGCACAAAGATTTCTTAAATAACAGAAAAAAAAGAACTGGAATTTTCCTCTGTTTTACTTTTTTTTCTTTTGTTGTTAGTTGTAAATATATATGGAGAAACAAACGTAAATTAAAATAAGGAGGGAAATGGAATTTTTATACAGAAATTTTTAAATCAAATTTAGGAAAAACTTTTTATTATTTTTTAGTAAAATTGCACATTTCAAGGAAGTTTACTCTTTAAATATTTTTATCATTTAACTATCTCTTAAAACAAGCTTATAACATCAGTCAAATTCTTCACCTTCACATGAAAAGGATCATTTTCAGCATGTGATGTAACAAAGTATATTTATTATTGGGGATCATCTGTTAATTAAGTCACATAAATTTTGTAGTTTTTTTATGCCTCCTTTTGCTTCTGTCACAAATTGTCCGTCTTTGCCCCCCTCCCCCGAATGAGATGCCTGTCACTGGGGGATTTAGGAGATTATTTATTATTACAAAAGAGCAATAAATACAAAAAATATGTAGAGTTTCAAGATTTTTAAAACATTGTGAATTGAAACTTTCTGGTCTGAGAGAGGGTCAAAGGAATTTTTAGGGGGGGAGTGAAGAGGAGTAGCTTTGATTAGATGATTCTTTAATGTTAGTACAGAGTAGAGTGCTGTACAGGTTAGCTTGTATCTCATACAGATGCAACAAACAAGAATTTCATTCCCCTGAAGACAAAGTGAAAGAAAATTAATCTATATTTTACTACAATTATGGAAAAGTGCCCGACAACTATGTCTTCGTTATCAATTTTATTTATTTTTGTATACAATGTAACATATACATAGATACTCATTAATATTCAAATTAGTTGGTTTCGCCCGCTAGCGGGCCCCTAATTTACATCGGTGCCTCGAATCTTGTAAAACCTCAAATCTTTTGAATTTTCCATTTGTGTAAAACCTCGAAACGAACGAACCTCCGGCTCGTGTCCCCCTCGAACTGAAAGAACCTGCAACCCGGGTCCCCGTGGTCCTCGGCAATCGTGCTACGCACGCACCGGATAATCCCTTAATTTGCACATCGAATAGTATAAACCTCTAACCGAACGAATATCCGACCCGGGTCCCCGCTGTCTTCGGCACCGGATAATCCCTTAATTTGCGTATCGAATAATATAAACCTCTAATCGAACGAACCTCCGACCCGGGTCCCGGCTGCACCGTATACCGGTCGTGCTATGCACGCACCGGATAATCCCTTAGTTCCACCTTCCACCGCCAGGGGGCGCAATCTGTTTATACGATCATAACTGAAATCGTTAAAGCTTTCGATGTCGTCGAATGAGCCATACTCCGTTGTCTTCATGCCCATAGAGTGCCCCCTGGTGGTGAAAATACGAATTAAAATCGGTAAGCTCTATCGATGTCGAATCGAATGAGGCATACTCCGTCGTGATACAGTCCATAGAATCAGAGATAAGAAAGCACCCCTGGTGGTGAAACTCGAAACTAAAATCGGTAAGCTCTATCGATGTCGAGTTGAATGAGCCAAACCGCGTCGTGATGGTACCCATAGAACCCGAGTAAGCTGAAAAATCCTTTAGTTGCACATTCCACCACCAGGGGGTGCAATCTGTTCTATACGAACACAACCGAAACCTTTGAGGGATGTCGAATCGAATGAACCATACCTCGTCGTGATGGGGCCCTTAGAACCAGAGAAAGGAAAGCGCCCCGCGGTGCTGAAACTCGGAACTAAAATCGTTAAGTTCTATCGATGTCGAGTCGACTGAGCGAAACCGTGTTACGATCGAACCTATACGACGATAGATAATTTGAAAAGAATTAGCAAATTTCTTTGCTTTATTTTTTTATATTATATAAAATTCAGAATTTTATTAAAATAAAAAAATATGGACCGAATTCAAAAATTTTTTGAATTTCTGAAATGTCAGACCACTCTAAGCAAGGATGCATATTTTTCAGATTCGAAAATCCGATATTTTTTTAAAAATTATATAGCCCATAAAAATTGAAATCATTTTAAAATGCATCTTTTTATCAATTTATCTCTTTTGGCAGAAAGGCGTCCAAGTGTCTGATGAGAACACCTGCAAGTATTTTCCTTCTATCCAGTTGGAATAGAAATAAATTCATTTTCCATTTTCATTACTAAATTTTTATTGATATTTTTAAAAGTTATTAATCGATTTTTACGAATTTTTTTTTGTTGAATTTGCAATTTTTTTTACAACTATTTGCAAATTTTCGTGGACACAGAGTAATTATTTCGAGATGATTCAAAAGTGAGTGGAGCGATTTGAACTCAAATGTGTCAAACCCTCCATGTTTTCGGCAACCTTTTTCCTGTCTGGAGTCAGATACGAAGTCTGGTCAGTTTTGGGCCAAAATAAAGAAAGGTTACGGTCCGAATTAAAAAAAAATTGAATTTTTGGAACGACAAAAATCGATTGAATCTATACCTTCAGTAGTTTTTTTTTAATTCGATGGTGCGTGAAATACAAACAATTTCCATGTCTGGAATTATCAAAACAGTAAATTTCATTTCAGGTTTCGATAAAACTGTTCCTTGTTTTGCTAATTTTGATGAGGTTTTTAATTAATAACGCTGTTAATTAGGGGTCGATTTCTTCGATACTGGATATCAACAATCCCGGGATTTTTCCGAATTTTTTAACACCAAGACCGCCACGAGCTGAGTTTTTTCAGGTACTGACAGACAGACAGACGTTTCCGAACATTAATAATAATGATAGTATACAGTTTTCTCCAATTGAGAAATGTTGAGGTTGATTGGTTTTATAAGGTTTAATGGCATGAATTTCTTTTAGGTAAATTCTGCACCAAAGTAAATATTTAAAGAAAACATCAGAAAGTCCTTCAAAAGTTATGTGAAAAAATAAAAATAATTGAATAATAAAACCAATGCTTAACAAGAAATGTTATCTGACTGGTATTTCCCATTCAGCTGTAGTCATACAAATGTAGAGAAATAAAATTTTCAATTGTAAAAATAATGTACATTAAAATAGTGGGATTAAGACATCAAGCAACTATAATTCAAAATAAAAGCCTGCCTGCTTTAAAAAATACCAATTAGTACCCCATGAGGTGATTTCCTATTCAGGTTTGTCAAAGTAGGTGCTGATGAATTAAATTGTTAAATCAGTAAAATTTATACAAATGTCTCCAGCATGGACAGTCAGTTAAAAGATGATTAGTGAGAAACTCAAAATGACAGTGAGGACGCATGGGTGCATCTTTCTAAAGTAAAATATTTTTGCGGTTGATTCTTGAATGTCCAATGGTAAATGAATCAAGAGAATATCAGCTTTCCTTTGATAACTTAGAGACCAGGTCATGATTGTAGATTTAACATGATATAGTTTTTTACTATATTCTAAATCTGATTTTTTGGAGCCACGTTATCAGAATAAAATGTTTTATTAGGTTTTTAACATAGTTCCCGAATAAACACTGAAATACATGAGTGCAGATGATAACTAGAACAAGGTTTTTCACAAAAAACTTGCAGCCAAGACTATCCTCATTCTTTGTGCTATCTGTATAGCAATGTAATTACTCTAATTTAAAAAAATGTGCAGCAAATAGTTGTTGAAAGACAGCAGGAACCAAATTGTTTTTTATCAAATCCACTAAAAATATGGAAGCAGACAATATTAGGAGGTTTCGTTGGAGGATTATTATTCAGAGAGATATTGTCAATAATATTTATCACTCTTACTCTGAAAGATGGTACGCAAGATGGTCATTGCTGTGAAACAGTGACATTGTCCATATTTAAAATGAAAGTATGAAGTAGATGGCCTTGATGTGAAAAGATCCCATAACATAAGTCTAAAGTGAGCTTTTTATGGATATACTATAGCGCAGGTTCATTACAGTCAACATATAGACTTAAAACTGAAGGAGTACAAAATGAACCTGAATAAACACTAAGTGTGCTATGGTTCACAGTGTCAAGTTTTTAACAACAGAATTACATGCTGAACCTTACTTGGCAGGCATAATCAATTTTAGTACAAACACAAGTTTCATATATTTTAAGGAGAGGTGTACAGTTTGCTCCCAAGGAATGTTTAAGAGCCCCTTAAATAAATTAAGCATTTGTTTCAAATTTTGTCCACAATTGTAAAATATAAGGTAAAAAAGCTGGTTTATTATCAAATTGCAGACCTAGAAATCGGCAATTGTCCACAACAAGAATTGGAGATGATCCTATGAAACACTGAGGATTTAACAGAATTTTCAACTGTCTCTCAACAAAACAAATATCCTATCAGATACACATAATACAAAAGTCATCAATGTATAGATCTCCTTTTACTGATAGAGTAGTAATACCGCAGGTCCCTTATAAGAGATTCCATCGAAATTTATTTGCGGAAGGGCTTAATCTGTAATGATACTTTCTCTTTTGTTATTCCACCTTTATGGTTAGAGCTATTAAATAAATATCGTGTTGCTAATTTGAATAGAGTTGAGTATACGAGATTGATTTGATGTTTACTGTTTTCTGTTCTTTTACTGTTTGTGTTTGACTATAGATGGCGTGTTTGTTGTGTTATATTTTGTATATATAGTTTCGTCCAGTGTCATGCGGGTTTGTTTTTAACGATGTTTGTTGGCTTATGATTATGATTTTACACTTTGAAACCGAAACATGTCAAGTTTGGAAGTTTTATTTTACATGTATTTGACACCTTACATAAGTAAAAGATGTTTTTAATTTGTGTATATGTTTTAGTAAAGGTGAAGTTTTATGTTTTTAAATTTTGAAAACATTTTTAACGTACTAGAACTAGGTCATGATTGCACTGTATGGAAACTGGAAATATATGTTTACTTAACTTAAATATTTGGCTATTTTCCTTCAACATCCACCAAACAGCTTCGACTTAGCCCCAAGCAATAAATATTCATCTGTTTAGTCCACTAAAAACCATCTTGAAGCTAGATGATGTTCACAGATGATGAAAAGGTTCAACTTGAAGTCCTAATGTGGCTGAGACAGCAACCCAAAGAATGGTATGCAGCTGGTGTTGGTGTACTGATAAAACGGTGATATAAGTGCATAAATATTGGTGGAGAATATGTTGAGAAATAAAAATAGTTTTGAAGTGAATACCATTGTAAGTTAATATTTATTTATCTTTTGTGACTTACTTAATGATTTTCCCTTGTGTGTGTATATATATATATATATATATATATATATATATATATATATGTAACAATAATTTTTTTTTCTTCTTTTTGCCATTTTCTTAGTCCTTATTCCAAATTATCACCATTCTATTAAATTACTAAATATTATTTAATTTATTTATTTTAGTATTTCTCTGTCTTTTATTAATATGTTTAATCCCCTTTTTGGTTTAATTCCATATCTTAGTCAAAATATTCTTTAAATCTCTATTCTAAAAATTATTCTAAATTGCAAAAACTTCTTAAAATGGATTTGATTAAATTCTTTTTATTGATACATTGAAATTTATTCTTTCAGAATATTCTTTCTTCACATTCTTTTTATTTTTTATTATTTTCAGATATCGTTCAACGTCCCGTCATCCTCTGCTTTTGTGCGCTGACATTTATCTTCAATTTTCGTCCGACTACAGTAATAAGTTCTTACTTTTACGTCATGCTAACCCTCCTTTAACCTAGTTTCCTAGCCATTGACGTTTGAGTTTTTCCATTGCTCTCTTCATGACCACACCCCTTTTTACAAACTATTGGATGGTCATATTCGCGCGTTCATAATCATACACCAGTTTTTTTAGTATAAAACATACTGCATGGGAGCGGACAGTCAGAATTTTGCTCTAAATTGGTTGTTAAAATAATACGCGGCTCCAGTGACCCCCAGCCTCAACTCAACATTGCATTTCTCATTTTATATAGTGTATCTATTTAAGTGTATCGTATTCTCTTCAATATCTGGTATGTCTTCGAAAGTTAGCATCGTATTTCTTTGATGACAACTTGTTACTCAGCATCATGTAACTCACAGAATTGCTTGTATTTTATACAACCATGTGATCTGCAAGCCTCTAGAGAGTCTCTTTAATATGACTCGTGTAGTCAAAATGACTTCTCATAATAAAAACATTGATTTTCCTGCAACAAGTATCTTATTCTTGAACTACTGCTCTGGTGTATTTATCGAGTTATTCTGTGGAATTAATTACAATGGGACGAATGTTTACTAACTCGAACTTAAAAAAATTATAGCGCAACTTCAACATTACGAGGGGACCGGTAGTATACCGCTCATCACTGATAACCTTCCTTCTGTGCCTGACTTTCGGCGAATCAATTTCAATGCTTTTAAGGATGTGACGACTGCGTACTTTCCATGTCATCAGTGGTGTCTACACCATAATAAAGAAACGGGTAGTCACTATTGCCATTCATTCGTATCTGAACTACATCGTAATATATATATATATTTTATATAGAAATTATACTTGTTTGTATATAAAAATAGATCAAATGCCTTCTTTATATTACGAAAATTGTACAAATATGGAAAAATCTGCTACTATATATATGAAAGAGTGAATAGGTTGCTAGAAAATATGGTGCCAGATTGCCTTCTCTGTTTCGCCAAAGCCCCTACACTGAAAAAGTATCCTTTCAATAAATCTTGAATCCCGCCATAAAGGAGAGAGGTTATTTTTTAGTTGTTCAGGTGCTTTTTCTTTAGTCACATTTCAGTTTCACCATATTTCAGAATCTTTCTTCTCTAAAATTTCATTAATAAAGAAGTCATAGACATCAATTTAAATACGGATTGAAATTTTAACATAAGAAAATACCATGATCAACAATGTTTTTTATTTTTGTCAAGATTTATATAATGCAATAATCTTTCATATAAATTTAGTTATATCTTTTAATGGGTTTAATAATCCATGATGAGTGTTAAAGTGACATTGAATCTGAAACATCTGAAAGATGCCCACATGCAAACATGATGGACAATTGGCAACTAGTTTTGGCGAAATATCTTCCTAGCATGGATAATATGTAAGTACCCATTTAAATTTCTTTTTATATGCAAGAATATCTTAAACTGATCGAACACAACAAACTTTAAATAAAATTTTTGAAAATCGGTAAAATTAAGATTAATGATTTAAAAAAAAATTCATTCAAAGTTTGTAAGTAAATTAGATGAGTTTGAGTTATTTATTTTATTACCATCATTCTTCCCGAGTGATAATAAAATGGTAATAAAATGAATTGTCAAACTCACCTATTCGTATATGTACTAAACAAACATAAAATCACACATAATATTTAAATAGATAAATTAACATTACATACTTACTTTGCAGGAATTTGCCAAATGAAATTCAGTATCCAGAGAAAATGCCAAAATTCGATGCAAAGAATCTCGATTTTGAATAAAAACAATTCCATTATAGATTAAAATGCTGCCATCAATTGTCATAATAGAGAAGAGATTTAAGAAGATATCCTCTAAAATATCTGTAATAGAATCAAAGAATAATGTACATATAATAAAATAATAATATATTATATATTTTGAGGGTATTGTACTTAGAAGAAATTAATTAGAAAACTAACAAGGATGTCCTAATGTATTTGACTAGCAATGTAAGGTGATTTTTATATAATTAAAAAAAATATTTTCAAACCTAGGTTATCAAATTGGAACTTTAGGAAATTTTATATATAAAACTGTTTTATAACATAATTTGTAAATTTGATCTATTAAACATTAAAATGTTATAAAAGTACACATATAATAAAGTGTTCACTTTATATACAGGGTGTCTGAAAAGTCTGGAACTGGTCGAATAACTCGAGAAATATACATTGGATTGAAAAACGGAAAAATGCATGTTCAATATTTTTGAAAAATCTATCTAGGGATATAAAAGTTGCACCCCAACTCTACTCCCCCTGGGGGGAAAGGAGGGCAACTTTGAAGTCTTTAATAGTAACTCCCCCCTTTTTTATTGCAGATTCGGATTCAAGGGGGAAAAATACGTAACTTTCATATTGAATGATTTCTTCAGAAAATCGTAGATGGTGTTGTAACCCAGTACAGTCCAGTGAGAACCGTTTCCATTGAAAAGTCTGGAAACGGTCGAATAACTGTAAAAATATACATCGGATTGAAAAATGGAGAACTGTATGTTCAATAGTTTTGAAAAATGTATTAAGGAATGTCAAAGTTGCCCCCCCCCCCCAACTTCGCCCCTTGGGAGGAAAGAAGAGGCAACTTTCAAATGTTAAATATTAACTGTGATGATTAAAAAATATGGAAGTCAGTAGGGAGAGCAATTAGACTGAATAATTTAAATATTATAAAATGAAATTGGTTATGATGATGACCTGGTACATTACGTTAAATAATGAGATGTTTTACTTCCCTGATGTTTGCACATGGTTCATAATAATTTAAATCAAAGTGTATATAGAATACAAGAATAACAAATATATTGGAATAAACTAAATCTGGTTTATTCATCTTTTCTCTTGTACATTTGCATTACTATTAGACCACTCACATTACCTTGTTGATTTTTACTACATCCATATGCATGGTAGATTTACAGTTAATATATAATAAAAAAAACTATCAGATAAATAAATGAAAGTCTTGATAAACTTGAGATATATTGATTAAAAACTTTAGACTTGATATAGTGAATTGAATATTGAAATCTTAAAAGGTTGTTCACCTTAGTTTAATGCTTACAACCAACTTATCTTTTAAGTTTGATAAATATACTTTTTGAAACGAATTTTTAATATATCACATTAAATAAATAAGTATTTTAATTTATAGTGCTTACCGCTTTGTAAAAAAGACATTTAGTAGGAGACTAATCCCAAAATATTCATGGATGCACATGGATTAAAGATACAGCACTTTGGGTGAATTATTCTAAAAATAACTGGATGCACACGTCCTCGTGCATCTTGCAGAATATACTTGATGTAGTTGCAGACAGTGTTGAATCCAGGGGGTGGCCCGGGGGGGAATGTCCCCCCGGAGCATTGAAATGTCTCCCCCGGAAGATTTGAAATTTTATGCTTTCAATGGCCAAAAAGTGTAATGTCCCCCCCGGAGCCACATAAATCCCTCCCGGAGAAAAGTGTCTGAATTCAACACTGGTTGCAGATATCCTCGTTGTTGTAGTAGTAGTTAGTGAATAGCGTGCGTTCGTATTTATACAATTATGGGTTGCCATACTTGTTGTGTTTCAAATAACGCCAAACAGGAACCAAAAACGCCAAGAACAACAAGGGAACAGATCCGATTGGATGCTGAAGAAACAATGGTTCTGCGATCGCAGAAAGCGCCATCTTGGCGAAAGCCAAATAAGATTTTCAACGTGCGATCGCGAGGCCAAGATTGAAGTGAAAGTTGTAGTGCTTGTTTTAAAGCAAAGATGAGACTACAACTTCGAAAGTGGATGGGAAAGATAACTATTGAAATTAAAATAAAGTATTTAAAATGTAAACAGAATGAAATAACAGTTAAGAAAGATAAATAAATAATAATGGAGTGGGAAAATTGAGTATTAACTAAAAGGAGTTAATTTTCCCACAACATTAACCCCCCTTTTTTATTGCATATTTGGATTCTACAGGAAAAATACGTAACTTTTGCATTTAACATTTTCTTCGAAACATCGTAAATGACGCTGTAATCGAGTAAAATGCGGTTAGAATTGTTTCCATTGCATTGCAATGTCTGGAAACGGTTGAATAACTTCAAGAAATATACATTGGATTGAAAAACGGAAAACTATGTCTTCAAGATCTTAGAACAATCTATTTAAAGATATAAAATTGCCATTTTTCTAAAATATTCAACACATATTTTTTCTTTTTTCAATATGATGTATATTTCTCAAATTATTCAAGCATTTCCAGACATTGCCATGGTAACGATTCTCACTGCATTTTTCTCAATTATAGCACCATCTTTAGCACCACCTTTGAAAAAAATTAATTAACCTCAAATTTGTGTTTTTTTTCCTGTTTCTCGAAGCCTGCAACAGCATAACTTTTCGATATATGGAAAACCCGAATACACTTATTAAAGCTAGTAAGTACTTTTAGGCACCAAATATTTAGTAGTTATTTGATATTTGGTCATACTATCAAATATTCAGTTAGGCTGAATATTAAAATAATTGTCCAAATGAAATAATTAAAAAAACTTTTGATAATTTCTATTTTTAACTCTCAAGTAATATATTTAAAAAATTGAGAATAGAATCAATCCTATTTAAATAGAGAGGTTGCTTTTACTTTATTTATTGTGGCAATTAAGAAAATTAACTGTTAATAATGACATTCATAAGAATTAATGATGCTTAAATGCAAGTTCCTGAATATTGTCAAGTAATATCTGTTTCTTGCTTTTTCATAAACTGGGTGTTTGTAATTATAATAGAAGATAATAGGTTTCAGGTGTTATATTATCTTGCAGCGGTTATAATAGTTATATATAGACAAACAGTTTTCATATAGAAAAACAGAAACAATATTATTCATTCTAAAATAGAATGCACTTCCCTCCAAGAAGAACATGGATTTTTGTATAACTTTATAAACATAATAACCTTAACATTTATTAACAATAATGAAGATAGTCTAACAATATTTTCAACACACTGACCTTGCTTTCTGTGAAATATGAAAAGAAGTGCTAGAAATTGCCACCATTACAGTGAAAACAACACTAAGCTAAACATTTCATTAGTATCTGGTAACAGAAGTTACATAAGGTAACCTGTGTTATCAAAGCCAACTTAAAGTTACAAAAATGAACATAATTTAGTGATTTTGTTATCCTGATATCTTAGGAATGCTGTTTTAAGTTTACTATACCAAAAGTTTTCTTAATTAAAGGAATTGATATCTAATTTTGAAGAATAACATCTGTATACATTCAGATGTTACATTCAGATGTTACATTCAGAAAGAAGAAAAAAATATTCTGAGAACACATTTTATTTGGTTTATCCACCAGTCTAATTAATTGATAGGGGAACCAAAGTGATTTGGTTTTATTTGTAATTATTCTAAAATTACAAGATAAAGGTGATAAATAATTAGTAACATAGATTATAGAGACAAAAAACAGCCTCCAAAGTAAAAAAGAAATTAGTCCACTGTATCTGATATTCATAACAAATATTCCAAAATGACTATTGCTACTACTTGTTTACTTATAAACTGCATTTTTGTCCTGTGATACATTCTTTCGACAAGAAAAAAAATTATATGGGGTAACAGAGATTACATAACAGAGATTTCAAAAACCAGGTACACCCACATTTTATTGAAAAAACATAAGAAACCATGGACTTGAAGAATTAATCTATGTAATATTTTAATTATTACAGTACGTTAATTTACATTAAAAAAATACATTCATATGAGAATGAGAATTTTAAAGTACTAAATAAGCCATATCTTTCAAAGAAACTTCATCTTGGGACAGCCCAAAAAGGGAGTGATGAATTATATATAATATATATATATATATATATATATATATATGTAAGTAAATTTTATGTAAATAGCCGCTTTACTGAACCAATAATCGATAAACAACAAAATACGAACTTTAATTTCAACTAATACACTTTTGGTTAAAACTATATAACAAATTTACCTTACAATAATCCAACTAGGCCTAATAGTGCCTTTCCGGCTATATCCATTTTTTATATCCTGCTTCATAACAAAAATTAGAAGACTAGCTCTTAGTCAAATCTCGCGATTCAAACTATTTACAACTCGCGCATGTCTAACCATGGATAATAATAGTAGTTAGTTCATTTGATGAAGGGAAGTGTCTAACCATGGATAAAAGTACTAGAGTGTCAGTTCATATCATTTACATGAAGTGTTCAAACTGGAATCCTACAAATCGGTCATCCTGACGTGATGGCGTCTCGACATCAGCATCTTGATTTGTTATGTTTTTTCATGTCTAACAGTTATTTTTTTTAAAGATTTTTATTTATTTCTGGGTTTTTCTCTCTGTCTTTAGAATCTGCATATCTAATATCTCTGTAATTTCCATGGTTAAGTGACTGCTTAAAATATCTCTGGCTATATCTATTATTGTTTCTGTTATCAAATGTTCTATTAAAATTTCTGTTATTTCCCTTATGACCAAAATTTCTATTGCCATCTTTCACATAGTCTTTTCTACCATGTGCAGAACTTCTTCTTTCATAATTTTCTTCTGAAGATGGATAGTCAACATTCCATTTATCGAATAATCCTGTATCTTTTGTTTTATTCGGCTTATATGGTTTTAGTAATTTTCTTATATTTTCTCCGTTTGCTAAATTTGCAATATGAGTCAAATTCACCCCGTCATTTACGCAGTCGATATTAACCATATCTTCTCAACCTCGATTATCGTTGTGTATACTTGCTCCATCAATTTTTGTCAATACCTCGTTAATTTTAATGTATCCTACTCGAACTGTTTTGCCGCTTATTATTCTAACACCATCTTCCGTTGCTTTTAACATCATGCCTTCTACTGCTTTTCTACCTATTATTAAATCGCAGTCCGTCTCTTGTACCATGTAAAATTTATCCTCGATTTTTGTATCGTCCACGTAGACTTTATGCCAGAAGAAACCTGTTGGCTTAATTTCTTTTTCACCTATGCCTGATATAGATATATTGTCGCTGGTTAGTTTTGGCGTGTTTATTGCAGTATGACATCTTGAACTGGCGATTGAAATATCGCTTCCTGTATCGATTATTGCGTTTGTTTTTATTCTGCTAATATCTAAGATTCTTCCTTTTTTACCATTTAACATTCCCATATTAACTATTTTTCTTTGTGTGTTTTGGGTCTCATTTTGGTATTTTGTTTCTCGCCAATTTTGATTATGTTGCAGGTAAAAATTTGAACATTCTTGTTCTGTATTTTTCGCCATGGCACATTTTGCACTCACGTGACCAGGGTTTCCACACGCAAAACAGATTATATGCGACTCTTTGCTTTCGTGACCTACATGCCTATTATTAACTTGACGTCTTTTCGAATTGGCGTAGTCAGCCACTCTCGATCTTCTGTCATCAAAATTGTTGCTTGTATCCTTAACTGATTGTTCATTGTAAAACCTTTGTACTGTTTCGTAATAATCTAATTTATCAACTAATTCATCAATATTCTTTATTACTAATAATTCTTCTATGAAATGTGTCTTTGTTTCCGTAGGTAAATTATGCCTGATTTGATTAACAACAATTAATTCTGCTAAATCTTCAAAGTTATTTACTTGAAGACCTTCAATCCATTGTTGAAAATACATCTTTATTTCATAAGCGAAATCTCGTCAATTGGCTGATGGCTCCTTTTTAGATGAGAAAAATTTCAGCCTAAACTCCTCTGGAGATATTTTGTAGCGTTTTAGTAGAATATTTTTTATGTAATCATAATCGTGAACTGTAGGTTCATTTTTCCTTGTTATTATATTGATCACATCTAACGACATTAGATTAATTAAATAATTTACCCATTCTTTTTTATCAATGCCCATTTGTGCCATTTGCCTTTCGTACATGGCTAAATATAAACTGATATCATTCGAGCTATCATATTTAGTTAATAATCTAAGCAATTCAAATTGCTTACCTGGATTTGTCCTTCGGTTTTCATTAATGTGTTCTCTTGAATTTTCTTGTATCTGTAATTTCTGAATTTCAATATTTTGCTCCGATTCTATTTTCCATTTCCATTTTCTTTTCTTCAATCTCTGTTTGGAATTTCTTCTCTTCCAGTTCTGCTTGTAATTTCTTCTTTTCCAGTTCTGCTTGTAATTTCTTCTCTTTCTCTTTCTTCTTCTGTTTTCTCATTTCTAGCTGCTATCACTACTTCCAATCGATCTCTTATAAAATCTTCTTCGTAACTCTTCCAACTCGTGATCAGCTTTATTAGGACGGGTATTGTCGGTTTTTCTGGTGCTTCAATTCCACATTCTTCACAGAGGTTTATTAGATCAATTCTCTTAGCTTTATTGAGAGTTCCCATGCTTATCTTTCAAAAATTGTACTTGAAGTGATACGATTACAGTTTCACCTTGCTAATTCGTAACCCAACTTTTGATTCTGGCATTTTACAACATTTTACGTTTGGTTTCCATTTCACTACTAGTGGCTTTAACTTTTAATAATCCCAGCCGAGCCCCCAAAAATGTAAGTCAATTTTATGTAAATAGCTGCTTTACTGAACCAATAATCGATAAACAACAAAATACGAGCTTTAATTTCAACTAATACACTTTTGGTTAAAACTATATAACAAATTTACCTTACAATAATCCAACTAGGGCAAATAGCACCTTTCCGGCTATATCCATTTTTTATATTCTGCTTCATAACAAAAATTAGAAGACTAGCTCTTAGTCAAATCTCGCGATTCAAACTATTTACAACTCGCGCATGTCTAACCATGGATAATAGTACTAGAGTGTCAGTTCATATCATTTACATGAAGTGTTCAAACTGGAATCCTACAAATATACAGGGTGATTCATAAAAGATGGGCAGAACTTTAAGGGGTTATAGTACACTTAAAGACAAATAATATTAAATAGGAGACTAAGGGTCCCAGACGTATTCCCAAGGAGATAGGGGGCATTAAAGTTTAGGGTCCGAAATTTCAAATGATTATAAAACATGGAAAAATTGGTCGATTCGTTTGCGGTTTTTGCAAAAAATTTTCTTTATGCCAGTATTTTCTTGAAATAAAATTTTAAAGTTCAATTTCAAAAAATGCCGATAGGGGGCGCTTTAGACTTTGGAGTAACAAACAACTATTTTTTAACGTTATTTTTTGTATTTCTTTAAATGATTTCGAAAGCTTAGACTTAAACTTAAATTTTGATCTAAAAATCTGAGTCCTAACGAGTAGTTAAGTAGCGTAAACTGAAATTTGAAATTTGAAACCCTTCTCCCCCCAGAACAAAAATCAGTTATTCCCGATCTTTGTGTCGTAGATTAGGCTCTAACTACTGCCGCGTTTTGCTAAAATTATTCTTTATGTCAGTATTTTCTTGAAAATAAATTTTAAAGAAAATTTTCAAAAAATTCCGATAGAGGGCGCTTTAGACTTTGGAGTAACGAACAACTATTTTATACCGTTATTTTTTGTGTCTCATTAAATGCTTTCTAAAGCTTAGACTTAAATTTTCAGCCCAAAATCTGAATCGTTAGACGTGGTTAAGTTTCTGGGGAGAGGGGTTTGAAATTTCTACTCCTGAGCACAGTTCAGTTTACCATGTCCACACATTGTGTGCTGTGATACGAGGTAAAAAGACACAAATTAGGATTATGTTACCAAAGCATATTTATTAACATGTAATCACAATAAATGTTCAAAATTGTGACCACCAGAGGTTATGCACGCAGAACAACGGCGACGAATGGAACGGCGAACATTCGCGAAAACATCAGGCTTTTCGAGCACTTCCCCTACAGCGGCGGAAAGTCTGGCGACCAGTTCCTCGGGGGATTCAATGGGTGTCTCATACATAGGAGCCTTCAATCGTCCCCAAAAAAAGAAATCGAGGGGTGAAAGATCTGGCGAGCGAGCAGGCCAAGCAACAGGACCACCTCGACCAATCCATCTGTTCGGAAATGTGATGTCCAGATAGTTGCGGACGTCTCGTACGTAATGGGCTGGCGCTCCATCGTGCTGGAACCACATGACCCGCCGGATGCGTGGAGGAACAACGTTTAACAGGTCTGGCAGCACATGTTGCAGAAATGTGAGGTATGTTTTACCGTTGAGGCGTTCAGGAAGAAGGTACGGTCCGATTAGGTGGTCTCCGAGGATTCCTGCCCAAACATTGATGGAAAAGCGTCTCTGATGAGCATGTGGATACGTAGCATGTGGATTGACATCCGCCCATACATGTGCATTGTGTGTGTTAAATGCACCTTCACGTGTGAAGGTACATTCATCGGTGAAAAGCACAGTTCGTCCAAAATGTGGATTTAGCGCGTTCTGCTGCAGAAACCAGCGGGCGAATTCAATACGATTTGGATAATCCCCTGGAGACAGTTTCTGGACTCGTTGCACATGAAACGGGAGCAAATGTTCATCCTTCAGTACCCTCCAAGTCGTGGACTGTGAGGTATCCACCTGGCTAGCCACTGTTCGTGTACTTGTACTTGGCTGCGCCGCTACTACATCCAGAATGGCTTCTGCAACAACTACTGATTCGTCCTTTTTTGCACGACCTGCATTCGACCGGGAAGCGAGAAATGATCCCGTCTCACACAACTGTCTGTGCAAGCGCTCGAAAGTTTTGCGGTTAGGCAACCGCCTGTTAGGAAATCGCTCTCCGTACATTCGTTGTGCCTCTGCACCATTTCCATCTGCCGCTCAGTAAATTAAATGCATCTCAGCCTTTTCCTTATTCGTGAAGGGCGCCATCTTCCGATTCATTACTACAGCGACTTACACTTGACTCACCGTTCAGTGGTTTTTATGCCTGAATCGTGTCGAAATTTTGCATACGTGTTCTTCTTCTTCCCCATTTGACATTTGCATACTTTCTGTTTCCTTCTTCACCCGGTGACTAGCGTCAGGAATGGAGCTTTAACGTTTGCATGAGCGACGTTTCCAACTGTGCCAGTGCCTTTATGAGTGAATTCCGACTATGCAGTCCTTGACGAAAGTTGTATTTTTGCCTCGTATCACAGCACAGAATCGTTGGGCATGGTTAAGTAGTGCAAACTGAACTATGTTCAGAAGTTGAAATTTGAACCCCCTCCCCTCGCTACTGAACCACGCTCAGCGATTCAGATTTTGAGCTGAAAATTTAAGTTTAAGTCTAAGCTTTAGAAAGCATTTAATGAGACACAAAAAATAACGGTATAAAATAGTTGTTCGTTACTCCAAAGTCTAAAGCGCCCTCTATCGGAATTTTTTGAAAATTTTCTTTAAAATTTATTTTCAAGAAAATACTGACATAAAGAATAATTTTAGCAAAACGCGGCAGTAGTTAGAGCCTAATCTACGACACAAAGATCGGGAATAACTGATTTTTGTTCTGGGGGGAGAAGGGTTTCAAATTTCAAATTTCAGTTTACGCTACTTAACTACTCGTTAGGACTCAGATTTTTAGATCAAAATTTAAGTTTAAGTCTAAGCTTTCGAAATCATTTAAAGAAATACAAAAAATAACGTTAAAAAATAGTTGTTTGTTACTCCAAAGTCTAAAGCGCCCCCTATCGGCATTTTTTGAAATTGAACTTTAAAATTTTATTTCAAGAAAATACTGGCATAAAGAAAATTTTTTGCAAAAACCGCAAACGAATCGACCAATTTTTCCATGTTTTATAATCATTTGAAATTTCGGACCCTAAACTTTAATGCCCCCTATCTCCTTGGGAATACGTCTGGGACCCTTAGTCTCCTATTTAATATTATTTGTCTTTAAGTGTACTATAACCCCTTAAAGTTCTGCCCATCTTTTATGAATCACCCTGTATATATACTAGCAAGCTACGCCCGCTACGCTGGTCAATTTCTTATAATGAACTTATAATCCAACAAAATATTGACATATCATAATTCACTTTTATATTTTAACAGAATAATAAGGCTACTATAATTTGTGACTCGTGCTATAGCCAATATACAGGCCAGGACACGTCGTCCTTATCATTATCTTTTTACACATAAAGGTTTTGCTATGGTACTCCATTGTGAAATTTAGTAATTTTTCAAATTCAATATTTGAAAAATGGCATAATCATTAGATTTGAATTTGATATCAAGAAAAATACAATTTTTTACCTTTCAAATGCAGTTTGCCTAACAATTTTCTGACAAATAGTTTTCGAGCTGCTATTTTTTTCAGTAACTTCAAATGTTTCATTTTCTGAAATTAATCTGTGGCAACAATTAGCAAAAAACCCAGTCATCAGAAACGCATAGTTTTTTATTAAAGAGGCTGTTGGAGCAGGGATTGTCACCACCAATTTGCCACCATCACTTTTGAAATCGGTTCGGTAGTTCCAGAGATTCTATAGGAATTGTAATTAAGAATGTTTATAGAACGCTTTTCGCTCATTTCACAGTTTTAAATTTCGAATTTTTTTTATTTTGTTTTTAGAGAGCATTTACATCTTATAAGTAACTACAATGCCAAATTTCATATTTCTAGCTCCTTCAGTATAAAACAAATTGCAATTTTAGAACGTTTTTCGCTCCTGCACCCTCCCCCCGTGGGGTTAGTGACACCGACAAAAAATATATCATATGTTGGAGCAGGGGTTGTCACCATCAATTTGCCTCCATCACTTTTGAAATCGGTTAGGTAGTTCCAGAGATTCCATAGAAATTGTAATTTAGAATGTTTTTAGAACGCTTTCGCCCATTTCACCCTTTTAAATTTCGAATTTTTTTTATTTTGTTCTTAGAGAGCATTTACATTTTATAAGTAACTACTACGCCAAATTTCAAATCGGTTTGGTAGTTCTAGAGATTCCATAGAAATTGTAATTTAGAATTTTTCTAGAATGCTTTTCGCTCATTTCACCCTTTTAAATTTCGAATTTTTTTTTATTTTGTTGTTAGAGAGCATTTACATCTTATAAGTAACTACAACGCCAAATTTGAAATCGGTTCGGTAGTTCTAGAGATTCCATAGAAATTGTAATTTAGAATTTTTTTCGAACGCTTTTTGCTCATTTCACCCTTTTAAATTTCGATTTTTTTTTATTTTGTTGTTAGAGAGCATTTACATCTTACAAGTAACTACTACGCCAAATTTCAAATCGGTTCGGTAGCTCTAGAGATTCCTTAGAAATTGTAACTTAGAATGTTTTTAGAACGCTTTTCGCTCATTTCACCCTTTTAAATTTTTATTTTTTTTATTTTGTTGTTAGAGAGAATTTACATCTTATAAGTAACTACAGTTGAAGCACTTTATAACGAATTACGATATAACAAAAAGCACGATATAACGAAATGCTCATATCCATTTAGTTGGTCTGTATGTTAAAGAATACTGAATTCAAACCGATATAACGATATAATTATAACGAAAGCACGATGTAACGAAAAGAATTCGAGCAGGAAAAGTGAGAAAAAAAACGATATAGCGAATTTTTCAATTTTTTACTTAAAAAATGGCCGAAAAATAGAATTTTATTTTTTAAATGCCAGTTATTTTTTTAATGAGATAAACTTCAATCTTTTTCTCTACGGCCAATCACATATTTTCATTACTTCTAAGAGAGATTTGGGGGAGGAGCAGTGTTTTAAGACAGACGGAGGGGCGACAGCTTAGCTGAACTGGAATTATGTTCTTTTTTATTTGATGACTGATTTCATTGACATTTACTTGTCCTGTAAATTTATAGCAAGTTAATTTTTAAGACTTTTTGTAAGCTGGCTATGTCTGGCCAAAGAAAATATTTGAGTTTAGAAGAGAAAGTCGAAGTTATAAAATGCGTCGAAAATAATGTTAAAGAAAGAGATGTAGCGAAAAAAATTGGGATTCGAGGTAGCACTCTTAGCACAATATTGAAAAATTGAGAAAAATTCATAAAATATTTAAAATGCGTGCAGTTTCCTCATCATTTAAACGTATACGCAAAGCGAAATATGCCGATGTGGAGGAAGTATTATTTTCATAGTTTAAATATGCAAGATTCCGAAACATCCATATTAGTGGAAGTAATTTGCAATGCAAAGCATACGCGCTTGCTTTAATGTAAATGATGGTTGGTTGAGTAAATAAAAAATATATGTATGAAATTGTGTGTAAAAAATTATGTGGAGAAGCAGCGTCTGTTTCAGAAGAAACAATTGAAGAATGGAAGAACGAAAACTCAAACATTGCTCAGAATTGTGATCGAAAAGATATATTTAATATGTATGAAACAGAATTGTCGTTTCGTTTAATGCCTGATAAAATATAGATTTAAAAAAAGAAACTTGTCATGGTGGGAAAATAAGCAAAGACCGACTTTCACTACCATTATACTGTAATGTTGACGGTTCTGAAAGGCGAAAACCTCTTTGTAATTGGAAAAGCAAAGAATCCACGGTGTCTCCCCAAAAACGTAATAAAAACTTTGCCTGTAATCTACATGCATAATTAAAAAGTTTGGATGGTGAAATGCCTTTTTGAAGAATGTATTTTAGATTTTGACAAATAGATGCAAAAAGCCAAAAGAAAAGTTCTTATTTTAAACAACGTCTCTTCAAAAGTGACTTCTTTTCTGTTCAATGTATTGAATTACCTTTTTTGCCACCTAACACTACATCCAAAGTACAACCATTAGACCAAAGAATTATGCATTCGTTTAAAGTAAAATATGCGAAGATGCTTGTGAAAAAAAAAAAATCGTGAATTCAGATGATACAAAAGAAACAAAAATAGACGAGCTGAAAGCAATTTATATGATAAATAAAGCTTGGTGCGATGTTCTGTCATTAACGCTTTTTCAGTTTCGAGATTTTCTCCATCGCCATCAAATAATAATGAAATTGTTTCTTTACCTGAATTGGAAGGTACAGATGAACGGATTTCATCCTTTTAAATCTGACTTCCGACTTTAAATTTGATCAATACGTTAATGTTGATGGAAACATAATGGCAAATGAAGAATTCAATGAAGAGAATATCATTAAAAGAAAGTACAGTAGATGCGTCATGCGTTGGCAGTGTCAGTAAAGAAGGGGAAATCATAGAAGCTGGAGAGATACTTTTACCATCTGATGCACTTGAGTATTTACAGAAAATTGTGTGTTACATGCACAATGAAAACTTGTTAACGAATGAAATTATCGTTTATGTTGTCAAAATAGGGTGTACAATATTAGACGATGCTGTTAAGAAGAGAAAGCAGAGCTTGTTAACTTCATTCTTCAAACCTATATAAGTATGTAAAACTGCCCTTTAAGAGAATAATTAAATAAAAGTCCTTCCGGCCTGTACCGGGAGGAAAAGGTAGCTTTCCTATATCTTCGTTTTAAAATTTTAGCTAATGTTACACGAAAACAGCAAGCTAAAATGCAAAGAAAGGTTTACAAAAGATTCGTTAATACTGAATTTGAATAAGAAATTCGCCAAATTATTGAGCAATAGCCAAATTGGCTTCATTTATGAAGACTTATTTTGATCGCCAAATGTCGCCCAATTTTGTCGCCAATGTCGCCAATTTTGGCGTTAACGGATATGAATATATAGTTTTATGCGTATGATTGGGGAAATTATTACAACAATGAAAGAAAATAATTTGCGAGTAATCGCGTTAATGTGCTGTTTTGTTTCAAAATGTCAGCCACCCTAGAATTTCAAACTGCTCTATCTCAGTCATTTTTTAAGATAGAGGTAAACCAAAAAAAGCTCTGGAATCCTTGTATCAAGGCCTAACACGTAATTAAAAAATAAATTTGAATTTTTAAATTTTTAGTATATTTATTTTAGATTTTAAGTTATTTTACATCTTTAAATGGCCGCCATCTTGAAACAAGATGGCGGACCAAGCTCGCCAACGAACAGTGACCTTAATACACACAATTAGTTTCATCAAAATCGATTCATAATTACGGGCGTTATCGTATGACATAGGTCAGATATATATATATGGATATATCTATATATATAAATCTACATTTGGACGGAGGGTGGTTTTGGGGTCTGGGGGTCATGATCGGTGAAAATATATCGAAATTTTCCGGAACTGCTTTCCTCCGAACGGCTGCAATAGGTAGCTTTATACTTTTTTGTATTGAAAGCTACCTAATAGTTTTTTTTTTTACATTTAAATTTGCCGGTTTTTTCATGTGTAACATAGCACTTAAAATAGTACAACAAAACTCTAATTATCTGAAATCTCTATCATCACAAAATAAAAATTCTGTGTTATGAATTTTACGTATTTATTTATAAAAACATAATTTCCTTGAAATTCCTTTTTAAATCAACACCTTTCTTCACTTTTCTGTTTGTAGTCAAACTGATCATTACTATGGAGGCTTAATATAACATGAATGCATACATACAAAAAGGCCTAGCTTTTTTTTTATTAACCAAAAGTAATTTTAAGAGATATATCTTTATGTTATAAAACGCCCTTTTTTATGATTATCTTCATTATATGGACTTCTGCCTACTCAGATTATGCACAGACCACATTAGCCGAGGTAATTGGAATTCTTACTATACAACGAAATAATTCGTTATAACGTTTTAACGAAAGCACGTTATAACGTGCAAATCTTGCGAGTACTTTCGATTTCGTTATAAGGTGCTTTGACTGTACTACGCCAAATTTCAAATCGGTTCGGTAGTTCTAGAGATTCCATAAAAATTGTACTTTAGAATGTTTTTAGAATACTTTTTGCTCATTTCACCCTTTTAAATTTCAATTTTTTTTTTTTTTGTTCTTAGAGAGCATTTACATTTTATAAGTAACTACAACGCCAAATTTCAAATCGGTTCGGTAGTTCCAGAGATTCCATAGAA
The DNA here is from genome assembly GCA_963931845.1 of Maratus michaelseni. Taxonomy (NCBI): domain Eukaryota; kingdom Metazoa; phylum Arthropoda; class Arachnida; order Araneae; family Salticidae; genus Maratus; species Maratus michaelseni. Next base: position 309,487,866 of record OZ007598.1, on the reverse strand, counting down.
ATTGTAATTTAGAATGTTTTTAGAACACTTTTCGCTCATTTCACCCTTTTAAATTTCGATATTTTTTTTATTTTGTTGTTAGAGAGTATTTACATCTTATAAGTAACTACAACACCAAATTTCAAATCGGTTCGGTAGTTCTAGAGATTCCATAGAAATTGTAATTTAGAATGTTTTTAGAACACTTTTCGCTCATTTCACCCTTTTTTTAATTATTTTCTTCTTAGAGAGCATTTACATTTTATAAGTAACTACAATGCCAAATTTCAAATCGGTTCGGTAGTTCTAGAGATTCCATAGAAATTGTAATTTAGAATGTTTTTAGAACACTTTTCGCTCATTTCACCCTTTTTTAAATTATTTTCTTCTTAGAGAGCATTTACATCTTATAAGTAACTACAACGCCAAATTTCAAATCAGTTCGGTAGTTCTAGAGATTCCATAGAAATTGTAATTTAGAATTTTTTTAGAATGCTTTTCGCTCATTTCACCCTTTTAAATTTCGATTTTTTTTTATTTTGTTGTTAGAGAGCATTTATATCTTATAAGTAACTACAACGCCAAATTTCAAATCGGTTCGGTAGTTCTAGAGATTTCATAGAAATTGTAATTTAGAATGTTTTTAGAACGCTTTTCGCTCATTTCACCCTTTTAAATTTCGAATTTTTTTTTATTTTGTAGTTAGAGAGCATTTACATCTTATAAGTAACTACAACGCCAAATTTCAAATCGGTTCGGTAGTTCTAGAGATTCCATAGAAATTGTAATTTAGAATTTTTTTAGAATGCTTTTCGCTCATTTCACCATTTTAAATTTCGATTTTTTTTAATTTTGTTGTTAGACAGCATTTACATCTTATAAGTAACTACATCGCCAAATTTCAAATCGGTTCGGTAGTTCTAGAGATTCCATAGAAATTGTAATTTAGAATTTTTTCAGAACGCTTTTCGCTCATTTCATCCTTTTAAATTTGGATTTTTTTTTATTTTGTTGTTAGAGAGCATTTACATCTTATAAGTAACTACTACGCCAAATTTCAAATCGGTTCGGTAGTTCTAGAGATTCCATAGAAATTGTAGTTTTGAATGTTTTTAGAACGCTTTTCGCTCATTTCACCCTTTTAAATTTCGAATTTTTTTTATTTTGTTCTTAGAGATCATTTACGTCTTATAAGTAACTACAACGCCAAATTTCAAATTTCTAGCTGCTTCAGTATAGAAAAGATTGCAATTTTAGAACGTTTTTCGCTCCTGCACCCCCCTGGGGTAGTGGCACTGACATAAAATATAGCCTATGTTGGAGCAGGGGTTGTCACCATGAATTTGCCACCATCACTTTTGAAATCGGTTCAGTAGTTCCAGAGATTACCCCCTACAAACAAACAAACAAACAAACAATCTTTACTCCTTTATAATATTAGTATAGATATATTACTTAGTAAATAAAGTCTTAAACATACTTAATCCATATTTTCATGAGCAAATAAAATATATTAAAACTGTTAATAACCATTGAGTAAAAACACTAAATACTTTTGAAGAAAAAAATTCTTCATTTTCAGGACATGAAATCTGCATGTAAAATTGAAATGACCCATATGACATATAAAAATATCAAATTAAATCACAAATTCAATACTTAAAATAATAATAATAATAATAAATGCAATTTTGCATAGTTTTGGCACCATCGATTTTAACTTTGAAAAAAGAAAAATAAAATTATGGTATAAAATTAACATTAATTCACAAATTATATTTACTTAAAAAAAATATATATATATATTACTATGTCTGTCATATATTGAATAATGATTATACACAAGGATAATAGTATTATGAAAAAATATGGATTACATATAAAACAGAAAATTATTACAATTAATTTTTAAATTGGAAAATATAATTAAATTATTCAGTCAAAGGTTATTACATTTTTATTACTTTAACAACAGTAGGCTAATTTAACACGAGAAATTTTTGAAAAATCAAACAAATAATACTTTGAAATATCTAATTCTAAAATAATTTAAAAGCTATTAAGAAAAAGAAAAAATAACATGGGTTTTCCCATTGTTTTGGTGCCATCTGTTGTGACTTAAGATAATAGTAAAAATTTAGTGTAATCATTCTTAATTTATGCAACTTAATATTAAAAAGAAATCTATATTAACTTCATAGATATAACTCAGAGAGTTCTTATAACTTCAAAATAGAAAAAAAAAATGTAAATTAAATAGTCTTTTTTTTTTTTTTTTTTTTTTAATCATAATCATCATTTTCTGAAACTCATTTATGTAGCGCCATCTAGTATCTTTAATTGAAAATAAAAACAAATTAATAGAATAAATATTCCAAAATGTCTGGATTAAAGATGTTATGCTTTATATATTAATTTTATTTTATGGGGGACAAGGCTCTTATAAAAAGAAAATACCTTTTTAAATATTTTCCTTACTCTTTCAATGTCTGTCGAACAAGAATTTTCTTATTTAACAAATATTATGTAAATAAATTTATAAAACACTTTAGAATTTTCAGAACAAATGTATAATCTTTAACATTGATTTTAAGCTTGTTGTGAAAGAAAATTAATTTTTTTATGTGGTGATAAATCACGAACTATTGTTTCCATTGCCGTCATTCATGTTGCATTCAAATTATTTAAAATATAAACTTTCACTCATTCCATTTCAAATAATGCTTTTCACTCATTTCCTTTATAATACCCTCAAAGAGATCACAATAAATAATACCATAAAACAAAGTACTATTTTATTTCTGTGTCAAAGGATTGTTTCTAATTCATACACAGAAAAAATTAAATTTGCTATTGGCGACCAAAGAAAAAAAAAAGCTATTAGCGACTAGCGAGATTTGTGCTCAGCTAACATAAAAATATCAAAAATTATTATTCACCTTTTTCTTTTCAAGCAGTGTAATAAGGTTCAATAATGCTCATTAAATTGAAGGTCAAACTTGGTAAAATAATAATAATAACAATGTTCATTAAATTGAAGGTCAAACTTGGTAAAATAAGAATAATAATAATGCTCATTAAACCGAAGGTCAAAGTTGGTAAAATAACAATAATAATAATGCTTTTAAATAACTGTCACAATTGAGGCATTATCTGTTGTTAAAGTAAACATAATCAAAATTTTCTAATGGAATAAAAACATCATTGGTGAGTTAAATTTTTCTTTTATTATTATTTTTTTTTAATTTAAAAAAATGTAAAAGGCCAATTTCGCTGATATTCCAAAACAGAAAATGAACATGAATCAATGAGATTTGTGTACAACTATTTTACAAAACTGAAAGAGAATTTAAAAAAATAAATAGTATACTATTGAATTATTTTTTCGCTAATTTTAAGAAATATAAATACAGTAAGGAATATAATAGGAATATGCAACAGAAAGAGCTTCATTCCTTTTTTATAAATCCTGTACATTTAAAAGGAAATTTTATGGTGTAAAAGGAAAAACTCAAACTATTTACAGCAAAACTGAAAAACATTCAGTCATTGTTTAAATATTTATTAGATGTAAGGATGATTAAAATGGATTGCACACATTAAGTTCTAAAATAAATTTCACATTTATTTTGTTAATTTAATCTGAAAATGTAATGTAATGTATAGTGTAATAAAAAGATCCTTAATTTGTAGTGAGCATCGACATTACTTTCAACATTAGGTCCAAAAACAAATAAAAATGCAATTTTATTTCTGGATATTCTCTTTTATAGATTTTATGGTAACCCTTGTCTTTTTAAAGTAAAATGAGTGTAACACAACTATCTGCTCATGTTAGCAAGAAATTCCAGTCTTAGCAAAGTGTTGTATAATCGTTGGATGTGGATAAAGTTATAATTTTGAAATGAAATATTTGTGCATAAACATGGTTAAAAATGCTTAAACATGGTTTTAAAGAAACAGTTTTCACTTTTAATTATTCTTTTTCTTATCTGTCTTTTTTAAAAGAGATAAAGAATAAGTGTTCAAATGATCAGAAAAAAAAAAATATTGTATGCTAATTAATTAGCAACATTTTAGGAATGTTAACAAAAATTATCAACAGTGCTAGAGGATATAATTTTGAACTGTTATATTACTCTTTCATATACATATACTATAAAATTAAGAAAAAAATTACACAAATTTCAGAATATGGTGAAGTGCTTTTGGAAAAATTTTTTCATGCATAAAAAATAGTATTCATTATCATAATTTTTATTTTAATTTTTTGCTTTATTTTACAATTACTCATATTTCATAGTGTTTTTGGAAATTTATTTTCATGCATAAAAAATATTGTTGAAATTATTATTATTATTATTTTCTTTTTTTTTGCTTTATTTTACAATTACTCACATTTTATGGCAATTTCTGGGCATTAACATAATAATATTAATATCATAATATATAGATATTATTGTTCACAATTCATTTTGTATTGAGATTAATATTTACAAAATTAAATTATACAGTAATATTTAGCTTACATAAGTTTGTTAAAAGAATAATTGATAGTACACTGCCATTATCTGTTTCCAAATATGAAAACACAAAGGTAATGACAACATACGAAAACAAAACATAAACAATCCCCAACCCAGAAATTCAAAATATTATGAAACTTTGAGAATATGTAGTTCTCGAACAAAAATATAATATGCAAATGTTACCTGAATTCATTTTTAAAGGAAAATTTTATCCCAGGTATATTTTTAACTTTATTTTATAACTCATTAATGGTAAAATACAGAGAAAAAGCTTTAAAATAAAAGTTATCTATTTTAATTAATTCTACCAAATTCAAACAAAAGTTTGAAAATTTCTCTAAAACAATTCTTTTATTTTAGCAAAATGTATATAAGATTTTAATTTTTTTTTAAATGTTATCAACAACTAATGTTTTATTAGCATTCGATAGAGCTAATAATAAAAGAATAACTTTTAATCCTAAAAGAAAAAGACTATCTCTTACTATTAATAAATTATTATGAAATAAAAATGAAAATATTCTGGGAGTAAAATTTGCCTCCTTAAAGTGAATTTAGACTAAAAAGAAAACACGAAATCTGCATTTCTTATTACAATGTTAATATGAACCCCTGAAACTATCTCTGCATTTCTAGCTTTTGGTAATTATCCAAAAATTGTTACAAATTAATTCAGATTGTGTCAATTAGCAACCTTTTATAATCATTGTCTCAATATTTGCAACCCTTTGAGCTAAAACTCGTTGAAAACCATTTAGTTATTTACATGTTGGGGTTAGAAAAGGGTTTTAAAAATTTAAAACTGTTATCTGGGTTCTGTATTCCAGTAAAACCTGCTGTTCGATTTATATACTTCTGATATATAATATATATATGGTCCATAGATTTATTTGAATATCCGGTAAATCATACTTAACTGAATTCTTATAGCGCTCAGATTTATAGAACATCAGATAACCTGGGCATTAACAAAATATTCAACAATGTTAAATGAAAAAAACAACAGTATACTAGCTGAGTAATGAAAAATTCCTTATTTGAAATCTTTGTGAATTTCCTCTTTAATTTATATTCAATAAAATACGTAGTTAAAAATAAAATAACACTTTTCATTAAAATATATATGTGTCAACTCATAGCCAGGAAAATCAGTGTGCTGATTTCATAGCAGTGACAATATGATTAAATAGATCGTTAGGATAACTTAACAAAACATTTAATTTCAATGAATCATTTCAAGAACCGGGGCATATAACACTAAAAAATTTACCTTTGAAATAGTTTTTCTATGGAAATATCACAAATCTGCTATAATCTGTTTTCAAGGGTAAAGTAGCAAGATACTGTAAAGAATGATTCAGTTTGAATGACTCGTGTATCATTCGTGGACGCAGAGCTAGCTTGCAGGTCTGAAATTTTCGGAAGAATTTGCAGCAGAACCTAAACAACTTTTAAATAATTAACTTTGCATTGAAAATCAGTTTTTTAAAGATTCTTATTGTGTATACAAGTAAATATGGCCAAATAGTCTCGCAACATTTGTAGACTTAAAAAAAAAAAAATTCAACAGTATACTAGCTGAGTAATGAAAGTTTCATTATTTGAAGTCTTTGTGAATTTCCTCTATAATTTATGTTCATTAAGATACGTAGTTAAAAATAAAATAATACTTTTCATTAAAATAATTGTGTGTCAACTCATAGCCAGGAAAATCAGTGGGGTGCTTTCAGAGCAGTGATAATATGATCAAATACATCGTTTGATAACGTAACGAAACACTTAATTTCAATGAATCATTACAAGAACCAGGACATATAAAAAATTTAGATTTGAAAAAGTTTTTTGACTGAAATATCATTAAACTGCAATAATCTTTTTACAAGAGTAAAGAAACAAATTACACTGAACGTACGATTCAGTTTGAATGACTCGTGAATCAAGCGTGTTAGGCTTAGCAAGCTCGCAACAGGCAGCTCTGACATTTTCTGAATAATTCGTAGCAGAACTTAAACAAATTTAAATAATTAATTTTGCGTTGAAAATCTGTGTTTAAAGATTCTTCTTCTGTATACAAGTAAATCTGGCCATAAAGTCTTACAACATTTGTAGCTTTTAAAAAAAAATTCCATCCAATATCCAACCAATTTAGGGTTAGCCAAAGCGTTTTTCCAAAGTTTGATGCAGGGTAGAGCTTAGCTTGGCTTTTTAAAACTAATCTACAGAAAAATAAAGGTAATCAAATTTCTGTGTTTTATATTTTCTCATGCAGATGTAAGTAAGTTTATGGTATCTTTTGTGCTTTTCTAAATTATAGATTTTGTTTTTAAATGTAGTATAATAGAGTCTGTTGACATTTTGGATTGTATTTAATAGAGAATCCTATCGCTATATTCAGATTTATAAAATCTACGTATTGATATATTTTTTTACCGTATTTTCCCGTGTATAGGTCGACTTTTTAAACTGCCAAAATGCAAAGAAAATCCAGGGTTCGACTTATGCACCAGTACAATCAAACATCTGGTGATCGCGATTTATAGCTATAGCCATAATTACCAGATAAGAATCGATCTTAACCTTACTGCTACGATTAAAAAATGTATTATTTTTTAAGTATTTTTCAGTATAATTAAAAATAATTGTTTTAAAAATATTTTTTTTAGAAAGAGACTTAGATCAAATTTTATAATCTTCAAATGAACTAGAGTTTGTAGCAGAGCTGTAAAATATGTTTTAAATAACTAGCTTTCTGTTAAAAACTTTTTATAAAGAACTTGATTGTTTAGACAAGTAAATCTAGCCTTAAAATTTTGCAATATATTTTAGGTAAAAAAGATTGCATCCAATTTAAACTTAGCCAATTAAAGTTAACCGATTTAAACTTAGCATACAGAAAAAATAGATTGTATTGAAAAATGCATTTACAATTGCAGAAAAATTAATTATAAAGTATTTATGTATTTTTAAATTTCTTAAACAAAATGCATCAATACAAAAAAAAGATTTAGTTCTATCTTGATCTCGAAAATTATTGTTAAATCCTAGAACAAGCGAGACACTTGGCGGTATTATGCGATAAATTAATTTTTCTACTATGGTTTTATCCGGAAATTGGATTGGTTTATCAGGGAATTAGAATGATTTTGTCGGATTGGTTGTTTATTTTGTGTTGTGTCATATGGTTGCATTTGTTGGGATGTGTTTGTGACTGGGGTTTTGTGTTGAGTTGTCTTTTATTTGTGTGTTTTTTAAAGTGAAGTGAAGTTTAATGGTTTGACATGCTACGTTTTGAACTTGCTAATTCATGTAAAGTTATTTTGGCCTTTTTTTTTTTTTTTTTTTTGTTATTTCCTAAAATGTTTGAATTTTATTTTGGATGTAATTTTTAAAATTTGTTTATGAGAAGTCTGTAAATAAGGATATTTAAGGATAAATTTAAATTTTGCCCACCTAGCTGAGTTCATGTGTATGAAGCAGTACATGAATGGCTCTTGTGAAGTGATTTAGTCATGCTTGAGGGTGATTGTTATTATTTATGCACGTTCTTTGTGGGGGGATGGGGGGGCATGCAAAGAGAGTGTAGAAGATTAATGTAATGTGTGTGCGTCATTGCTTGTTGAGGACAGTGATGAAGATGATATTAATAAACTGGGATCCTGATGAAAAAAAAGTATATATGAATAAGTGAATATATATAAGTGAATTTTTATTGCGTGTATTTGATAAGATGTATTTTAGAGATTGCTACAAAGCGAGTTTCATTTGTCTAATGATGTTTCTATTTTTTTCCGGGGGGGGGGGGGGGTTAATGTGCGCAAAGCAGGCATACATAAGTTACTGACCTCAGTTTGAATGAATTTCGTGCACTCTAGAGATTGCTGCAAAGTGAATTTCATGTGTCCAGTCATGTTTTTTTCAGTTAATGTGCACGTAGTGCTCATACATAAGTTTCTGACTGCTGCTTGAATGAATGTCGTACATTCTAGAGTTTGTTGCAAAATGAGTTTCATTTGTCCAGCGATGTTTTCTTTTGGTAAATGTATGCAAAGCTCTTATGCGTAAGTTAGTGACCTCTGCTTGAATGAATTTCTTGCATTCTATAGATTGCTGCAAAGTGAGTTCCTTGTGTCCAGTGATATATTTTTTTTCATGTAATGTGCACAAAGCGCTCGTATATAAGTTACTGACCACTGTTTTAATTAATTTCATGTATTTTGAGTATTCTGAAAAAAGAAATTTTAATGTATTATTTTAGAAATTTTTTTAAAAATTTGCAAAAATTGAAAAATCCAGAGGAAAAAATTGCTAAAAGTTTAGTAAAATTGAAAAAAATTCCAATAATTGAAAATTTTGGAGGAAAAATTGTTAAAAGTTTGTAAAAATTGAAAAATCCAGACGAAAAAATGGCTAAAAGTTTATAAAATTAAAAAATCCCGAGAAAAAAGTTATTAAAACTTTGTAAATTGGCACAGAGCAGAATAAAATCAATGTTTACTTTGTAAAAAAAATTGCCATAGGAAGTATGTAAGCAGCAAGTTTTCCAGCACTGGCGTAAAGGATGGATTCTGATTGGTAAGAATTTGGAGGTTGCTGAATTTTCAGTTGGCACACATAAAAAAATTGTCTTATCGAGTGTCTCGCATATTCTAGGACTCTGCCAAAATTATTTATCAGGATTATAAAAATGTTCATCACTGTTAATTTTGGTTTGTTGAAAAGGTTTCATTATTGTTAAAGTTATAATAAAACTTTCGGTAGAATAAATAAAACTATGTATTATGAATAAAGCTTCTGATTGCCACTGAATTCAAGCACAGAAGATCTCAGTATATTTGCTGACATGACCCTTTTTGAAAGTCACTGTGATAATTTCTGAGTCTGATGCAAAAAAAATGAGAAGTAATCATAACAAAACAATAAGGGTAAAGGAGGGCATAAAACGTACAAATACAATGTGGCACACATGCTTTGTTTTAAAATTTCTTTGTAATGCCTATTCTCATTTATTGTATTAAATAAAAAATATAATAAATGTTATAAAAAAAATTATAAAATATTTTTGAGAATTATTTCCATTGTAAAGTCTGGAAACAGTCGAATAACTCGAGAAATATACATCGGATTGAAAAACAGAAAAATATATGTTCAATATTTTAGAAAAATCTATTTAGGGATGTAAAAGTTACCATTTTTCTAAAATATTGAACACGTATTTTTCCGTTTTTCAATCAGATTTATATTTCTAAAGTTATTTAACCATTTCCAGATATTTCAATAGAAGCGATTCTCACTGCATTTTACTCGATTACACTGCCATCTACCATTTTTCGAAAAAAATATTAAATACAAAAGTTGTCTTTTTTCTCATAGGATCCAAATCTGCCAAAAAAAAAGGAGGGATTGGTATCATTTAAGATTTTAAAGTTCCCCCCCCCCCTTTCTTACCAGGAGGGCAGTGTCGGGGGGGGCAACTTTGATATCCCTAAAGAGATTATTCAAAACTATTGAACATTCATTTTTCCATTTTTCAATCAGATGTATATTTCTCGAATCACTCGGCTGTTTTCAGACATCTCAATGGAAACAATTCTCAGTACATTTTACTCATTTAAAGTGCCATCTACGATTTTCTGAAGAAAATGTTCAATACAAAAGTTACGTATTTTTTCCCTGTAGAATTCAAATCTGCAATTAAAATGGGGGTTATCATTTAAGATTTATAAGTATCTCCCCTTTCCGCAGAGTTGGGGAGGCAACTTTGATATCTCTAAACAGATTTTCTATAAATATTGAAAATGCGTTTTTACGTTTTTCAATCCAATTTGTATTTCTCGAGTTATTGCACCGTTTCCAGACTTTTTGGACACCTTGTATATAATTACTATGTATACTTTGTTCTTGATTGGTAAAAGGATTCTGAGTATTAGAAAATGATAGTATTTCATTTTGAATGAAAAATAAAGTATTTATAAAGATTTTTATTTCATTGTTGTCTACTATTGGGGCACTTAATCTATACTTATGTCCTTTCAGCAGCATAGTTATTTACAAAGTCTTAAAAGCATCTTTTTACATTTTTTTTTAAAACTTCAATGACTGATATTTTTTTACAGTTATAGAACTTAATGAATATTTGTTGACCGTCTCTGGAAGCATATGTGAATAGCAGTCCAGGAAGCTGAACAACATCTCAGTTGCATTTGACATAGGGACAGCTAAAGCATAAAATAAAATTCAGGTAGATTTTTTTCATTTATTCTTTAGTGCTTTTCCATTTTCACCAGTCACATTTTATTTCTTATTATATATTGCATACCAACTACTGGTGTGGTGTGTGTGAGTATTGTATGATGTTGGTATGGCAACACCTCCACTTGTGTGCAAACTGATTTGCAGTTTTGTTATATGTATTTTCTAATCTATCATACATACAAACATCATCAATGCTAACATTGGTTGCCTTAAGGTGGCATTGTTTCCCAGAATAGTGATGGGTGATTCTGGAAAAATCGAGTACTGATAAACATTGACATCCTATAAAACATCATCGATCGTAATAAGAATCGATTACCAAATTCTAATATGGGATGTTTTAGAATTGCTACTCACATAGATAAGCTTAAAGAACGTAGGTCCAAAACTTAGGGATCAAATGGCAGAAAATTTTATCATGAATTGTGATAACGGGGATTGATCAATATTTTTGGCTCTAATTTCATAGCAATATTCGCATATATAATATTAGCAATATTATTCTTTAAATTTTACTATTTCAGCGGCAGAGCTATTGTAAAATTTTGTATAAGGGCCTTTTTCTTTCCATATAAAATTGTTATATTTTTAATTTAGAGCCTAGTTACTACTTTAGTAAATTGTATTTTTCAAATTTGTCCCCTCTCCCCAAATCATAATTTTCCTAATTTTGATCTGATTATAACCAGACCATTTTTAACATTCTTTCTAAGTCATTTAGTTATGAATTAAACATTGATACTACTTTTGCAACTCTTAGTGACCACTATTTATGAACAATAATAATTTTTTTTTCTTTTTTATAGCCTAAATATTTCATTCTTGCTTTAGAGCCATGTTATATAGGGTTCTTGTTAGTTAAGATGTATCTCTCAAGTTTGTCTTTATCAAGTGTACTATATTCTAATTTAATTGTCTATGGTTGAAGGACTATTAAAGAAAATACTATCCATGAGGCTAATCTGAGGTGATGGTAATTGTTAAAGTACCTATCCAGAGCTTGAAATTAGAGCTTTTTTCTAATAGGGGAGTCTCCCTAGTAACACTTGTTTATGGTGTGGAGCAAAGCTGTTTGAGAGAAGTAGAGAATTATCTTTAAATCTGTTTAAAATAGCCATAAATATTAACACATAGCAAACGTTATGAAAAGAATTTATTTAAAAAATTTAGAAGATTTTAACTAAATTATTATTAGCGTATGAAAATTGGGTTTAATCCAGTTTTTAAGATCCAATCGATTTCATAGTATAATTGCATTCCTTTTCCAACTTGATTGTCACTTCAAAAATGTTATTTTTTTTTCAAAAATTGGTAAAAATATTTGTCAAGAGGCTTCCATCTGCAAAATTCACTTGGGTAATTGAAATTTAATATTCAATGCCACCTTCTCACCCTGAATTTCAGTCCATGGTATTGAGACTAAACAATAACTATTTTTCTATACAAGTGAGTTAGCGTCTTTTCTACAGAATATCATGTATTAAAATTCTCTAATTGTTTTGTTGTGCTTTATCAGTGGTACAAAGTTTTATTTTATTATGTGTTTATTCATATTGTATGAATGTTAATTTATTAAAAATTTTCTTTTTGTTTATACATGAACAGAAAAAGAATTGATCAAATGTCGATTACAAGTCTTTCTGTGCTGAAGTTACATTTGATGTTATTCTGTTTTAGAAGAAACTAGATTTTTCATAGGTGAGTATCTGATAAGCAGGAATTTAACATCTTATCTATGAAATGTCATATTAATTAGTTAAAATTATGCTATTATTTTTATATGTAGAATTTTTTAAAAGGTCATTTTGATCCCTTTGTAAATAAAACTACATTTTGTAAGCTTGTAAAAGTAAAAACAGTATAAATTAAATTATAATTTATTTTAATATGCTGACTGCCGATCAAAAAGGCACAATTGTAATGTTGTTTTCTCTGTATTTTATTTTTTAATGCTAAAAAAGATGATTTTTTAAAGATGAAGAAAAAAGTTTAATTATTTATATAAATATAGTCCTTGAGAGTATTAATCCTCACTCAGTTTTTTTATAAACTGTATTATATTTGTAGAACCAGTAGACCCATGTCAGGATTTCACACTGCAGTCTAATATTTTTTAACAATATATAATATTTCTTAGATGAAGGTTTAAACTTCTAAAGAAATATTAAGGATAAAATTATCTGCAAACAACATTATCCAAATCAGAATATCATCTCATTTATTCCACTAAAGTTACAGTAAAAACTGAGCAAAAATACTGAAAGGCATGCACCAGAGAAAAAAATTTACTATTATATTTTATCCGTGGCATACATAATTATATGTTATTATATTTCTTTTATTATATACGCCAAAATTTTAACTGCATTAGGGAATGAAGCCATCCACTTCGGGGGAAAAAAGGGGACAAAGAAAAATTGAATATATTAAAAATAAATTTCATCATTAAATATATAACAAAGCAAACATTTTTTACTAGTGAAATACTGTTGCTTCAATAGATATTACAGTATTTTATTTTTGTGATAATTCTGATTTGAGATAAACCTTTCATTTCATATATGAAAACAATGCTGATTTAATTTTTAAACAAATAATGTGTTTTAACGAAATTTGAATGTACTATGTCAGGAACCCTGTTCAAAATTCTTTCATATGGTATCTCATTTATTGTTCTGCGTTTTGTATTTGATTAGAAAAAGGGATGTTGACAACAGAAATAATAGATAAGATTATATTAATTTTAATAATGCTTGTATTGCAGTGAAACCTACAGCCTAGGGAGCGGATATAGCAGTTCACGGCAGTGAGAAGGTTAAATGACATAGTAATTTTTGTCTGAAATGTGCTTTTATATCGATAGAAATAATTAGCTAATTGTGTTGGAAAATCTTGTTTTAATTTAGTTACATTTTAGAAGTAAGAATGATGAAAATTATGAGTGTTATATTAATTTCTGTTATAAAATAGCATTGTAAAGCAAATTAATCAAATATTTTAGTATTTCAATCATTTTGTTTTTACAAAAAATAATGTAAGAATTATAGTATACTTATGAAATCATTTCTTAACATAGCAATTGTCCTGCTAAAAACATTGTTTATTATCAAAATATAAAAACCTGTGTCGACTCATGCTCTTGTGAAAAATAAATTGGGCCTCACATTTTAGACTTTAAATTAGGAACATGCAGCTAATGTACCCCTAACATACCATAAAGATATCAATATTTTGAATTTTTTTAATAAGATATTTTATGATTTTTTTAAAGTTTTTTCTCAACATAACTGCAGTCTATTATATATATATATATAAAACATAAATTATATATAAATATATATATTATGATTTTTTTTTCATTTATCTCCAGCATACCTCATTGTCACTTTGAAATTCTCACTAATCATCTTTTAACTGACTGTCCAGGCTGAAGACACGTATGTAGAATTTACTTTCATTCATCAACACCTACTTTGACAAATTTCATTTGCAAAAAAAAAAACATTCACAGGGTACTCTTTATTTTTTTTAGTTCCTTGAGGTCTTAATAACACAATTTTATGATTTATTGTTTTTACAATTGACAGTTTAAACTCTCTACACTTGTATGACTATATCTTGATGGGAAACACCATTCAGATAAAATTACTTTTTAATCTTTGTTTTTATTTTTAAATTATATTTATTTTTAATTACATTTATTTAATAGCATAACTTTCTGAAGATGGTCTAATGTTTACTTTTAATTTTACTTTGATGTGGTATTCCCTAAAAGGAATTTGTGCCGTTAAACCTTAAAACTAACCGGACCTAAAAACCAACCCTGACCAATCAACCTGAATATTTTTTCAAATGGAAAAACCTATATAGGTACTATATGAATATAAATGAGTATATATTATAATGAATATAAGTTTTTTTTTATACAAAAAAAGATAACATTAACCTTGAAGATATAGTTGTCGACTATTTTTCTTAGTTTCATTAAAATATAAATTAATTTTCTTTCACTTTGACTCCAGGTTTCAATATTTCAGGTGCACATTGAAGTGTGCCGAGTTTCAGGGTCATGATTTTGTTTGTTGTATTTTTGTCAGGTACAACCACAGCCAAACTCGATTTCCCCTTTCCTTACATGGCCTTCACAATCACCCCTTAGTTTTGGAATCATTGAAGGACTACTTTAGCAGGTAGATGGTGCAAATGCCCACTGTAAATAATGCTTAGTAAAGGTTACTTTTATACATAAAAATAAAAAACCTTGCACTATATTTGTTATAAAAGGTATATATAACATATGTATCTTTTGCCTCTGCATTTTTTATATTACAAGCAGAAAAACCAAAAGATTTAGCGATAAAGAGATACAACACTTTAAGCAATTAAAAATAGTTTAAATTACACGTTACTCTAAAATGCAAAAGAAATAATATAAGTAAATTTCTATACTTATATGTATTTAAATTCTTGAATACTTGAAATATTGAGAATTCTCACCATAAAACACACAGTAAAAGATAATATTTATTAATTTCATAATATTAAGTAAAACTTAAAAACCCTATTAAAATTATGATAGCTTTTTAGAACATTAATTATTTTTGCGCCATACTTTGGATAGAAAATATAGGTACATAAAGTTGATTAAGAACATATTTTGACATTTTTAAATACTGCAGGTACTGAAGATGAAGTGTACAGTGAAAAAGAAAAAATAATAATTATAGATTTCCATTATGTTTAGAAAATACAAAAAACAGGAAAAAATATAAAATCAAATATTTGAATTCTGGACAGATTCATAAAAAATATATTATAAAATAATATTTACACGTTTCACAATATTTAGAGAATAAGCAAGTTCGCCAATATCCAACAAACAACTTATATTGATTGTTTTTCTTAAAACATTTATTATTTTTACACAATTCTTAATTATTTAAATATATATATATATATATATGTGTGTGTGTGTGTGTGTGTGTGTGTGTACATTGAAAACAATTTTTGATAAATTTAACCATTGTGCTGATCTGAAATATATAAGCATATAGAAATATAACAAAATTGGATATATAATTAAATATTCTAATTTTGGAAATTCATGATATAAGAGTATGTGATAAAAAATATATTTATATGTCCGGCAATCAACTCATAGTGATTGTTTTAAATTCTCAAAACATGTATTATTGTCTTAATTTTTTAGAAATATATATATATTGCAAACTTTTCAGTAAATTTAAACATTGTAGATGCTGATAATGAAACACAGTGAAACAAAAACAAAATAATAATAATAACAATAACTTTTACAGGTTTTATTATTTTAGAAAATGAACAAATCTTTTTTTTTTTCTGCTCCACTTATCCCAAAATAGTTTTTCAGAAATTACAGAATATTTTTTCAGAATTTTAAAATATTAAATTATAAATCTATTCACTATACTTATATAAAAATGTAACTGTAGGTATATGCAGAAAATATTGTACTGAAATACACTCATTGTTCTAGGATTTTTGGAAAAATAACATTGTTTGCTTCAAAACCATCCCTGTAAAAATATTGTTTGATTCTTATAGACTACACATTACCAAATAAAAATTTGATCATAAATTTATTACTTACCATTTGCAAAATATATCTTGGTTATATACTTTAAATATTCAGAATTTTTACAGCAAAATATACTGTAAATATTAAAAAATACAAATTAAGTAAACTTTAAAATTTTTCTTGATAAGGAGTTGTTATATGCAGATAAATTGGCTTTATTTGTAAAATTACTTGCCATATTTTTTAAATAGTGGGCAAGAATTTTGCACATATTAATGAGCATAGCATATATGTATTCGCAGAAATGTTCCCTTGATATAAGTTTCAACCATTTATTCTTTAAGGGTCCTCTGCCTCATATGAAAAGATAGCTGAGATCAATCTCTCTTTCTGATGCTGATTACTTTTTCGATTTTCTTTGCAGATTTTTTTACGAAGATACTTTCACTTTCAAATCCGAATCCAAAAGTAAAAGTATCTTTGTAAAAACAATTCCATAAACAAAATTAAAAAAGTAATCAACGGCGGAAATGGAGATTGATCTCAGCTAGCCAATGTGAAAAAAAAATCGTTTAAAAATATTGAAATGCAAATGAGATATTAGAAAAATAATGCCCCATAGGATTAACATCCCTTAAGTATGTTGAAGAAAATTCATGAAAAGAAATTCCAGGAATTTTTTTCTCTGAATTTGAAGTGCAGTATGGAACACAGCAATGAACCACTTTCTACTGAAAAATTTAAAAATCTCAGTTTTATTTAAATTATACCTAAGATAACACAAGAGTGAAAGGCAAAGTTAAGGAAATTCCCCATTAGTGACGGTGGGTAAAAGCAGTACTTGCACTTCTCCGGAGAGAAAATCTGATTCCCCTTGAACAAAGAGATTTTTACTTTTTGTTACGGCTGTATAAGGGGAAGGAAAAAGAGGAATTGATTTTGGCCATGGTACAACCTGACCTGTATGGCACTCTACACTGTAGTAATAATAAATAATCATCTAATCATACCTCCCGCTCCTGCACCCGCCACCAAAAAAAATTCCTTTAACCAACATTTACCTCACAGAGTTTTAAAATCTTGAAAACTCTTTACATGTTATTTAATAATTTCTTCTGTATTTATTATTATTTTTTTGTAATAATAAACAAGCCTCCAAATTCTTCCCCCAGTCAGAGATAGCTCATTGGTTAGGGAAAAGTAGTCACATAGAGGCATTCATGGGAGGCAAAAGAGTGTCAATTTGTGAGATAGGAGAAAAGAAGGAGAAAAAAAAACTACAAAATTTATGTGACATAATTAATGGATGATCCCAAAAGAGAAAAATATTTTTGTTACATCAGATGCTGAAAATGAGCCTTTTCATCTGAAATGTGAGATAATACAAAGAAACT
Source organism: Maratus michaelseni (assembly GCA_963931845.1). Taxonomy (NCBI): domain Eukaryota; kingdom Metazoa; phylum Arthropoda; class Arachnida; order Araneae; family Salticidae; genus Maratus; species Maratus michaelseni. Next base: position 309,470,155 of record OZ007598.1, on the reverse strand, counting down.
GACTGATGTTTTATTCCTGTTTTAAGAGATTTTTTAAATGATATGAATATTTAAGGAGTCTATTTCTTTGAAATGTATTATTTTAATATAAAAACAATTGAAAGATTTGCCTAAAATTAATTACAGATTTCAATATGAAGATTTTATTTCTTTCCTTATTGATATTTATGTCTATTTCTTCATATATATTTACAACTAACAAGAAAAGAAAAAGTATACGGATGAAAATTCAAGGTTTTTTTATGATGTTGTTTAAGAAATTTTTTTCGTCCATTATTAGAATATTTTAAGTCAAAACTGTCTTTACAGCTGCTATGTGGTTCACCTATTCAAATAAATATATAAAATTACTGTTTCTTGATTCTGCATCACAAGTAACATATGATTGTGGAATAGGGGTATTTTTTCTTTATAGTTATAAAATGTTCAAATATTACTTTGTATATAGGTTTGTTTAATATCTCTAATAAGGATTACTCTTTTGAAAAATATAATTGTGGTTCAATAATATGCAATAAAAATTTTCTTGGTTGCAGTTAAAAAACATCATAGTAATACTGAAGTATTAACAGATATTCAATTAAGTTTGGGTAAACCAAAATTTTGATGATCTGTGTCATAATAAATTAAAAAAAAATTTTTTTTTTCAAAATATTGTGCCACTTTATCATTAAAGTAAATAAAAGTGCCAAATTTGAATGCTAATATAAATAGTGGAAAATGATTTTTCTGAAAACAATATTGGTTATTTTATGGCAAATGAATATCCTCCACACTCCTTCTTTAAGTAAGCATGCAACTATTTTGATGACTATTTTTGTGCAAATACTACTTTTTGTTTCATTAGAAGCTACTAAATTAACTATGTTTCAGCAGACTTGGCAGTATTAGCTGTGTTTTCAACGTTGTGGTGAATGAATATAAGTTTTAATCTATGTCAGAAAATTATTTAAATTCTGTTTTCTTTGTTAATTTTAATTTCTTTTCATTGTCAAAAGTTCTTTTACTGTGAAATATGTTTTTCATAAATTGTAAAATATGATAGATTAACAATTTTATTTATTGCAGATGCCTATATCTATAAAAGTAGTTAAAGAGAAAAGGCTCCTTGGATATCCATTACATCACACAAAGCTGACAAAAGTATTTAAAGTGTGAAATATGGAACAAAATATTTCTTTACAAGAACATTTTGGAGAAATACCTTCTGACTCACAACAAGGAAAATCATTTGTTTGTACGGTATGCAACAAAAAATTCTCTCAAAAGAGGTATTTAAACAAACATTTGTTAGTTCATACTGGTGAGAAACCTGTTCCATGTGAGACAGGCAACAAAAAATTCACAAAACATTTGTTAGTTCATACTGGTGAGAAACCTTTTGAGTGTGAGTCATGCAACAAGAAATTCTCCCAAAGAAATACATTAAACCAACATCTGTTAGTTCATTCTGGTGAGAAATCTTTTGCATGTGAGACATGCAACAAGAAATTTTCCCGAAAGAGTAATTTAAGTGACCATTTGTTAGTTCATACCGGCGAGCAACCTTTTGCATGTGAAATATGTAACAAGAAATTCTCCCAAAGAAGTTCATTAAACTATCATTTGTTAGTTTATTCTGGTGAAAAACCTTTTGCATGTGAAACATGCAATAAAAAATTCTCTCGAAAGAGCGAATTACAGAAACATTTGTTAGTTCATACTGCTGAGAAACCTTTTGCTTGTGAGACATGCAACAAGAAATTCTCTCAAAATGTTTCATTAAAAAAACATTTGTTAGTTCATACTGGTGAGAAACCTTTTGAGTGCGAGACATGCAACAAGAAGTTCTCCCAAAGGAATACATTAAACCAACATTTGTTAGTTCATTCTGGTGAGAAACCTTTTGCATGTGAGACATGCAATAAAAAATTCTCACGAAAGGGCGATTTACACAAACATTTGTTAGTTCACACTGGTGAGAAACCTTTTGCTTGTGAGACATGCAACAAGAAATTCTCCCAAAGAAGTTCATTAAACCATCATTTGTTAGTTCATACTGGTGAGAAACCTTTTGCATGTGAAATATGTAACAAGAAATTCTCCCAAAAAAGTTCATTAAACCATCATTTGTTAGTTCATACTGGTGAGAAACCATTTGTATGTGAGATATGCAACAAGAAATTCTCTAGAAAGAGTGTATTAAACCATCATTTGTTAGTTCATACTGGTGAGAAACCTTTTGCATGTGAGATATGTAACAAGAAATTCACTCAATGGAGTCATTTAAGCGGACATTTGTTAGTTCATACTGGTGACAAAACTTTTACATGTGAGATATGCAACAAGAAATTTTCCCGAAAGAGTCATTTAAGACAACATTTGTTAGTTCATACTGGTGAGAAACCAATTGTATGTGAGACATGCAACAGGAAATTTTCTCGAAAGAGTCATTTAAGACAACATTTGTTAGTTCATACTGGTGAGAAACCATTTGTATGTGAGACATGCAACAAGAAATTTTCTCGAAAGAGTCATTTAAGCAAACATTTGTTAGTTCATACTGGTGAGAAACCTTTTGTGTGAGATGTGCAACAAGAAATTTTCTGACAGAAATCATTTGAAATGTCAACTGTTAATTCGTACTGGTGAGAAACCATGTGTGTGAGATATGCAACAAGAAATTCTCACAAAAAAGGAAATTAAAAAGGGATATGTTAAATCATACTGTTCATACAGTGTCTCACATAAGTGATGGGACACTTGTGCTTTACAAAAGGAAACTAATCAAATAAATTAAAAAAACATGTACACATTTTTTTGTGGGTGTGTTTCATACTTAAATTTAGTAAAGATTATTACATGACATACATTTTGTCAAAATATTAAAATATTAATTTAATAAAAATACAAATGTTTAGAACGGAGCAAAAAATAGCTCACATAAGTGATGGGACACCATTATATATGCAACAAAAATCGCCTGAAATAAGCAATAAAAATATTTTTTGGGGTTTTATTTTTACTTAAAAGCAATTGGCAATAATTGATAAAATCGTCTGCAGTATTTCTCTCCAGTTTGTTTTGGAATTTTTGTGTTTTTTAGCTCTGTGTAGCCATGAATGCTAAACGAAAAGAAACTTCGCCTGAAATTCGAAAATTAGTTATTCATTTGCATATTGAACGTGGAAAATCTATTAGAAAAACTGCTGAAACAGTTAACTTGAGTCGTTCAACAGTTTTCAATATCATTAAACGATATAAAAAGAATCATATGATTCAGGATAAAAGAAGACCTGGCCGACCATCAAAGCTATCCAATGGAATAAAGCGAATTATCGTTCGAAATATTAAAAAAAATCCAAGAATTAGTGCTTCAAAAGTTGCTGCTGATTTACAAGCATTATATGGAATAATTGTTAATCCTGAGACTATTAGAAGGGTAATTCGATCTGCTGGATATCACGGTAGAGTAGCCAGGAAAAAATTCTTCGTAAGTGAAAAGAATAGAAAACTCAGACTAGCTTTCGCAAAATCCAACATAAATAAGAATTCTGATTACTGGAATAAAGTTATATTTGCTGATGAGAGTAAATTTAATATATTTGGTTCTGACGGTAGAATCTTGGTGTGGAGAAAACCCAGGGAAGAATTTCGCAAACAGAACTTGGTACCAACAGTAAAACATGGTGGAGGAGGAGTTATGGTATGGGGGTGTATGTCGTCCGCTGGAGTTGGTAATCTTGTTTTTATTGACAGTATAATGGATCAGTACAAGTATATTGATATTTTAAAGCAAAATTTGAAATCTTCAGCACGAAAATTGAACCTTCATAACGATTTTAAATTCTACCAGGACAATGACCCCAAGCACACTGCTCTGAACGTTAGACTCTGGCTGCTATATAACTGTCCTGAAATAATAAAAACACCACCACAATCTCCAGACTTAAATCCCATAGAGAATATTTGGCAAGAATTGGAATCAAGAATTCGCAAACACACCATTTCTTCAAAACAACAACTAAAATCGGTGCTTCAAGAAGAATGGGGTAAAATCACTCCAGAAATCACAAAAAAATTAGTCGAATCCATCCCAAAAAGATTAAATCATGTTTTAAAAGTAAAAGGAAATCCAACAAAATATTAAAACCTTTTAAAAAGTAAAATTTTTGGATAAATATTTGATGGAAAAGTAAGTGTCCCATCACTTATGTGAGCCATTTTTTGCTCCGTTCTGAACAATTGTATTTTTACTAAATTAATATTTTAATATTTTGACAAAATGTATGTTATGTAATAATTGTTACTAACTCTAAATATGAAACACACCCAAAAAATTTTTGCACATGTTTGTTTATTTATTTTATTGCAGTTTCTTTTTATAAAGCACAAGTGTCCCATCACTTTTGTGAGACACTGTAAATCATTTGTTTTGCGGTAAGTGAAAAGACTATACTCTAAAATGAGTAATTTTAAACATCATCTGTTAATTCATACCGAAACCTTTTGTGTTTGAGTCATGCAATAGAAAAATTTCACAAAAAGGTAATAAACTAAGTACACATTTATGCTCTCATAATAGGATGTTCACAATCAAATTACTTTGGTATTTCTTTTTTTATAAGGGCCTTGATATAAGTTAATTTTAAGAGAGTATGAGTTCTTGTCAAACATTATAAACTACAAAATAAAACAGTGGTCAAGGAATTTTTTTTTAAATTTATGTTGCGTATCTTTTAAATGATATGTCATACATTTCATTTTGTATTATGTGATGTTTTATTTATGTATTTATTAAGTACATACGATGTATATGGTATAGGCTAATTGCAAAATACAGCTCTTTACAAAGAGCTGGACTTGTTGGAGAATCCTCTCCCTTTTTCCATTGAGCCTGATATTTCTTCAGCTTATTGCAAAGGTCCTAGAGCATGCTAAGCTAATTGGTATAGATCCATTTATTTCTCGAACATCCTGAACTTTTTGTAGCCTTATTGCAAAGAGTCTAGATAGTGTTAGACTATTCAATTAAACTAGCAATTAAAAACTTGTTTCTCAATCATCCTGATTGTTTCAGGCTTATTGCCATGAGTATGCAGTTTTAGGCTAATTAGTAAATTACCAGCTGTTTGTCCAAATATTGTGTTGTATCTGACCTGAACATGAAAACTCCATTTGAAGTCTTATCCCAATGGGACAAAGAAAAGTTCCATTGAAGCATAGTTGATCCAAGCATGACAAAATGATTTCTGTCAACATGCAACTGATCAAACATAAAAATTTCATTTGAAGTGAACCTGAGCCTAACAAAAAAATTCCATCAAACCATAACCGGATCCAAACATAACAAAATAATTTTCATCAACATCCAACCTGACCTGAACCTGAAATTTCTATTTGATGTCAACCCAACCTGAACCCAACAAAAATTTCCATCAAAATGCAAACTAATCCGAAAGCAAGAGAATTATTGTCATTGAGGTGCAACATGATCAGAATCTGAAAATTCCATTTGATGCCAACAAACATTAAAAGAAAAATTAATCAAACCACCAACTGATTTGATGACAAATAATTTCCCTTGATGTGCAACCTGACCTGAACCAGAAAATTCCATTTGATATGAGCAATGAACCTGACAAGAAGAAATCTATTGAACTGTAACTCCATCTCAATGCAACAAAATAATTCTGTCAACATGCAACTCAATCTGAACCAGACACATTTCAACGTCAACTCAAAATGCTTCAACTGGAACAGTAAATTAAAGGAAATTATTTCATCTTTTAATTCTATTTTGAAAAGTAGAACATGACAAAAATATCAGTTTTATATTTTATGTTGAAAATGGACATATCTATTCTCTTTAATATTCAAATATAGTAAAATCTTTGAGTAGTGGACACCTCTGTATCAGTTTTGTTGTTCCTAACTTCTTTTTCTCTCATCAGGGTGACTGTATTTTTTTTTTCTCCACATCAGGTTGACGCTTGAATATTTCTTGCTGGTAAGATTTAGGTTTTTGTGAGTCAAGTTCTTGGGATTTTCACAAACAAATTAATAAAAATAGGCAGAACTATGTTTCATATTAATTGAATTTATTGTCTTGATATTTTAAAATTTAGCTATAATTAATGTTTTAACATTTTTTATATATAATATTGGATACCTTTTTAATTATTGAAAATTATATTTTTTAATTTTAAACAAATAGTGAGTGGATTTCCTGAAGCATTAATCTATTTCTACTAATTTTGTAAAAAATTAAAAGAAAGGGTTTTCTTTATTTAACATTTACATGAACTATTAAGTTTTATTTCATTTCAGGTTCAGGTTGAAATGTATCAAATTTGTCTTGGGTTGCATATTGAAGAAAAATATTTTGATGTGTTCTGGTTTGATGCCATTTGACTTAATAGGAATTTTTTGGTTGAAATACAACTCCACCCACGCATTATTCTAAAGATGAATCAGTTTGCTCTTTGGAGCTGTCTGCTTTTGGGGGTTAAAAACAAACAAATTTATAAGTTTAAGGAATTGAAAAGTGTTTTCTAAATAGAGATGACCACTATTGTAAAATGTCCGCTATGGATGTATTACATTACATAAATCACATAAAAAATATTTTGGATTTTCTTTTGCGAAATTTGATCAAAGTCAATCTGACCAGCAAGTCAGATTCAGTCAAAACCTAAAATAAAACTCATCTGAACCCGAAAAAATAAATGTTAACCGGATCTGCCAACATAACACCAACAGCACCAGACCTGAGCTTCATGTCAAGTCAGTTTCAGGTAAAATCTGTTAATATGAAGTGTCTCTCTCCATATCATTCCAGTACATCCAAAGTATTGAAATTATGCATAATTTATTTTAAAAAATTGGAGTCTGAATTTCAAATGCTTATAAAAAATGTAGCAGGAAACTTTTATTGACAGATTTTATTTATGCAACTGAGAGTTTAAGCTTAGTTCATTTTTATTTTTAGGGCCTACTTTTTACAACTGCTCTGTGTAGAATGATCAATAAAATCTGCAGATATAGTAGTTTTTTAATTCTTTTTCCCAGCATTACATAGAAAAGATGATTTGCAAATGGAAATAATTGTAAAAACATGTAAGAAAGTTTTTGTATTTATGAAATTTCCATCTGAGAAGATTTTTAATGTTTTTCCAGCCTTTTGCAGAGAAAATGGATTGTTGAATAAAAATAATTATAAAGCATATATAACTCATCTTTCAAATTTCATTGGTACAACAAATTTTGGTACTTTTCGGTTAGCCGGGCGCCAGTGATATATGTGCATATATATAAATATATATGTATATACATATATAAATATATACATACATATATGTATATATGTGTATGTATACATATATGTATATGTAGATAAATGTGTATACATATACATATATGTGTATATATACATGTATATATCTCACTGGCGCCCGGCTAACCGAAAAGTACCCAAATTTTTATACATGTTTTTTAATAATTTTCATTAGCACTCTACCTTCTCTGATAGTGGGAAAGGTGCTGGATTTTTTTTTAATTTTACAAAATTAGTATTTATAATTATCGCATAATGCTGGGGAAAACATTAAAATAATGCCTCATCTGCAGATATTATTGTGGAAATTACATACGGGTTTTATAATAATTTTCATTTAGTGAGCCATCTTCTTTGCGTAATGCTGGGAAAACATTAAAAATCTTTTTACCTGCAGATATCGTTCAAATATCACTTTTCTTATATAGTTATATAATTATTTTCACTCAGCTTTACTTCTTTTCTATGTAATACTGGAAAAATAGTAAAGACCTACCTTATCCTTACATTTTATTGATTCTTATGCACAGCGAGTTTCTCAAACATATACCCTTAAAATAAAAATGAAGTATTCACTAACCTTAGACTCTCAATCATGTAAATGAAATATGCCAAAAGACAGTTTCCTTATACCTTTTTTATAAGCATTTTAAATTCATGTTCCTATTTATTTTTATTAAAATTATGCATAATCATTCACTACATTGGACATATTGCAGTAAGTCGGGAGTAGAGTCCTGTATTGTTTTGGATATTCGTTTTGGGTTGGTGAGACTTCTACGTTTTTGCACTATTTTCTAGTATTGACTTTAATAATTTACCATTCAGTTAGGTTTTGACTCTTGTGGGACGGGGTCGAGTTGACCTGAATTTAAAAATGAAAGCCCAAGTATTCTTTCAGGTGAAAAATGTATATAATAAAACATGCATAATGGACAATCCACAGTAATGAACATATCTTTTTAGAAAATATTTTTCAATTCCTAACTCTTACATATTTATAAGCTTTTACATCTGGATAATAAAAACTTTTGAATTGCGAACTGGTTCAAGAGCAGAATCCTGTTTGCGTACAGTTGTATCTGTCATGAAATTAAAAAATCCATTTTGAAGTCTACACACAACAAAATGCGAATGTGACAAAATAATTTTTGTCAAACTGCAACGCTGCAAAAACACAATACACTTGCATCTGAACCCAAAATAAAATTAAACTAATAGTTTTTTTTTAAATAGTATTAAAGAAAAACTTTTTTTTAAATATTTACTGAATTAATAGCATTAGATTAATGCTACAGGAGATCCACTTAATCATTCGATTAACATTGGGAAATACATTTCTTAATAATTAAAATGTATCGACTAATATATAAGAATAATAGGTACTTTTCGGTTAACCGGGCGCCAGTGATATGTATACAAGTATATATACACACACGCACACATATACACATATCTACATATGCATATATATACATACACATATATATATACATATATGTATATATATATACATATATGTATATACATATGTATTTATATATGTACATATATCACTGGCGCCCGGCTAACCGAAAAGTACCGAATAATATTAAAAAGTTAATTGTAGCTAACGTTTTAAAAACTTAGTACATAAATTTAATTCATCTGAAACAGTGTTCTGCTTCTTTTCATTAATTTGTTTGTGAAAATCCCAACGTCCAGACTTGAAAAACATAAATCTGACCCACAAAAAACCTTCTACAGTGAACCTGACTGACAGAAAATAAAAGTAGTTTCACCCGAAATAGAAAAAGGAAATTAGGGATAACCGAAACCAATAACCGAGATGTCTGCTATTCAGAGCATTTATTATATTTCAATATTAAAGAATATAGATATGTCTAATTTTCAGTATAACAGATAAAATTGGTATTAGCAATATAATTGTAGACTACTTTTCATCCCTGCATTAACCCTTATTATCCTAGCGGTACCGTTTGGTAATCACTACTTTGAAAAAATCTCTTTTCTGTTTAAAAAACATTTTATTGTGACTTTCTGTTAACAGATGGCGCTTCTAGTCTGTTTAAAGAAGTAAACCATTCAGTCAAATAAAAACAATAACTGCGCGTTCTATGCCGTTAGTCTCAAGAAAGTTTTGCATGCTGAAGACAGATGAAAAAATGGCTAGTCGAAAAAAGTAAGTATATTTTATGGAAATTTAAAATTTGTAAATGAGTTAATTAAAGGTGAATTTATATTTATGTTTGAATGACTTTCCTATAGGCCACATAATAAAAAAAATCACTCATATTATGTGAGAAAATTTTCGATTTGAAATATTGCGGTACCGTACGGTACCGCTAGGCTTTTATGATAGCTTTTTATTAATATGGTTGAATGTATGTGTTTGTTCATTTTAGTCACTTTCTATGACTTTAGTTATAAATAATAAGTTATCTCTTTTGAAGATATAGTCTTATAAAATTAGTTTATACCGGGTGATTGAAAATAAATGTTATGTCGAATGTTTCTAAGTTGCTGATGGTAGAAACAAACTTCCAATTATAAAAAGTATTCAAATAATATATGGATTTTAGATACTGTATTGATTTTGAGAGGGGATGTATACATATTAAAATATGAAATTTAATTTTTATACTCTGACAAATACAAATTGCATTCTTTTACAATCAAAACTTACCAAGTTATGATGCTTTAAAATTTATTAAATTTCAAAGTCACTAAAAGGAAGAAAGAAATAGGCAGACGAATTTTTAGTGATGGAGATATTCAACATTTTTAAATTTTAAAGCATCATAACTAGGTTAGTTTTGATTGTACAAAATGGAATTCTTACTTTTGTATTTGACAAACTATCAAAAATAAATTTAATTTATTAATTGATTTATAAATTATTTATTTTATGAATTATTAATTTATAATTATTATTAATTATTATTATTTATTAATATTATTATTATTATTATTGTTACATTTTTATATATTAATTATTACTTAATTTATAATTTATAAATTTAATTAATATATTACAGCCCCATCTCAAAATTAATACAATATTCTAAAATCCGTAAATAATTTTTATAAATTTGGTAATTGTAAGTTTGTTTCAATCATCAGGTTTAGAATATAATCAAAATAACGTTTGATACTGTTTTTTTGTCAGAATTTTTTTCATTTGGAATATTACTATATGAACGAAATCTTTATGTATTCAAACTTAGATCTTAATTTTAATGTCATTTTATGTATTTTTTTTCTAGATATTTAACACTTGAAGAAGCACTTCAACTATTTGACGAACTAGATTCTGATGATATTAATGAAATCTACTTTGAGCCCCCCGATCCTGCTGAAATAACAGATGAAGACTCTGCAGAGGAAGATGAAGGAGGCCTTACGGATAACTTGTCTGGTCGCCAGTTACGGGCTAATGCAGAAGTGATAAAGAAATGTAACAAAAATAACGGTGATAGTAAAAATTCAGATTTAGAAGAAGATTTTGACACTCAAACTAACACATGTACAGAAGCAGATAGGGCACCAAAATCAAAGAAACAACGCAAGAGCATAAGAACAAACTGTACAAAGAAAAGAACATGGATAGAAGACGATATAAAATCTTTAAATGCATTTTTCCCTCAAGCAGATTACTCAGACATTCACTCAAAATCACCACTTGAAATGTTTGAAATGTTTTTTGATAAAGACATAATTTCACTTTTGACATCAGAAATCACGAAGTATGCTTTATACACAAATAATGCTGATCCTCAGGTGACACCTGAAGAAATAAAAGTTTTTATTGGAATTCTAATTCTCAGCAGATACTGTGTAGTTCCTGGGAAAATAATGCAGATTTGAGAAATGAATTAGTATACAATGCTATGCGACGGGACCGTTTCACTCAAATTATGAAATTTATGCACGTGTCAGACAACAATAAAATTGACAAGACCGATAAATTATACAAACTACGTCCATTGATTGACAAACTAAACAAAAAGTTTCTTTCACATTTCAAACATGAGCAACGGATAAACTATGACGAATCAATGATCAAGTATTTTGGCCGTCATAACTGCAAGCAATTTATTAGAGGAAAACCGATACGTTTCGGATATAAAGTGTGGTGCCTCAACACACCTGATAGGTATCTCATCAATTTCGATTTTTATCAAGGAAAAAAGCCTGAATGCAACTCACAATATGAAGACAAATTTGGTAAGGCTACAGCACCTCTTATTGGAATGCTGGATAATTTTCCCGACAGTATCAAAAGTTTGCCATTCTGCTTGAATCTTGACAATTTATTTCTTGGAATGAATCTCATAAAGGAGCTGCAAGAGCGAGGCTATGGTGCAACTGGCACCATACGAGAGAATCGAATTCCAACTGATTGCCCTTTACCTTCTTCCAAAGAAATGAAGAAATGGAAAAGAGGATGCTTTGAAGCACGTTCTTGCCCAGAAGAAAATATTACTATCGTCCGTTGGGTCGACAATTCTGTAGTGACTGTCGCTTCTAATTGCCATGGACTAAACCCTATTACAAATGTATGACGTTTTTCCAGAGCAGACAAAAAAGAAATTCAAGTGCCGCGTCCAAATCTCATTGGGCAGTATAATCGTTTCATGGGAGGTACACATAGAATGGATGAAAATGTCTACTTATACAGAATAGCCATGCGAGGAAAAAAATAGTGGTGGTCTATTTTTACGTGGTTGATAGATGTGATGGTGCACAACGCTTGGATTCTCCACAGGAAGTCTAACTCATCTATGGATTCTCCACAGGAAGTCTAACTCATCTATGAAGCAACTAGAATTTCGTAGAGTTATAACTCAAACATACCTCACAAGATACTGTAACCCTCCAAAATCTTTGGGAAGAATTCCATCCTCAAGTGGAAGCACCACTAGAGTCAGGTAAGCAATTTTTTCTTCTTTTTTTATATATAAATGTGATTCACAATATACTTGAGTTATATATGATTTTTTAATTTTTTTTCCAGCGTATCTGATGAGTTAAGATTTGATAAAATGAACCACTTAATACGACCCACTTCACAAAGGCGTCACTGTGCTGCTGCGTATTGCAAAAGCCGTGTACGTACAGAATGTGCAAAATGTGATGTAGGACTCTGTGTTGGTTGTTTTATTCGTTTTCATACAAATATGTAGTTTAATTTTAACTTGAAACTTGATTGTTTTTAAATAAAACAATTTTATGGAATAATAAAAGTGCAATCTGTTCTTAATAGAAATATTTTTGCTACTTTACAACCGAAATTTTGAAAAATAAGTGTGACTTGCAAAAATGATAGCGTAAGAGCCTAGCGGTACCATATGGTACCAGCTGTTTCTGACTAAAATAATTTAAATTTTTCTAAAAAAAACATTTTATGCTTTCCCAAGATAAGCAAAGAACATACACTAAAAAGTAAAATAAAATTTGGGAAAAAAAATTAATTCAGGCTTTGCCGGTTTAAAAGATGAATTAATTTCCTTTTGTTTAGTGTTCAGATTGAGGTTGAAATTTGTCCGGCTCAGGTTGGTTGCTTTTTAACAGAATTTTTTTTGTCGTTTAAATAGAATTATGATATGATAGAATTTTTGTTTGTGGTTTAGGTGCGTGTTGACCGAAATTAATTTGCTGTACTCAGATTGGTTGCGATTTGATGGAGATTTTTTGTGAGGTTTGAGTCGGTTGACTTCAGATGGAATTCTCAGGTTCGGTCGGGAAGCATTTCTGCTGAAATTATTTTGTTAGTAGTATCAGGTTACAGTTTGATGGAATGTTTCTTTTTCAGGTTACTTCCAATGAAGTTTTCAGGTTTGGTCTGGTACAACAGGATATTTGTCAAACAATTTGTCATTTTTCTGTTAGCCTAAGACTATCTAAGCTCTTTGCAGTAAGCCTTAAAAACATCAGGCTGATTGAGAAATTTTTGACCAACCATATTTTAATTAGCCTAACACGCCTAGGCTATTTGTAATAAGCCTGAAAAACATGAGTAGAAAAAGGATGATGATGGAAAAAGGACGATGATTCTTTAATTAGCCTTGCTATTTGTAAAGAGCCTCATTTCTCAATAGCCTATGACATATTAAATTATATATTAAATTTTTAAATATTGAAGAAATTGCTTATGTACTTGACACATTGATTGTTATTTCATATTGCAATAAGATAATTAGGTTTTAAAATGTAAGTAATTGTTGCTGATCACTACTAAAATATGTGGTTAAATTTAAAGTTCCTTATTTTCAAGTTGTGGCAGCATTTATATTCAAGCAATTATGCTAATGTTTAAATATAAAATAAATTATATTCAATGCAATAATAGCTACTCTGCAGATTTGTATTGAGTTAGTGAAATGATATATGTACCTTTCTTAACCTTCTATTCTTTGGCAATGAATGGGAGTTTAAGAAGGAAAGATAAACACTGAACAACATGCTCAATTTTTATTTTTTACGTTAATTTTCTTGTATTTGTACCCAATATAAATTAGAAAGAAGTAGAATTCCTTAAAAAACACTGTATTTAATACTTATAATGTAATTGTATAAGCTTTCAACTATAATTAATATTTAACAAATAAACTTTTATTGTCTTCATAGATATGACATTTATATCTATGTACTCATTGTTAATCACAACTGCCTTGAATTCTTAAAATAGTTATGTCAGCTCTTTATGTAACTTATATTCTCAGTTATTAAAATTGTAATTCATCTGTTTGAATACATTTGTTTCTCTGTATTTAAAGATATTAAAACTCTTATTGTTCTACTTATATTTTTTTCATCCCTTTACTTTTATTTTCTATATTTCATTTTCTATATTTGACATTGTAATCAATAATATGTGTGATTGGCAATCTCACTTCTGAGTTTAAGGCTTGTCCTGGCTTTAACTGTGCTCTAAACATTAGTCTCTCTTTGGTACATAATACCAAATGATAAATAGTATTGCAGATTTTGAGGCATTTTTTACCTTGCAATAAAAATATAAATAGTTTTAAGTTTTGAAATTATTGCTATCTCTGTGACTTGCCTATTGAATACGAGGGAGAAGAAGTATAAAGTACTGTTTTGGAAAAAATGATATGCAAAACAAAATCTCACAAATAGCCTCAATTTGTTTTCACTTATTAATATTCAAACATTAAATAACATCAACTAGATTTTTTTTTAATTTAATAAAAAATACTAAAGAATAATTCTGTTCCTCCTTATTTTTCTTTTGAATTCAGAGCAAAAATGTTACTTGTACACGATAGGACTCCACAATTTTAGTATGTTTTATTAATAATAAGTGTAAAATTTTTCAAAGCTATATTTAAATTCATTTTTTTAATTCTAAAAATCACTCCATTATGTTTGAAATCAGTTTTACAAAATCAAAAACCTTCTGTGTTCAACAGGAAGATTGCTTTATATCACTAGCATCTCTTATTACTTTGCAACATATCCACAGGATTATATTTCAGGCAGGCACAATCATTTGGGTACGTCTGAGTTCTCATAACGTTTATCTGTTCAGATATAGGAGGTACATTAAAAACATTCTTTAAACATTAAAATTATACTCGAATTGTCTTGACACAAGGTTGTCCAGTTTTTTCACCTTCTTGAAGTAAACCTATATTTTAATATACAATATAAAAATGAATATATTATTCAACAATTGATTTATTTTGTTAACTTTTGATAGCGGTCCGGATACAGGGACCGGTCTAAAAATGTAATTAAATTGAAAAGCAGAGTACGTGGAAGTTTGATAGCTGAAATTGGCAAGGTAGTGACTAAAAGTGTTGAATGTAGATAATACACATTGATAAAACAGTTTTTAGGTTTTAAATTAAACTAACGTTTATTTGACATATCACAAAATAAAATAAAGATCAAAACATGACAGATAATTTAATTAAATAAAAATATAATGGCATATGGCAACAAAAACAAGGTGGCAAAAATAATATGGCATGAAGTAACTTAAATGCAGCCTTCAAAATATACTTGTAGAAAAGTTCATTTTAACTTACATGATAATTAATTGAATGTGATGACACACCAAATTAAAGCAGGCCTTTTTTATTTTATCAGTCACCATTGTGTTAATGTGAAGTGAACGAGTTGAAAAGAGATCCACACATTATTAATCTTTGAAAATGAACGTACATCACCACTAACAGAAGAAAACCGGAACTTCAGCAGTCGAAATAAAACAAACACTAATAAAAATGTTTAAAACCACCTCTACACTCAAAAACTTTACAACGCCACTAACATCGTTTCTTCTGGCAGCTACAAATATCATTTTACTAATGCTACCTCTCACTCGCCATCCAAACTGCCTTTTTCCATCCCTTTTTTAAAAAGCATCAACATACCGCTTTCCGAAAACGCCCCCTTCCAAAAGTGCAAAGTTGAGAAGTTCTAAAACTGCCTATTGGTACAGTGCCTAGAAGTAAATAGTGTTGTTATCGGCGTCAAAATTATATCTCTGAAATAGAGGACGCTGATAGATGGCGCTAGTGTTCTCGCCGCGGCTATGGTAACTTTCGTTTGTACATAAACATCGTTTTAAATCTAATTTTTTCGGTAATAAATTAGTACTTTACAATGCTCTAGATAAAAAATAAACAAGAAAAAAAAAATTTAATAATGAAAATGCAGTTGGGGAGAAATGTAACTGCTTTCATAACAACTAATTGTAAAGAAATCAAACAGTTACAAAATTTATCATAGGACGTTTTTCTTCCAACAATATTTAGTTATTTCTAAAACAATATATTGGATAAATACATCATACTACGATATATTGTTGTAAAAACATGTCCTTTTTTATACAGTTAAATTATTTTACCCCTATTCTGACAACTTTTTAATGGGTATTTATTATTACATAACTTGTTTACATCCACTTAACAAACTAAGAGTAAATTGAGCTGTTAAAAATTTCTGTTGTTTCAGAGCTTAGTTTTGGATAAAATAATTTAAGGTATACCAGCAAAACATCAAATGAGAAATCTGTGATTCTTTCAAATCTAGAAAAAAAAAATTATTCTCCTGAAAGTATTACAAGAATGCATTTTCTTTATATTGGGGTAGATGTGCTAATCATCCTTTAAAAAAATTATTTTAATTAATAGTTTTTATTATATTTTAGTTTTTTTTTTTTTTTTTTTTTTTTTTTTTTTTTTTTTTTTATATATATATATATTAATCTATCAACAATATTTAACCATTCTCATATTCACATTTCCCAATGTGAATCAAAATTTTAATAAAAGAAATAAATCAAACAATTTTAATTCCAGTAATAGACACCTTACAAAAAGTAAGAAAATGATTTTGTGAATGTATTAAAAACATAATTCAATGAAAGCATACTAATGAAATAAAATAGTCATGTTAAAATAAATTTAAAAGTTAGGATATCAATAATTAATAAAATATTTATGATAATAATTCATTCTTTAAACTATTTATTGTCATTATCACAAAATCAATATTTTAATTAATTTAGATAGAAAAGTTAAAATACTAAATTTAAAATAATTGTATAACACAGCTATGTAAATTCAAGCTCAAAACATTTTAATCTATAATAAATTTAATTAATAATGATTAGTTGTTAAAAATTTCTGTTGTTTCAGAGGGTAGTTTTGGGTAAAATAATTTAAGGTATACTAACAAAACGTCAAATGAGAAATCTATGATTCTTTCAAATCTAGAAAAAAAAAATTATTCTCCTGAAAGTATCACAAGAATGCATTTTCTTTAAATTTTGGGTAGATGTGCTAATCATCCTTTAAAAAAATTCTTTTAATTAATAGTTTTTAATATATTTTAGTTTTTTTTTTTTTTAAATATTATATTAATCTATCAACAATATTTAACCATTCTCATACTCACATTTCCCAATGTGAATCAAAATTTTAATAAAAGAAATAAATCAAACAATTTTAATTCCAGTAATAGATACAAAAAGTAAGAAATTAATTTTGTGAATGTATTAAAACCCTAATTCAATGAAAGCATACTAATGAAACAAAATAGTCATGTTAAAATAAATTTAAAAGTTAGAATATCAATAATTAATAAATCGTTATTTCTCCTCTCAATAAATCGCTCATCAAAATGCGATTCACACACAACTGAATATTGGTTCAAGTCTTTATCGGCTCGAGGAATGACTTTTAACCATTTTTTAAATTGGTTTTTGTTTTTAGGGGTGGAAAATAGAGTTATTTTAGTTTTGTTACTTTTATATCCACTTGAACATCCAGAAACGAAGCATGTTCGATCAGCTTTTCTTTTCGTAGTATTTGCGGAATTATCCATTTTAATTTATTATTAAAGAAGCATAGTATATGTTATAATATATGTTTACTTTAAAATATTAGAGAAATAGAAAAATTCGTATAGTTCGTTTGAAAATATAGAGGTAATTATATCAAAACTCATATTAGGATCAAGCCTTTTAAATGAAACTTCAAATGCAAATAACCACGGTGGGAACTCGACGCCCTCTGGGGGAGAATTTGGTTTTCCTCCTTTCTGACACATTTTTTCCCTTATGGTTGTATTGGCGATAAGCACACTAGTTACTTCTAGGCACTGTACTATTGGCAAAGTAATTTAGAGTGCCTTTGAAAACCGTGTCACGGCGCCAGCGCATGCTCCTCTATAGCGTTACGAATGAAATGTTGTCGTAGCTAGCGGTTGCAACTGAATCCGGAAAAAGGCTGAGAAAACGATAGTCGATGTGGGGAACGATATTGAAACGAACGGTATGGAAAGTAAACATTATCGGCGAGTTGAAAAACGGAAAGAAAGATTTGAACGATACTAGAAATGGGAAACGATAGCGACTGAAGAAAATGAATACAGAATTGAATGGGAAAATTAGACAAGTACGAAAAGGTGACATTATGTAGAAGCTTCAAGGTCCAAAAATATATATAGGGCTAACAACTTTGATTAATTTTATATCAAAGTATTCCATGAAATTAATTGGGACTTAAAACGGCCTATAGAGGCGCTGATTGCAGCCGTCGGTACAGGAAAATTGGCCATTTAACTAATGCTAAAGTGCCATTGAAACCATTATTTATTGTAAACGCCTTTAAAAGTGTTAGATATTCAAATTCGGATAATTTTTACTTTGACATATAAACACAGAACACAAATAGCACATGAAATCTGAAATTGTGCATAAAAATAATCATTATGAACAAATTTAAAATGCATGTAACGCAATGGGATTGCAAGGGATTTTCCTGAAGGGAGCAGTTATATCTTTTTTCCACCAGATGGCGTATTCGAGCGCTTAAATTCCCAATTGTATCGCCATGTAATTAACATTTACTTTGTGGATTTACCAGATTATGATTGGTCGCGTTCAGCGCCGATACCCCGAGTAACTCCTTTAACCCTTTTAGCAGGGGTTGGCGTTCAGAGACGAAACCACGTGATAAGTGCTACTCCGG
The DNA here is from genome assembly GCA_963931845.1 of Maratus michaelseni. Lineage (NCBI taxonomy): Eukaryota > Metazoa > Arthropoda > Arachnida > Araneae > Salticidae > Maratus > Maratus michaelseni. Next base: position 309,451,330 of record OZ007598.1, on the reverse strand, counting down.
TTTAGCGTTCAGAAACGAAAATCGGTGTCACACCGAGTGACTCTTATCACCCTCAGATTTTTCAAGAGGGATGGGATCACGTGGGGAGTTATTGGTTTGTTTATGCTTGTCTCGTATATATTATGATTGTTTATCCGTTTTCCTAATTAAATATTGTTTCAAATCTCATGCTATTTAGCATTTTCCTGACTTGCATTCACTTTCCGGGCACCAGTATAAAATATAAATTTCATATAATCTTGCTTTTTAAAAAATAATAAGTTTTTTTTTCCTCGAACAAGTTGATTGAAACTTTTTTTTTTGAGTTTTCAAGATGTGTACATTGATTATATTATTATCTCATAAAAGTAAAGAGATATTTACGTTTATGTATTATCTTTATTGAGACATCTTGATATTCAAAATAAATTATGCATTCTGTAATTTTTTTAAATAAGATTAATATTGCCAAAAATAATTGTAAAAAGTATTAAAAGTAGTTCAAGATGCTGCGAATATTTGGTTGAATTTAATATTTAGCCTAATGTCAAATTTAGAATTCAGACAAGATTGAATAGGACTGTTAAAATTGTAATTTACACACAAAAAATGATTCATTTTAAAATTCATATTTATCATGTTTCATTAAAATTTTGATATTTTTACTTTATTGTTTATGTTTATGCATTTGAAAAATGCATCGCTATTAGTGGTTTTCTGGGAAAATAAGCCAGTTTCTCGTTTTTCCCCCATCTACATAAAATAATCTTGGTAAGAAATAGTTGCTAAATAAATAAGACAAGTTTGTATAACTACATTTTGCTTAGTTTCTAATAAAGTATACAGCAAAGTTTTTTTTTAAAATGTTACTTCTAGCCATGCAATGAAGTTTTCTAAATTTTAAATACTTTCACATTAATTAATTAAGTTTTTTTTTAAATAATGAATATATATGTATATTTTATTTGCTTTGAGTTATTAGTTTTTCACCATAATCTAAAATGAGTAAGTAAATTTTCAATGAATTTAGGAATCTCCAATTTTTAGTAATTGTAATTATTTTCCCATTGATTTCAATATAAATCATAGATTAAAAATCTTAAATTTACTAATGCACTAGTATCATGAAACATATTACCTGCATGTAAGTGCAAAGTTAATTTTTGAAAATTTACAAACCTATGTTTTTAAAATTTGAATTTTGTTTAAGAATGTTTCACTGTATTAAATACACTACACTAATTAAACCGTATTGAATATAGAATCTCCTTCCCTCTAAAATATTTTTCTAGCTCCTATACTGTTTAAAATCACAAGCCTTTTTTACAACAGAGTACAAAGTTCTATTTGATAAAAAATTTTATGGGCAACATTCCAAAGACGTAATTTATGCATGGAAAATACTCTGGGTGCAATTTATGTATAAGGGGGGGGGGGGGTTAAGAGTTGTTTCAGGATGCAGCTTACAACCTCAACAGATACCCAGAAAGAAAAGAAAGGTCCGCATTCATCACTTGTAATAGTTGTTGATATATATTTGTAAATATTTAAATAAACACTTGATTTTTTAATAATAATAGTTTCTTTGTTATCATTTAAACTTATTGCGGAATATGTTTTTTTTAATTACATTTCAAATAACAGAATTCTAACTTTTTTTCTGCCTTGAATATCAGATAGAATAAAAATGAATTTCTCAATTTTTGACAATTTATTTTGAAGTACTGTTTGCATGTATACTCATACTCATGTAGACAAATATTTTACCCATTTAGAATCAAATATCAAGGAATGACATTACTCATCGATATTTTTGGAAAGTTTCAAAATATTTCCCCTCATTATATCCTCATCAAAATATTTCCCCTCATATTCTGCCAGAACCAGACTATTCCATAAAATATTTTCATAAATAAAAAAATTAAGGAACTGCTTATTAAACTTAATACTTCAGTCTGTACAAATGTTTTAATTAGTCATGCATATTTTCTGGTAGCCTTTTGACTGTTTGATATACACAAGCAATTTTTTCAATATTTATACGATTTATTTAATTTAAGGAAGCCGTTTTCATATCGTTATATACAAACAGAAGTAATCTGTATATAATATATATATCTAATGTTTATGCATTTGTAAAGACTTATATAAAAAAGCATAAAAGTTCATGAGATTTGCTTATATAACTGATTATAACATTTGGCAATAATTCACTTTCTGAAGCCTGAATAGTGGCAAACATTTAAAAAAGAAATGCCAAAGCCAATATAACAGAAAAGTATCTTTTAGCGAATAATACCTACTTGCAAATTTACATGTGAAAGTAATTAATAAAGAAATACATCATTTACATTTCTAGTAGGGGAGACCGGTACACAGTGGACCACTTTTTCAATTAACATTTTTTTTCTCTTTAACAGGCTGACCGATCTGCATGAAAATATTTTTGAATATTCCTTAAACCTTCTTACATCCATCATAATTTTCTCACAACATAGTTTTCAATACATTTTTCAAAAAAAAAAATTATATGCACTTGTAAAGTGGACCACTATTAGGTATTATCTAAAATACAATATAAATCTATTTTTCATTAATCTAATTCTTTTTTGTTGCCCCTTCACCCGCAAAATAACATAGTAATATAAATTTTTAAACAAAAACAAAAAATTAATTATATTTTGAAAATAATAACTGATTAATACAGGAACAATTGCAATTTAGTTGAAGTTATTACTTAACCCTTTCAGGGGCAAGCGCTTGTGCTCCTGTAACGTTGAATTCCCACCGGAATTCAGTAAAGAATTTAGTTCAAAATAAGAATAAACAATTTTTAACTCTTTCTCGTCAAAGTTAAAAAATTAAAATTTAATTAAAAGTTTCTGGTTTGAATCGGATTAAAATTAGGTGGTATATAATATCTACCACCGCCCCTCAAAGGGTTAAGTACAAGAAAATCAGCGCACATTAAAATTTGCAAATGAAATTCCAAAGACTTAAGAGTAAGATTGAGCCTGCAATTTTCAAGAAATAATTTTGGGTCTGAGAGCTACATTATGAAATCATTGACATCAACAGCAGATTCATCTACAGTTTCGGGAGAAATAATCCGATTTCCATTCAATTTGTGTCTCATGAATCTTACTTGAATAGAATCATCAACAATTAGACTACAGTTATATTTATCAAAGGCAGTAAATACAAAACAAAATATTTCTCACTATGTTAATTAAATTGTTATTTTTATTTGTTTACTTTATTTTACAGTTAAATCTACTTTAAAACAATCTTTCTTTATAGAAAATAAGCAATTATTACATATTTTGAACATTCTGCATTACAGGAGCAGAGTGGATTGTGGACCACTGTGCCCCAGGAGTGGGTGGTCCACTGTACCCCATGTTGAAGTTCAATAAATAATCATATTAATATTGTTTATAGCTTTCTTTTAAACATATTAACTTTAAAGTAAAATAAAAACAAGTATCTTAGCTTTGCAAAAAAGCTGTTTTATCTTATTTATCTACAACCTTTAATTACTAAAAAAATAAAAATATGATGAAAAATTTTACTTTTAGAAGCTCAAAACAACAAAGCAGGATAAAATAGTTCAATCTGAGCTAAACATATTTTCTGAAGGCTATAAATAATCATTGCAGTGTTGTTGTCTATTAGGATAGAAGAGAAGCTTAAAAAAAATTTAAATAAATAAAATATTAGGGGGTGGTCCACTGTGTACCGGTCTCCCCTATATAAAAACAACACTATTTGTCACCTTCTGGATTTTTTTTTCTTTTTGTTCATCTTTAAAGCATTTTTAATGATATTTGATATCACCAACTCAGGGTGCTTACATTACCCTTTCTATATCTCTGCATAAAAAAAAATTGGTACTTTTATCTTAGCAGTGTTGAAATCTCACCAGTAGCACTTTTTTCTTCTCGCCAATTAGCAGCTTTTATTTTTCATGTGTATAAATGGGAAGCAATGCTTTGATGTTATATTTTTGCTTGTGGTACTTTTTTTTAAAAATAAAGTTAGTGAAATGCATGTATTTTAAATGAAAGTTATATGTTTTAAATGAAATGAGTAAAAAGTTTATATTTTTAATGAAATGAATGCAATACGAATAAGTTTATATTTTAAATGAAATGAATGCAATACGAATAATGGTGATGGGAACAATATTTGACAATTTATCACCTGCACCCGGCTAACATAAAAGTACCAAAAATTTATTTCCAATGAATTTCCATTTCCTTTCTCTACTGCATCATGTGATAGAGGCTTTTCACCTTAAAACTATGAATTTAAAAAAAGAGAGAGAGAAAAAAAATGCCCATGAGGCCAAAAGTTTTTTTGCGGGATGTGGGGAGGGGAAGGGATGAGTGTTAAAAAACTTTCTTTTAAATATAATTTCCTATTCGATTTTTGTGCATTAGATTCCACAAGGAAAAGACAAACTGGTTTTATTGAAATGCTATAACTGGTTCCAAATTTTTCAATGTCCACTTATTCAACTTCATATATTGCATATTCTTTATCAACTTCTTAAAATATAATTTCTTCAATCGAGAAAACTTTCTTTTACAGCTGTACCCAAAATGTTTAAGATCATCTTATTATGTTATTAATTTTTATATATGATTTGCATTTTTTGAAATGAAAATATTTTATTATAAACATTGAATATGGACATATATATTAGCTTTGTTAGTTTCACTTGTTTATATATGTTTACCATCACTTAAGGTAACTCTTTAGAGCATTAGATATGCTCACCAACAATGTTAATTTTCATCCTAGACACATTCAAACATGACCTAAATTCACTGTCTCATATTGTCTGCTAAGATAAAGTGTTAAAAGTAGAATTTATTAAATCCAATAATTTAAAACATTTAAGTTGCAAAAAAAGAGAAAATATTATATTCAAGTTGTTCTAAAAAGAAAACAAATTTTTTTTTAGAAATATTGGTACTTCTCCATTATAATAGAGAAGTACGGAAATATTTTTTACTAGCCATCAGTCAGGATTGTCCATATTGCTGTAAAAGGGCCTTTGCAAGTGGGGCTAGGGTAGGAGAGAATCGGATCAAGCATAAAGAAACTGATATGATTAATCTATGTAATGAATGAGCTTATAAAGTAAATTGTAAAATTTGTTACATGAATATATACTGAAATATGGTCTTTCAGCTGATAACTGATATGTTTGAAGTATATATTTAGAAGATTTTTTTTTCAATATTTAAATGAATTTTCCATGCTTTTCACACAAAGTTTACTTTGATTTAAAAAATGCTTATGAAATTCAGTAGAATTAATAAAAATAACAAGCATGAAATATCATATGCAAAATATAGAACATATTTCAATATATTTTTGAATAATAATAAAATATATCATTTAGATATTATGTTATTGGGTAAAATATACCACCAAAACAATTTTTTTCCAAAAAACTTTGCAATAACTAACAAGGAAGGTCTCCTTAAAGTGAATGCTCAGAATATATATATATATATATATATATTTTAATGCTAATGAAACTATTTGCATACATTATAAAGGATCAATCAAATTTAGCTGCAGAACTCCAGTAGAAAATCTGTATCAAAAATTAAATACTTTCAAGTATTTGGTGCAAAAAGAAGTGATTTGATGAGCGATATTTTTTTCTCACCAAGTGCAAACAATTTTAATACATATGGAAATTCCTAGTTAAATGTGTGCTTAAATGTCCAGTACTTTATGAATTTAAACTTAAATGATTTACTAGTTTATTAATTGTTCAGTAAGCTTATATAATATATATACAAGTTGTGTGTTGCTCAAGTTATTTAATTTTATGCGGTTTCACTGGCAGATAAGCTTTAAGTGTATTTTAACAGTAACTGACCGATTAAGAACACTCTCATTAGGCATTTCAATATTGAATAAATTGCAGTTCCCACGGAAACAATACTTTTAGCTTGTTTATTGGACCTTAATTTTTAGTTTGTAGCATTTTTAATCAAATTAAATTTTGTTTTAAACAGTAAGATATGATCATTAATTTTCTTTATATATACGTATAAGATATAAATGTACATGACAAAGCTGTAGTTGCAAAATAGTATTTATTTAACTTGCATTTATTTAAATTGGTTCAGTCTGGAAAAGGTTTCCTAAAATAGTATTTATCATAAAAGCATATTTTTTTTATTATTTCATTGTGTCACCAACCAGCGATAAATTGCCAAAAGCACGAAATTATCATAATTTTTCTTAGAATGTTATATCCAGGTTCCACAGCAATTTTTTTATAAACATATATATCCTCATCAGAAGAATGTTCTGCAATTTTTAAAAAAATTTCTGAGCATGCACTTACAGAGACTGTATTTGGGTTGCATGTACATTTTATTGTGTTGGTTTTTAGATGTCATGATGCTATTAAATTATAAACATGTAAAACAATTTCAAACTTGATACAAAATATGATATTAAATTTGCTAGAAAAAAATTTAAAGTAAGAAAACATTGATATTATATTTAGAAAATTTCATTTGCTGTGAAATTCTTGGAAACATTTTTCATGTAATTCAACTATACATTTGCTACATTTTCTTGCGAATTTTTTTCTATAGTTAGCACATCGTACCTTCGTTTCATCAACAACTATGTAATGATGGAGGCCATTATACCTGGTTGTTTCTAATATCCTGCATTTGGTAGGTTTCCCAAGGGGTTTGCCTGCGACAACTCAATAAGTTATGAAACGGTTAGAAATTCTTAAAACTAATGTTATGAGTATATATTTTAATTTCACTGTCGCAGAGAAGTGCATTTTAATTTCAGTAGTGCACGGGGGACAATAAAACAGTAGAAAACACTTCGAGAACATTAAAAATAACTGATAAGATAAATACATAAGTGTAAGAAGCAAAATAAAGAAAAGCAAAAACAGTTAGGAATCACCTACCCAAAGTACCTATCAATAGTCAGAATAAGTTAAGTGCACACATTTATGAAGACTTCATAAGAGGAGCCCTTTTTTCAGTGAAAATATCAATAAAAAACAGAACACACATCGTAAACATGCAAGTTGTTCTTGAATTTTTCATTCAGAACATTTGTTTATCACTTAGTTACTTTTCATTTTACACTGAAAACCAACTTTTTGTGGTTTTCTTTACGTTGGTTTTGTATATGTCAAGTTTTCATTAATAATTTATTCTTAAAAACATTTAAATATTTTTGTACTTTTTCTGAGTAATAATAATTTAAAACTCCTCCCTGACAAAGATGCTAGCTGAACCATTTTTCATTATAAGGAAAAAAAACAAACCCACACTCACAAAAATGGATGTATATTAATCTTACACAGGTTTTATAGCTAAATAAATGTTTCATATTTGAAAAAAAATAAAATGACTTAAAATTCTAAATATTTAATATCGCAGAAGAATGGGAGAAAACAGGATGCCATTCGTGCCTGGCATCCTTTTTTCTGGGACGCTAGGTAAACATCATTAGTTTGATTTAAATTTAAAAAATCTGAATTTTTAAGAATACATGTTTTATATTAATGTATTTCCAAACTTATGCATGAAATATATACATGTGGAATTTTTAATTTAAAAAATAGCTCACCTTTTTTGCCTTGCTATTTCAATTCGTTAAAATCAGTACTATCAATTGTGGAATTATATGCAACACATTGGCACAATTTTTTTCCCTTGCCAATTTGCTGAAAACTTCCTCTTTGAATATTAGTTACAAATAGCAAGCAATGTCACATGATTTTTTATTTCAATATAAAAATAAAATGAAGTAATAAATTAAATATTTTAAAAAAGGAAATAAAAATAAATAAATGATAGTTTGATATAAATAAATATTGATATACATAATAAAAAAAAAATTATAAAATTAAAATAAAAAATAACCGGGTTACCATGTATGGCATAAATTGTCATTTTGTTGCAATCGTGCCAACGTGGTGCGTATGAGACATCAAAAGACTAAAAATTTCTTTAAAATATGTTACCACCTATGTTCATTTTTGAACAGTAGAATCTTGAGATTAATTCTAAGCAAGTTTGATGTCAATAAGTGTATTTTTTGGTAAACATGAGTTTTTTACTGAAGCGTCTCAAAATTAGGACGCTAGGCATAAATGAGTTAAACCTTCTGCACATACTGTTATTAATTCAATTTGAGTAGACTGTTTCTGCAACAGAATTTCTTTAAAAGACAAAATAAATTTAAATAACATTAAATAAATAAGTATGTTACTTATAAATGTCCGATTAAAAAAAAAATTGGAAAAAGGAAATTCTTTCTGCTATTCATTATTTAAATAAAAGCACAAAATTTTAGTAAATTTCAAAAAATTAAACAGATTTTAAAATGTAACTAATGTGTAAGTACTACAAGATAATATTGCAAGAACCATTATTATTGTGTAAATATTTATCAAGAATGCTTTAAACTGTGACATTAATAACAAAAAGAGAGATACCTTTACTAGAAATTCTATTTCTTATAAGAACACTCTAATTTATCAAACAACTCTATTCATTTTTTTAAAAAAAATTTCTCGAAGCTTGTATCAAAATTTACTTTTAACAAAGAATATAGTATTTATAATTTAAATAAAGTGTAATATGTTTAATTTATCTTAAAATAATGAAAGATTTCATATATACAACTGTACTCTGACTATATGAATATACATAACTGATATGCATATATGTAGACATCATAAAAATAGGAATCAAGACATTATGTATTATATTCAAGATAATTTGCTTCTCAATTAAATCTAACTTGATTTACTTTAAATTAATCAATGTTATTTATTATCCTGAACCTAATATCATTCAAGATATTATATTAAAATTGAAATAAGCATGCATTTTTTTTTGAGCTGTCAAGTACAGTATGAAGTTTCAATATATTACAAATGTTACTACTTATAATAAACATGCTTATTTCTTTATTTAAATATAACATAACATTATAGATCAATCCTTTAATATACATAATGAATAAAAGAAAATGAAACAAAAAAATGTAAACAAAAATTATTTATTGCAGCAATATAAATACATTATACATTTTCAAAGAAAAGATGTTGAATTCCAGTTGAGATTTTTTTTTATTTTTTATTTCAAATGTCATGTTATTTGAGGTCTAAGACAGCACTCCAGATGTACGTTTAATTTAAAACGAAACTATCAACAAAATTATACTGCAGGAGACGAAGTTTATCTTTATCTGAGGTATGAGAAAAATCTTCATTGTACTAGATAAAAATCACAGGTGCGATATCAACAAAGTTTTCATTTTAAAAATTCTGTAATAACGCCATGCTTAAACACGTAAAATAACAATAATTAATCACAAAACTCATCAAGGAAACAACATCGATGATAATTTCATGTAACTTGCAATTTTATCCAGATGAATTTGGTAATCCACATTATTTACTTTTAAAAATAAAAGCACTATCTCCATCGTGAGAATCAGTCATAAATTTTGCCACAAAACATTAAATTTGGTGTATAAATAATCAGTACAAAAACCCTTAACGGGTTAAAAGTTGTGACGCAGCACTTTCTTTTGGCTTTATGAATTTTAAATATGGGTCTTAAAAGCAATGATATCAAATTTAAGTGACGCTATGTTAATAATTATTTTTTTAAATCATAATTTTCTTTTTAGTTTTATTTATATTCACAGGTGCAATTATTATCTTAATATGAAAAAATATATAAAATTTATTCGCTGATGCTTTTTCATTCACATCTCTCATGAATTCAAAATATGGGTTTTAAAAGAAATGATATCAAAATTTGAGTGACACCTTGGCGTTAATTTAATAGGACTCTTTTAAAATTCAATTTAAATTATTTTTGGTTTGTCTTCTAAAGTATATTTACACATACAAACAATACTTTTAATTTTTCAATACACTTTTAAATATATTACTTTCACTGAGCCTATATTATGTATTGAAATGTATTTATTTCAATAAATTGATTTATCTTCTGTGCCACGCTATCCAAAATCATAATAAATTTTACTTATGATTTTGGATAGCGTGGCACAGAAGATAAATCAATTTATTGAAATAAATACATTTCAATACATAATATAGGCTCAGTGAAAGTAATATATTTAAAAGTGTATTGAAAAATTAAAAGTATTGTTTGTATGTGTAAATATACTTTAGAAGACAAACCAAAAATAATTTAAATTGAATTTTAAAAGAGTCCTATTAAATTAACGCCAAGGTGTCACTCAAATTTTGATATCATTTCTTTTAAAACCCATATTTTGAATTCATGAGAGATGTGAATGAAAAAGCATCAGCGAATAAATTTTATATATTTTTTCATATTAAGATAATAATTGCACCTGTGAATATAAATAAAACTAAAAAGAAAATTATGATTTAAAAAAATAATTATTAACATAGCGTCACTTAAATTTGATATCATTGCTTTTAAGACCCATATTTAAAATTCATAAAGCCAAAAGAAAGTGCTGCGTCACAACTTTTAACCCGTTAAGGGTTTTTGTACTGATATCATTACTTTTTTAAGGTTATTGATGAGAATGTCAATTAGTCGAAATTAAGCATAGGGTATAAATTAATCATTAAAATAAAATTTTAAAGAAATGCTAAAAAAGACCCCTTGGACCCCAATAAAATATGAGGGTGGTGGCCCAGGGAGAGGAATCCAAGACTCAACTTTTAAATTATACAGCGAGAGAGTAACACAATTAGAAGGATGAAAATGCATGGCAAAACCCGTTTGTTCCATCTTCCTCCGCCAAAGGACGCAACCTTTTCTATACAAACATAGCTGAAAATTTTCGGGCCGTCGATTCCGAGACAAATGAGCCATACGTCGTCGTGATCGGTCCCATAGAACCCGATAGGAAAGTGCCGCCTGGTGGTGAAACTTGGAACTAAAATCGATATATCCTGTCGATGTCTAGTCGAATGAATCACACTGCATTGTGATGGGACACATAGAACTCGAGATAGCTGCAAAATCCGTTAGTTCCATCTTCCACCACCAGGGGCGGACTCTGTTCCATACAAACATAGCTGAAATCTTTGAGGCTGTCGATTTCGAGTCGAATGAGCCATACCTCGTCGTGATGGGGCACATAGAACACAAGATAGGAAAGCACACTCTGGTGGTGAAACTTGTAACTAAAATCGATATATCCTGCCGATGTCGAGTCGAACGAATCAAACTGCATTGTGATGGGACCCATAGAACTCGAGTTAGATGCAAAATCCGTTAGTTCCATATTCCACCACCAGGGAGCGCAGTCTGTTCCATACAAACATGGCTGAAATCTTTGAGGCTGTCGATTTCGAGTCGAATGAGCCATACCGCATCGTGATGGGGCGCATATGACCCGAGATAGGAAAGCGCCCCCTGGTGGTGAAACTTGTAACTAAAATCTATATATCCTGTCGATGTCCAGTTTAATAAATCAAACTGCATTGTGATGGGACCCATAGAACTCGAGTTAGCTGCAAAATCCATTAGTTCCATCTTCCACCACCAGGGGACGCACTCTGTTCTATACAAACATAGCTGAAATCCTTCAGGCTGTCGATTTCGAATCGAATGAGCCATACCTCACCGTAATCGGGCCCATAGAACACGAGATAGGATAGCGCCCCTGGTGGTGAAACTTGGAACTAAAATCGATGTATCCTATCGATGTCGAGCCAAATGAATCAAACTGCATTGTGATGGGACCCATAGAACTCAAGTTAGCTGCAACATCTGTTAGTTCCATGTTCCACCACCAGGGGGCGCACTCTGTTCTATACAAACAGCTGAAATTTTTGAGGCTGTCGATTTCGAGTTGAGTGAGCCATACCTTGTCATGATCGGGGCCATAGAACCTAAGATGGGAATGCGTCCCCTGGTGGTCAAACTTGAAACAAGTTGAATGAATCAAACCATGTTGTGATGGGACCCATAGAACTTGAGTTAGCTCCAAAATCCATTAATTTCCCCTTCCACTGCCAGGGGCGCTCTCTATTCTATATGAACATAACTGCCCCTGGTGGTGAAACTAAAATCAGTAAGTTCTATCGATGTCGAGTCGAATGAGCCAAACTGCATCATGATTAGGAATGCACAACCTGTGGCCCGTGATGGATAACTGGTGGCCCGCAGAGACCATACATGCCAATCTATCCAAAAATTTCGAATTTCCTTAATAATTCGTGAGAAAAATTTGCAAATTTTGTCCATAAATCGTAGGAAAATATGAATTTCATCGATCAGGCGCATAAAATCATGAATTGCATCGACTGGATGCGAATTTTGTCAAATGGGCATGGAAAAATCACAAATTTCGCCATTTTGTCGCTAGAAAAAAAAACGCAAATTTCAATAATCGGTCAACAGAAACCAGAGATGCCAAAATCAGTAATTCCGGAGTTGCAAATTTCATCAATCACTCAAAAAAAAAAAAATCTTGAATTTTGTAAATCAATTGAAAAAACCTGCGAATTTTGTCGATAAGGCACTTAAAATCGTGAATTTCATGGATCGAGCAGCGAATTTCCTCGAATGGCGTGGAAAGATCGAGAATTTCAACGAACAGTTGCAGGAAAAAGTTGCAAATTGTCCATAGATCATAGGAAAACATTATGAATTTTGTCTATCGGTTCTGCAAAATTATGAATTTTGTCGATAGGCATGGAAAATCGCAAATTTCGACAACTGGGCTTGGAAAAATCAAGAATTCCATCGAATGTTTGTGAAAAAATTGTAAATTTCAACGAACGGTAAAAAAAAATAATAATTTGCGAATTTCGCCATTGTCTAGAGAAGAAAAATTGAGAATTTCATTAATTGGCCGATGGAAAGCATATCAGTTGAAAATCATGAATTTTGTCAATCAGGCACAGTAAAAACATGAATTTTGTGGATCGGGAGAAGGGAAATCATAAATTTTGTTGAACACATGCATAAAAATCATGAATTTTGTTTATCAGGCATGTAAAAATCATTAATTTCGTCAAACGGATGCATAAAAATCAAGAAAGTCATCAATTGGGTGCGTAAAAATCTTGAATTTCATCGATCAGGCGTGTAAAAAATCATGAATTTCATCGATAAAGTGCATAAAAATATAGGACAAAATTGCCATTCGCCAATCGGCGAGTAATACTGAAAATTTGCCGACTGACTTTACTGCCACCACTGGTCAAACTTAATAGTTCCAATTGCGATGATTCAATGGAAAAAGATTTTTTCCCCACTGTCGCTCGACAAATTTCAAAACCATTTGGCGAATTTCACGATTTTTTCAAAGAAATTATTTGACGGATTGTAATTTTTTTTCTTCTCGAAGCCATTCGACGATATTCGAAATTTTTTTCCCCTGAAACCAGTTGATAAATTTTGTGATTTTTCCACTATCAATGAATTTTGTGATTTTTCTGCTATCGATTGATGAATTTCGTGATTTATCGACTATCGATTAATGAATTTCACGACTTTTTCCATAAACGAACAAATTGTGCACTTTTTTTCCACTGCCATTCGACGAATTTTGCAATTCTGTTCCGCGATTGTTAGACAAATTTCACTATTTTTCTCCCGAGATCATTTGACGAATTTTGTGATTTTTAATTTTACTGACTGATTGATTTATATTTAATAATAAAAGTTAAAATGTTTTGATTTAAAAACAAGATGGCTAACTGAGGGTGAATCCCAAAACTTAGCCGCATCATCAATGAGTTAGCTAATCAAGCATTTAGCTCTTACAGTTTGTTTAAAAGGTGCACACAAAAGCAAAAAATATGAATTTTTTTTAATCCTTACCATCACTGTTGAAATCCTGAACCAATTAGAATCTAATTGTGACAGTGTATTTATCTTGCAAATATCATTGAGGAGTTTTTTATACAGGGACACGCAAAATCAAAACATCATCATGATAACATTCAAATTACTAAGCCAATTCAAACCTAATTATGCCAAAGTATCAATCGATGAATTCATTAATCAAATATGTTGGGCAAAATCCTAGAACAAGCAAAACATCCGATTTGGCTATTTTTTTTACGCACGTCAACCAAAAAAACGGCAACTTCCAAATTCTACCCAATCAGAACGCATGCTTTTTAAGCTTAAGCAAGCAGATACTTACACACTGCTTACGGCAAGCTTTTTCACAAAATAAACAAATTTTATTTCGCTTTACAATTATTTACAAAGTTTCAGCAAGTTTTTCTTCACGATTTTTCTATTTTTACAAACTTTTAGCAATATTTCGTCTGGATATTTCAATTTTTACATACAAGCATTTAGCAATTTTTTCCTCCAGATTTTTCTATTTTTAATAATTTTTAGCTATTTTTTCCTCCTTGCTAAAACTTTTGTAAATTGTCATAAAACGGAATAAAATCAATGTTTACTTCGTGAAAAAATTTTCATAGAAATTGTGTAAGTAGTGAATTCTCTGCTACAAAGAACACAGGTTATGATTGGGGAGAATCTAGAGAATTCTGATTTTTCAAATGCACGAAACTCATTCAAGCACCAGTTAGTAACATGTATATGTACTCTTTGCGTACATTAACAGAAAAAAAAATCCTGGATGCATGAAACTCCCTGTGCAGCAATCTCTAGAATGCATGAAATTCATCCAAACAGCGGTTAATAATTGATATATATATATATATGTGTGAGTACGCTTCGCGTACATTAACTGAAAAAAAAAATCCTGGATGCACAAAACTTGCATTTCTCTGACTTCGGTTTTTCGAAATAGATAAAATGCTTCAGGGATTCAATCCAGCATCGCTGAAATGTTACATAATCACAGAAGATCACTAATTATAATTAAAATATAGATAAAATGCTGAAGTGATTACAAATTAATCACTGAAGCATTTTATCTATACTTCAAAACATATTTGTTTTGTTTCTCATTTCCAAAATAATTTTCATTCATATTTACTTATTATAAGCATGTTATTTAATTTTACTGACTGATTGATTTATATTTAATAATAAAAGTTAAAATGTTTTGATTTAAAAACAAGATGGCTAACTGAGGGTGAATCCCTAAACTTAGCCGCATCATCAATGAGTTAGCTAATCAAGCATTTAGCTCTTACAGTTTGTTTAAAAAGTAGACACAAAAGCAAAAAATATGAATTTTTTTTTAATCCTTACCATCACTGTTGAAATGCTGAACCAATTTGAATCTAATTGTGACAGTGTATTTATCTTGCAAATATCATTGAGGAGTTTTTTATACAGGGACATGCAAAATCAAAACGTCATCATGATAAGATTCAAATTACTAAGCCAATTCAAACCTAATTAAGCCAAAGTATCAATCGATGAATTCATTAATCAAATATATTGGGCAAAATCCTAGAACAAGCAAAACATCCGATTTGGCTATTTTTTTTACGCACGTCAACCAAAAAATCGGCAACCTCCAAATTCTACCCAATCAGAACGAATGCTTTTTAAGCTTAAGCAAGCAGATACTTACACACTGCTTACGGCAAGCTTTATTATACAATTTTAACATAAATTTTATTTCGTTTTACAATTATTTACAAAGTTTCAGCAAGTTTTTCTTCACGATTTTCTATTTTTACAAACTTTTAGCAATATTTCGTCTGGATATTTCAATTTTTACATACAAACATTTAGCAATTTTTTCCTCCAGATTTTTCTATTGTTAATAATTTTTAGCTATTTTTTCCTCCTTGCTAAAACTTTGTAAATTGTCACAAAACGGAATAAAATCAATGTTTACTTCGTGAAAAAATTTTCATAGAAACTGTGTAAGTAGTGAATTCTCTGCTACAAAGAACACAGGTTACGATTGGGGAGAATCTAGAGATTTCTGATTTTTCAAAAGCACGAAACTCATTCAAGCACCAGTTAGTAACATATATATGTACACTTTGTGTACATAACAGAAAAAAAAATCCTGGATGCATGAAACTCCCTGTGCAGCAATCTCTAGAATGCATGAAATTCATTCAAACAGCAGTTAATAATTTATATATATATATGTATATATGTGTATGCTTCGCGTACATTAACTGAAAAAAAAAAATCCTGGATGCACAAAAATTGCTATATTCCGCACTCCCTAGAATGCATGAAATCCATTCAAGCTGCGGTCAGTAATGTTCGCACAAAAATCGGTTTACAGCAATCTCTAAAGTGCTTAAAATACATCTTATCATATAAAATCAACAAAAATGCACTTACCGTTATTTCTCATCCTTCGTTTTTTTTTTAATATTTCACAGGATTTATCCTTTATGACATAAAACACATTTCATAAACATAATTCAACAAATCTGACACACAACAAACCAACCCACAGACAATAGAACTCTATTATAGAATATTCTAATCTGTCAACCAACCAATCAAATCTAATTCCCTCAAAAACCAGCTCAATTTTCAGAACCATGCATTCTGCTCATGCTAGAACCAAGCACAGAAGGCGTGGAAAAAACGTAAGAAATAAACCGGTAACGAGAAAACTCATTTATCGCTTCGCTAAATTCGATGACGCCAAGCGTCTCGCTTGTTCTAGGATTTAACCTATTTTTCTTAATTATCTGTCTTAGTTTGTGAATAAATTTTTGTAATGTCAGTTGAAACTGATCTCTCGTACATAACGATGCATCACATTTTTTTAATGTTTTTTTTTTCTACACCATGATGTTGCTATTTAAAAACATTATTTTAATTTTAAAAAGAAAACAAACAACTAATAAATCAGTAAATATGAACGTTTTGCACTCCTGAACCCCCCCCCCCCCAAAAAAAAAAAATAAATAAATAAATATATATATATATATATATTGTTTTAATTTCAGGGTAACTGAAGGAAAAAAAAAATCCTTCTATAGCGTTTCTATTTTTCCATGCGCTGTGAAGATTTTTTAACGGGTTCAAAAACAAATTTCACAAATTTTTCTAACTTAATTAACAAATATTTCAAAAATATATTTTTAATTCCATGTTGTTTATGTATGAAGAAAGAAACAAAAGTTTGGTAAACTTCTATCTCTGTTTAAATAGTCTATTTCAAGAATAAAAACATTCGGTAGAATGCATAGCTTTGACAATACATAAACAAAAATGAAGAATACAGTACCTTTTTTTTTTTTTTTTCAATTTCTTATATTTGGTGCAAGATATTACTGAATACTTTGCTACAAGATTTGTTTAAAGATATTACCCTCTCTCATGATTTTTAGGTTTCCAATGCCACGTCTACCATTGCCCCGAGAACTGAGGACTGATTTCGTGATTTATTAAGTAAAATCTATATTTAACATTTGAAAATAAACTTTCACTAGAAAAAAAAAACAAAAAAAAACAATGGTAGAACTTTGCATTTCTCTGACTTAGGAAAATAAATATTAGAAGATAAATACATATTTCTTTATTATCTGTTTTTAAAATGCAAATTTAAGAAATGAAATTGAAAAAAAAAAGGTACTGTATTCTTCATTTGTTTATATAGCTGATCAAATATACGCATTTCACTGAATGTTCGAATGTTCTATGAAACAGAAGCTTACAAACGTGTTTTTTATCGTACATAAACAACATGGAATTAAAAATATATTCATGAAGTATTTGTTAATAGAAGTTAGAAGTATTTGTGAAATTTGATTTTCAACACTTCAAAAAATGTTCATAGCAGCGAATCGCATCGCACATGAAGAAAACAAACTGATGATTGATTCATTTTGAATGATTCCTTGTTACGCAAATTAATTGATAAAAAAAAATCTTAATCTTTTTTTTCCTTTAAAAAATCACAAATTAAATATAAATAACAATTAAATTGTATATGTATAATTATAAAATATTTCAATATTTTAATCAAGGAATCTAAATATTTTTCGACTTAATGAAGATTTTGATATAAGAAATTCTTTATTATAACAAAAAAGAAAAATATACAAACAATAATTTAATTTAATACATATATATTACATATTAAAAATTGCATTAAAAACTGTTTTCGTATTAAAAAAAAAAAAATCTAAATAGTTCTTCAGCCAGATATGATTGCGAAATCGCCTTTAACTATAACCGTGATACCCATGAATATCCTGACCGCGCAGGAATAAAAAAGGGTGAAAAGGCCGAAAATCTTTAATGTTAGTCTACCAGAAAAAGCATAAGAAAAGAGTCCGATTTTGAAGCTGGATTATATAAAAAACAAGAGTTTTCCTACGTTAGCTCAAAATCTTACTCTCTTCATCTAAAAGCGATTAATATAATATATTAATTTAAAAAAAATCGTTCGATCCATTTTCGAGATAACACCTCTGTGCCCATTACACCATTACATTTTCCATTTTCGCTTAAAAATTGGTTTCCAGATCTCAAAATCTACTGCATGTAGAAATCTATAAATTTCAGGATAGAGTTAGGCCATAGATATAAGACTAATGTGAAAAAATCGAAACGGTATGCCTCATATTTACTGAGATATTAAATGTCGGCGTTTCGATTTTCCTTTGATGTCCTGCTAGCTGTATATATGAGAGTGACGGAATCTTCGGTTTTGGGCTTACGGTTTTCGGTTTTTCGCTGCGTCACTCAAGAGACTACCGTCTCTTATGATACGTTATGTTTAATTCCAGAAAATCAGCGAAAAAGTCAGCCATGTTTGTTTATTGTTTTGCTGCCTTTTACCCATCTCGTTCAGAAACGTAATAACCCTGTGTAACTCTGGTTTTGTAGGGGCAGTGGCGCAGCCAGAATTTGGTTCTAGGGGGGGTTTTGAGTTTCTGATAAAGGTGGTCGCCGGTTATATGAATCACTGGTTAATGGAATCAGTCTTTTAAATGAATGAAATCATAATGCTTTTCTCCGCAATTAAGTTGGTTATGATTCATTTAAACAACATTAGAGTTACAAACTATAAAATGCACCAATGAAATAACACAAAACTAGATTAGATTTATAAAGTGTTTAAAAATGATGAGGGGCAAACTTTAAGACGGAAGAGTACAGTACAGCAAATAATTTTATATACAGTACAGTCGCTGAGTTTCATACGAAAAGTTACTTGTCAATCATATTTGACGCAATAGTAGACAATTTTAAAGCATTAAAATAAAGTATTCTGAACAACGCGAAACTTTCCGATTCATTTTCAAAAATGAAAACATACGCAGGCATGATAATTCAAGTGATTTGTTATCGAACAGTTTTTCATTATAAATGAATTACGTATTGAATTATAAGCTATTGTTGTCTCAAAATTACTGACTCTTAATGTCTTGGAATTATTCTACGAATTATTTTTCAATGTTTGGCTTCAATAATTGAATTCAGTTGGAAATGAAAAATGTTGACTCTCACTATGATTCGTCTTACCTAAAGCAAAGATCTTATACAAAGTTTAATCTTAGCATTGTGCCAAGCGCGCTTCAAAAGGAGGTCACAAAGTAGCAACACTGTTTTGATCCATGCCGTTGTTTTCTAGATGGGTTTTTAATTAATATCTCAGATAATTACAGACACATTGAAAATTATTACCAACAATCCTTAGATGATTCTGCGTCGATAACCCTCAACTCCCCGCTGAGCACCAGAAAAATAAGACACATGAGTGATCTTATAATAGTTCAGTTTTTACTTTTTAAGTATGGAACCTTAATAATGGCGTCAAAATTCTGGTAATCATCTCCTCTCTAACATTGGCTATATTTTATACAACAATTTCCAAACAATTTTTTGGTACAACAATTTCCAAAGGGGTGTAAGAACAAAAAAAAATTCTAAAATTGCGGTTTCTACGATATTGTTGATTCTAGCAATTTGAAATTTAATCTCGCGGTTACTTTAAAAAGATGTAAATGCTCACTAAAAATGGTTTCTAAAAAGTTCGAAATTTAAAAAGGGGAAAGGAGCAGTAAACGTTCTAAATTACCATTTATTTGTGCAGTTAGGGCTGTATGGAGAATTTCGCTGTCAAAATCGGAGATGAAAGTGATCGTAATTTTTGGGGCATTTACGTTCATCGAAATAACCCTAGGTTCTCCTCCCGATAGGAAACAGTCCACAGCAAACAAAAAACCAGTACAATCAAAGACGCATAATCACGTGAAAACTTTTCTTTATTTTCGGACACATCGACACATCTGGAAAGGGCGAGGGTGGTCCTCTTTACGCCTCTAAATAATCGACCTTCTTGTTCAACAGTTAGAGAAGATCTGATCTAATTTTTCAGATACATTTTCACCAACACATAAATGAAAATATCCCAAACACTACATTTTCTCACCAGGCACTCGTGTTTTTTTGAGAAAGCCAGACATGTGTTAGCAGCGAACACAAAAATGTTGATATTGTATATCTCATGCAGGAATCAATTTATGAAAACGGCGCCTGCATTTAACACAAGATACGAAGAAAGACTAAACAGCATATGTTAAAGTCATCTGCAGTACATTAAAATAACGAATTGAAACCACAGAGAAGTAACGTACTTTTACTGTTACAATGAAAAATCTGGGAAAATTTTTAGCTAGGAAGAAATGATTACTTTTGAGATTAAAGAATAAAAAGATTTTGAATGCAGACATTAATTCAAATAGAGAAACTTTAAGATAGAAAAATTAAATTTTAGAATAAAACATAAAATATATATGATTCTATATCATAGGCTGGAAACATGAAATTTGGCATAATTGTTACTTTAGAGACTTAAATGCTAGCACAGAACAGTTAGCAGGAGCAAAAACATGTTCTAAAATTGCAATACAGTTGGTATAGAAGCTTGGAATTTGGCATGGTGGTAACTTTTGGGATGTAAATGCTCTCTAAGAACGATTTCTAAAGAAATTCTAAATTTAAAAGGATGAAATGGGCGGAAAACGGTCTGAAAATGATCTAAAAACAATTAATTAGGAATTGTTTGTGCTAGATATGTGAAATTTGGCACGGCTGTTACTCTAGAAATATAAATGATCATCCGGAACAGTTTTCTAAAATTTAGAAATGTGAAAGGTTGCAAGAACAAAAAAGTTCTAAAATTGCGATTTGTGTGATACAGTTGGTATAAATGCTTGGTGTTTGACATAGTGGTTACTTTTAAGATATAAACACTCGTTCAAAACGGTTTTTAAAAAGTGAAATGAGCAAAAAACGTTCTAAAAATGTTCTAAATCATAATATATTTAGAACTTTTAGGGCTAGACTCTTGAAATTTTATATGATGGTACTTAAGAAACGTAAATGCTCGCCCAGAATTTATTTTTTCAATTCGAAATTTAAAAGAATGCAAGAGTAAGAAGCATTCTAAAATTGTGATTTATGTGATACAATTGGTGTGGAAACTTGGAATTTGGCATGATGATTACTTTTATGTAGTAAATGCTTCCTTAGAACATTTTTTTTTAATTCAAAATTTAAAAGGATGAAATATGCGCTTTCACAGTTTTAAGTAGAATTCTCGCCGTTTAATTGAATCACATTGTTGGATAGAATTTGATTTAACAAAGCGGCGGAATTTTGATTCATATAAGCGGTAATTATAGTAATTTTTTTTAGCTCTGGGGGGTGTTTTAACCCCCAAACCCCCCCCTTGGCTGCGCCACTGTGTAGGGGTGATTAAGGCTGTAGCACCTCACGTGACAGAGTAACACTTTGGGGGTATTAGAATGCCGTCGCTGAACGCGACCTTTGATTGAACAAATAGATTGCAACCCTGTTATTTTCGATGTAAAAATTATTTGCTGTACTGTGCTCTTCCATCTTAAAGTTTGCCCCTCATCATTTTTAAACTCTTTATATATCTAACCTAGTTTTGTGTTATTTCATTGGTTCATTTTACAGTTTGTAACTGTAATATTGTAAACGCTGTTTAAATGAATCATAACTACCGTAATTGCGGCGAAAAACATTATGATTTCAGTCATTTAAAAAACTGATTCAATTAACCGGTGATTCAGATAACCGGCGACCACCTTTATAAGAAACTCAACCCCCCCCCCCCCCCTAGAACCGAATTCTGGCTGCGCCACTGTGTATGATTTTATATTTTGTAACTAAAATTTATCCAAATGAATATCGAGTTAGGGGCTACACTGACATGGTGCTACGCACAGTCTATTTTTTAAAATCAAACCTTGAATTTGTATGATTTTATATTTATTAAACAAAAAACTGTTTAAATGAGCTAAGGTACTCCCACTATAGTGTCTGATATATATTTTCTAATATTTAGATATAATAAACTTTCAATTGACCAAAAATCCAGGGAAATCCTATATAATAAAATATGTGCTGAGAAAAAAAAAACTATAGCAAATCTGTGAAATGACTTTCAGATGTTTTTTTTTTTAAATATTAAATATTAATATTTTTTAAACCAAAAGATGTCATTATAACCAGAAAAGTTTACTCTAAATAAGTATATATATTTTTTTTTATTTCAGTCCAGGAATAGATGAAGGCATTTTAAATCTGCAGAAAAAACAGAAAAGATGAAAACTACCACAAACTGACATTTTATTTATATTTATTTTTAGACTGAAATTATTAAAATTTTTTAAAACCAAAGACATCAAAAGAACAAAAAAATACACTGAATAATGTGCATTTATTATTTTTTCCATTTTCACCTGAAAAGTCCAAAATGCAGAATAAACATAACACATGAAAAATAATATCAATTCACAATTAAGAAAATACTTTTTTTAAAAGGCAATACTGTTTGTTAGATAGGAAAAGTAACTCAAATAAGTAGGATTTTTTTTTTTCAATCTGGCAAGCGGATGCAGGAGATTCAATATGCAGAAAAAAAATGGAAAGCTTGCACCTGGTGCATAATCGAGTTACAGTATTTTTTTGAAGTACTAAATATTAATGTTTCTTTAAATGAAATATATTCTTAGAACAGGAAAGATACAGCGAAAAATATTTCTTCTTTTTTTAACTATACAGGGGACTTACCAATCATGATTTTAAATTGCAGAAGAAATGTGAAACGTTCCGGAGTAAATCCCATGAAAGCATAGGAAAAATTTGTGGCGAGATGGAAGCTCGTCATCTCGCGATGTTCATTAGGGTTTTTATTTAATATCTAGGCTTATTATCACAAAATGAAAAACCGAGCCTCTAGTGCATTTGGACTTGTTTTCATCCATCCTCATCCAAATTTGCAACCTCTAGAAACAGTAATTTTTCTAGGCATCACCAACAGATAGACAAAAAATTTTCTTTTTTTTAATATTGTAGATTGATTACAATATATATATATTTACAGATGCATCCAATATTCAGTATGAAAAGAAGAATACCAATGTTAAAAATGCACAAATAATATACAAAAAAGCAGCAAATAGCTGTTTCGAATCCACAAACGAGGTTCTTCTTCAGTGTGATAAAAAGCAAAGGCTAGAAAAAGCAAGACTGGGCAAAATGACAAAGGGGTGGTGGCTTATATACTTGATGCAGGTACAGAATGTGCCAAAAGCAACCAATGAGAAGAAAGCAGAATGAAACAACCTGAGTGGACAAGTAGAGGTATCTACCACAGAATAAAAGAAAACTAAAAAAGGAAAAATAAATGAATGCTTTTCAAATACTTGGAAAATCAGAAATACTAGATAATTCATGGACTAATGAGTGAGAATTTTTAATGATGTGGTAAGTTTCTCCAAAAGCAAGATCAAACTTAGAAGAAAATTTTTGGATACTGGTGGCTGAGGAAAAGTTGAGCCTATGTTGAAAAGACCAACAATGTAGAGCAATAGAAGAACGTTTAAGCTCCTGATTTTTAACATCCTTCATGCTCTTTTAAAGAAAATCTAAGAGCACGTTCAGACTAAGGATCTTAAAGTAACTCTTTAAAGTAACATTAAATATTTTCCTTTTGAGGCGGAGGGGGTTGGGGTTTATGGTAAAAGATTTAATTATATTTTGGACTTGGAATATTTCTTTTTATCTATATCTGCATTAAGGTGGATGTATTTTGAGCTTATTGCTTCTTAAGTTTACATAATTTACACACAAAACCAAAAAATTTTCATCATTAGGCACGATTGGTAAAGATTTATCTTTTATTGGTGGTATAACGAATTAATTACACTTGTTCTTAATTCAAGGGACAATTCCTTAAATAAAAGCAATTTGTAAATTATAAGAAAATAGCATACCTTAAAGTGACAATAAAAGGATTAAAATATTTATTATATTTTAACCCTTGAAATTGCATTCTCATTTATAAAATAAATTATATACCTTTTAACTATATATTTCTTCCAAATCTGAAAATTCAGTTAAGGATATTCCAAGGCAGATTTTGATGTACGTGAGGTTCAGATTTGTCCCCTTTTTATATAATGATGATATTTTAATGATGATATTTTAGATGATATTTTAATTAAAAACTCATCGAAAAGCATTCTTGTTTTCGTAAATAATTAGACGGGCTTACACCTGCTCAGTTCAGAGCTTTATGAAGCAACCAAAAATACAAAAAGCAATGTGCAAAATCAGCTTTTTTTCTTTGCCGTTTTATCTTAATGACCTCCGGGCGAACCATACAAAATATGGAAAAACGGGTGACATATTCTTAAATTTTGTACTTTTACGTTTCAAATGCTACACTTTGTTCGAAAAAGTATTAAAAATAACCCTTCAAATCAAGTTAGCTTCTGTGCAGGGAGATGACTGACAGCTAGGTCAAGGACACCATAGCGGCATCAACCATTTTTGGAGGGTTGTTTAAGTAGGGTCTCAGACAGGGACAGGTCTGGAGGGAACTCCACTTCCGGTTTCTTGATTACGTCACCGAAATCAAGTGTGTGTGGGGATTCTGTTTCCACAACAGAATCATGTGGACCCGACCTTCTCCTATGGCAAGCAACAGCTGTGGGGCACAATTTGTCATAGTAGCGAAAGCACCTGGTTGTCTGTGGGGCAGATGGGTGAACAGAATAAGGCAGTACCAGGTCCAGTCAGACTACATTTGTTTCTTTTTTTCCATTTCTCTCATCTCAGGCCTACACCCTGGGGTGCGCAGGATGCCTATCTTTTCCTTTATGTTTTGTGTTGTTTTTGCTAACCCTTGAGGAGCAAGTAGTCAATTCTGTAAGTAGTCAATGCTGGCTACATGCTAGTCTCCAAAGTGTGGCTAGCTCTTGAGGAGCAATGAAGCATCTCGTCTAGCTTGAAGACTGGACCTGCTTCGGGTCCTTTTAGTCTATTGAGTGAGGCCTATAGCAACTGTCTGGAATCGGTTAATAGCCTTGTCATGTCCATTATTGGATGAGTGCAATATGCAACTGGTCTTACACCAAATTAAACACTGTACTTTTTTGATCAAAATGCCACCTTTTTTGTTTTAAAAAAATATTAATATTAACCCTTTGAAAACCTTTATTTTCCATACACCATTTTGTGATTTCTGTAATTTTTAAAAATTTGTACCCAAACTTTAAATTAAGATAGGAAAAAAAATAAAAATACTAGACCATATTTACATTTCTTCCCGTTTTAAAATCTGCAATCCGCTTTAAAAATAGAAATAGTCCCTTTGAAGAAAATTCGTTTTAAAAACTCCCTTTTATGAATTGTTTTTTTCCAGCGACTTTTTTTAACTGTCCATCGGCTTCATAAATTAAAAATATATACAAACCAGAGGTACCTAAATACATCTATGTTTGTTTCTGATTACGAAGAAGTTTTCGGCTTGAAAAATTACTCATATTAACTTTTCAAAATAACATTCATTTCCATTACGTGAGTTTTGCAATCATTAAAAATCTATATCAGAGCTTCAGTTCAAGATACAAAAAAACTAAAAATATCAGACTATATCTACATTCATTTTCTATTTATATCTGCAATCTGCTTAAAAAAATATGAATATTAATACTTCCAAAAAAATTCGTTTCCAAAAGTCACTTACGCAAATTTAATATTTTTGGCCAATGTTTAAAAATTGCCATTGGCCTCAGAATTCAAAATACAAACAAACCAAAGATACCAAACCATATCTACGTTCAGTTTTTTTTATGTTGTCGTTTGGTTTAAAAAAATATCAATATTAATCCTTTCAAAAATGTTCGTTTCCGTAAATCACTTTCGTTTTATCGCGTTTTGTGAAATGTTTAACTTTCAGCCTTCAGAATTTTTAATCGAAATGTGAAATAACAAATTGCACACAAAAAAAATCATGAAAAAATCACAAATTTTATCAAGCAGTTGCAGAAAGAAATAGTAATTTTCATCAATTGGTCTAATGAAAAGTTTGATAATTTTGTCAAACGAGTGCTGAAAAAAAATCACGAATTTTGTTAAATAAATGTCGAATTTAGTCAAGAGTCGAGTAAAAAATTCGTAAAATCGGGGAATTCAGAATGTCGGGTGGACACAAAATATGGAAAATTCCAAAATCAAGAAAACCCCTCAGTTTGCATATCAGTTGTGTAAAACTCAAAAGTTTGTTTTCACAATTTCCATTTGACAGTTATTTCATAGTCCATAACATTTAATTCACTTCAAAGGCAAGCAATAACAAAATCTTCACCATCAAGCATTTCAATAAATAAAAAACTACTAAGTAATTAAAAAAATAAAATAATTTTGACTTCACATGGTAATGACTATTATTATAAGCAGATTTTATATATAAAAAAATTCATACTTTTCTGTTATACCAGCACCATTGTCGCCAAACGTAATACCTGGTAACAAAAATTAGTTATTTTTTCTTTTGATCGTGAACAGAAAAAATTGGCACATATTTATTTCATAAGGCTGTTCCAGTCTAGTGTCATATACCTTAAGAAAACACAACTGCAATGCTTCCAACCATATTTTCAAATGATTTCTCGACATAGTCATAAGCATCTCCTTTGCAGATAAAATTCTGAACTCATTATAATTTCATTTAATGATTTTTTATCAAACACTTAATTCGATAGTCCAAAAACAATTTTATTATCCTCCTCATCAAAAAGTAACTGCCAAATTATAAATGCCAACTCAGCATCTGCAAAAAATGTAAATTATAGCTAAATAAAAATGTTTTTAATTTGAAAAAAATAAAAAAATTTGAATGGTTACGATTGAAATATTAAAAATCTGACTGTTGCCACCTGACTAAAGGTATAGACTGTTGCCAATGAAATTTTATCTTTAATATTATGACAAGTGTAAAACAGTAATTTACAAATCACTATAATTGAGCTTTTATAGTGGTTTATAAAAAAAACTCCTAAAATAATATTAGCAAGCTAGACTAATTTAAATAGTTGTAATTTACATCATCTACCTATATTTAAACTTTAACACAGATAACTATTACAGCCCTTTTATAAAATACCAGTCACCCGTTCTGGCTTCGCGTGGGTGGACATTGTTTCGACTACAATGTAGGATAGGGATGGGTAGGTTATTTAAAAAAAACTGTTCTAAATCAGATAAAAGCAGGAGTGAGACAAATTTGCAGTAATTACCAATTTTAAACTTTAAATAAAAGTTTGTAAAAATGTGATTAATAATTTTTTCTGTTTATGTACATATTGAAACTAATAAATGAATTTTAATATAGCTTCACCCAAGTTATCCTAGCCTTCTGCGTAACATAAGCAAAATGTAATATCCTAAAAATATGCTAATCACAATAACGCATTGGCATCCATAAGCCATCAAAATGACAATCAGAAAAAAACTTACGTTATTTTGACACAATCATACAAAATTCCTCAGCTTTATAAATGAGTGAAAAAAAAATTCCTTCCAAGAATATCTTTTGCAAAATATCTAATCAAATATCAGCAATAGCTGTCTTATTTGTCTAATTTTCCATAATTGGGTTCATATCAAATGTTTAACCCCCGTAGTGGGACAATTTCTAATATCACTGAAATGTGTCTATAACTATATTTTAGTAAATTTGTTATTCTGAATTTCATGCTCCTATCTAAAACTGCTGCTGAAATATGGTGAAATGACCTAAAACGTTTGTCCTCCCCCCATTTAACCTTCTTTGGGGTGATTTTTAAAAATCACTAAAATACGTGTTTAACTATTATATTGGTGGATTTGTTATACTAAATTTCATGCTCCTACCGAAAACTGCTGGTGAGATGTGGCGAAATAACTTAAAATGTTTGACACCTTCTATTTAACCCCATTAGAGGGTGAATTTCTGAAATCCTTGAAATATGTGTTTAACTATTTTTTAGTAAATTTGTTATTCTGAATTTCATGCTCCTAGCTAAAACTGCTGCTGAGATATGGCAAAATGCCCTAAAACATTCGACCCCTACCCCCCCCCCCATTTAACTCTTTATGGGATGAATTTCTAAAATTGCTGAAATATGTGTTTAACCATCTTTTTGGTAGATTTGTTATACTGAATTTCTTGCTTCTACCTAAAACTGTTGCCGAGATATGACAAAATTACCTAAAACATTCGACCCCTTCTTTTAACACCCTTTGTGGGAAATTTTGAAAATTCTTTCTTATTGCTAGACTAGGTCAAAACAGGAATCTACTCTCCAAATTTCGTGAATCTGACTTTAGTTGTTTGAGCTGGGTGTTGATGAGTCAGACTGATTCATCAACACCCAGTTTTGTTGCATCACACACCACGTCTGTACAAATTTGAAATTTGTACAGATGTTCACTCTTTATATAGTAGCTTAGATATAGATATAGATAGAAAAGCCAATAATTTAAAGCTTAAAAAATTGCAATTTTGAAATGATTTTTTATACTATTTTCATTTCAGACTGAGGCATTTAGAATTTGATAAAGCATTTGAGGAAAATGTTTTGGAATTTATATTTTACAATAAACCTTGAATATTCATACCACTTACCTATAAATTTATCTGAATAAGTAATTGACCTTCAAAAAATGACAGTTTGAATTTTAAGCACATACTTTGAATAAACAATTTTCATCAGTGTGAAAATATTAATACTCTAATCATCCAAAATAACTTGTTAGGAACTGTATTCTGTTTCTTGCAAATATAAAAAAAGTTAACACAAACTCTCAGCCAAAAGAACTACTCTTAGATCTATAAAAATAATAATAATAAATAATGCATAATTTTTTTTTATATTCATGATAAACTATTTCAGGGTTCATACACAATTTAAAAAAAATATATGTGGGGTTTAATTTTCTCTGACACCAACTTAATAAATAATTCACTCAAGTTACTTCAAATAAACTAGAAAACATCACGTTAAAATCAAACTCTATATTAACGAAAGTAACTACAAAGAAAGTTAAAAATACATGTAAACAATATGAATAACTAATGAACCATCTTAATTATCTGCATTACATCTTATTTAATCTAAAAACCTTCAGTGTCGACGTCCTCAGAATAGTTCAAATACAACCATCTTAACTCACCAACTTCATCGACACTGCAAAAGCTTCCGTTCGATCCAAAACACCTCTTTTGAAGTGTTGTTAGGAGCTTGCATGCTTCAACATAGAATATATGACGCAATACAAAGATGAAGTCGCTGATTGGCTTTGCATCTGTCGTTTTAGTTCAAGCAGGAAAACAGATTCAATTCCCACATTCGGCCATACTGACTGTCATCTGCCCTCAGGTGACTAATCTGTAATACGTCCACCAAAAAAATAAAAAACAGCAACTAAAGTTCTTTAACAAAACTTTCACGAAAAAACACAATTCATACTATTCTTAAATATATCATCAAGTCTGTGTCAGTCTGCTGTCACAATTAGGATAATGTCACAATCAGGATTTCTTTAACTAAACTTCACCAGTATCAGTCCATGGCTTCATGTATTCAGCGCAAGTACTAGTAATCATTGGACCCTCTGTAATTCCAATTCTCTTCACATCATATGTATCACCACTCTTCAACTTTACAACCTTGTAAGGACCCAAATACTTTAAACCCGGACCTTGTTGTGTACGCTTTATAGCAACAATATCATTAAGTTTAAATTTATTAGGTTTTCTTTTTCTCAGGTTGTAGGTTTTGCGATTCTCATTTTGAAGCTTTAAAATTTGTTTTTTCGCTTCTTTTCTCAATTCCTCACGATTATTTATAAAATCGGACTGTGTTTCAGCATTCAAAAGATCAGTAATTTCAATACACCTTTCAATCTTTTGTTTAACCTTAGGAATGTAAAAATCAGTTTCTAAGCTCTTTTCCTTTCGAACAACTGCATAATGACCCTTTTCATGAACAGCTTTGATTAAACTTATTTGCATTTCCTCTGGGACAACCAACAAATCACTTCCGTTAACACATCTATAAAGAACGTTATTTTTTACTAAATAATCATCATAAGGTCTTACTTTCAAAATTTCTTTTACTGTTTTAATATAATCATCATTCTCTTGAGCTTGAGTAATTGTTAAAGTTAAACTATCCTGAACTGCCATACAAACAGGATTCCTACTCAATGCATCAACATGTTTCATTTTAGTACCTGGCCCATGTTCTAGTTCATAATCGAAATCAGATAACATTATTGCCCATCTCGCAATTTTTGTACTCATTTCCTTTTTATCCATAGTCATTTTAAATGCATTACAATCGGTAACTTTTTAAAATGGAATGCCTAATACATACACTCTAAATTTCTTTAAGGCCTCTATCACCGACAAAACTTCCAATTCGTAAGTAGTGCACTTTCGCTCAGATTCAGTTGTTTTTTTTACTGGAAAAATACACAGGATGAAATTTATTATCTACTGGGGACTGTTGCATTAATACTGCTCCGTAGCCATCAATACTAGCATCACAATGAATTTCAGTTACACTTTTGGGATTGTATATTGACAGAACTGGCTCAGAAGACAAAATACTTTTAAGCTCACTAAAGGCATTCTTTTCTTCCACATCAAATCGAAATTTAGAATCTTTCCTCAACATGTCGCTCAGAGGTTTAGCGATAACCGAGTAATCCTTTATAAACTTCCGAAAGTATCCAGTTAATCCCAAATAACTTTGAATATCCTTGATACTTTTTGGTTCAGGAAAATTCATCACTGCCTTTGTGTTAAGTGGAGAAGGATATAATTTTCCATTCAAAATTCTATACCCCAAAAAATCAATTTCCCGCTTCAGAAACATGCACTTTTTAATATTTAACTCTAATCCATAGTCAGATGCGGTCTGAAGAACAAGTTTAAGTTTTTCTAAGCCTTCAGTTTCATTTTTAGAAGGTATTATCAGATCATCCATGTATATAACCCCTACATTATTCTTTAACAGATTTCGAAACACGTTATAAATATATTTCTGAAAAACACTTGCAGAATTGGTCAATCTGAACGGGCAATTCAAAAATTCAAATTGGCCGTTATGAGTTACAAAGGAAGTGTACCTTCGAGAACCCTCCTCAACTTCTACATGAAAAAAACCATTTTTCAAATCGATTGTAGTGAACACCTCAGCTGAATGTAATTGATCTATAACATCATCTATGACAGGCAATGAAAAGTGTTCACGTATAGTCTTTTTATTAAGACGTCTGTAGTCAATGCAAAGTCTCGTTGAACCATCTTTTTTCTTAACTAAAACCACCGGCGATGAAAAATTAGAGGAACTCTTTCGAATAATTCCTTTAGCTAGCCACTCCTCAATCTGGGTTTCAACAATTTTTTTCTCACACAGAGGTAATCTTCGAGGGGATGAATAAATTGGGATTTCATCAGTAAGGCTAATTTTCATTTTAACATCAACCGTTTTTAATTTTGTAGGCACGTAATTTTGAAATAAGGAAGACAATTCTGAACGCAAACCCTTATCAGTGACATAACTAAAATCAAGTTTAGGCTCATCTAAAATATTTATTATATTAACCAAAAAATTACTTGATTTATCCTCGGCTTTGCACATTTTTACTTCATTTCCAGAAACTGTTAAAGTACCTTGATGAATTACATCAATGCCAATAATTAAATCAAAATTAATCGAACTATCCTTAACGACAAAAATGTCAACTTCAAATTTCGAATCATCCACCTCAATTTCTGCCTTGAAATAACCTGCTGGCCTAATCAATGTTTTCCCCAAACCAGTCAAACACGTATCTGTAGCTTTCAATTTGAACACATTCTTCAAATTGTCATAAACACTCTTTTTTAAAAGCGTTTTCTGGCTGCCTGTATCAATTAATGAAGTTAACTTCAATGAGTCTAATTTAACCTCTTTAAGAATTAAATCCTTGAAACTCGTTACAGTATTTATTTCAGAACGCTCATTCGAAGTCTTTACATCCTTTCTCCTACTGCATTCAAATGATTTATGACCATATGAATTGTACGAAAAGCAAAGAGGGCCTTTATCCTTGTTTCTACAGTGAATGCTTTTGTGATTTCCCCCCCAGCCCCCGCAGTTGTAGCAACGAATAGCCTTTACTACCCTTGACCTGTTACCAGATTCCATTTCGGGTTTTGATTTTAGCTTAACGCCAATCTCTGGTTTAACATTTTCGCTATCGGATCTTATTTTTTCATATACTTTAAGCTTTTGCTTAAATTCGCCAATATCGTTACAACCATATAAAAATGATTTCTTGAAAACAGTGTCTTTAATACCACCGATAACATATTGAATTAAAGCAGAATCCTCTACATTTCCGCGAGAGCATAGTCGTTTCATATTTAAAAAATATTCATCAAGAGTTTCGCCATCCCTCATTTTCCTTTTACATAACAACTGATGCATTTCTGCAGAATTACAAACTGTACCAAATTCAGAAACCAGCAACGATTTCACTCTGCCACAAATTCAATTTGCTTTCACTTTCAATCAATAGTTTAGCTTTACCAGTCATACGGCGTTTCGCTAAAATTAATTTATGCAAGTCACTTAAATTAAATAAAGAGTCCTCAAAATCAGCTATCCACTTTTCGATACTTTCATACTGACTACCACTATATGTCGCTATCATATTTTCAATATCACTAATGCCGATAGATGGTTTTAAAATAAAGTCAGGGGTTAAGCGTTGCGTCATTTCATTTTTATTGCTAGCAGAATAATTTATTTCAGAACCAGAAGCAATATCATTAATTTTATTGCAAGAGTTATTACCAGCACCAATGCTAGCATTATTTTTGGTCTCATTTATTAGCTCAGTTTCATCATCACTAATTTCATTATCTTCGGAAATTATCTTTGACCTCAAAACATTTAGATTACACATGCAAGAAATAACCCTGACAACTATATCATCAAAAGTACCAGAATTATCAATACATAACACGTTACAAATCGTAATTAATTCGTTTACCGCAAATTCATCTTTAATTTTTTGAACTTTTCCATTATATTCATCACTATTTACTTCAAACAGAAAACCCGTAAAGTTTCTAATTCTGGAACGATTTTTTCTATCATCTTCATGGCCAAAAATTAAGCAATGCAAATTCTTAATACTGGATGTCTTTTCAGGTTTTAAAGAAATATTTAATTCTTGAATATCTACTAACCTTGACATGATAAAAATAAGTTTGAAAATCTCAGTTTAAATATAAATTCCACTCATAAAATTCAGAACTCTATCTATTCAATAGTGAGCGTTAACATTCATTCGATCCTGCTTCGACACCACTTGTGGGGTTTAATTTTCTCTGACACCAACTTAATAAATAATTCACTCAAGTTACTTCAAATAAACTAGAAAACATCACGTTAAAATCAAACTCTATATTAACAAAAGTAACTACAAAGAAAGTTAAAAATACATGTAAACAATATGAATAACTAATGAACCATCTTAATTATCTGCATTACATCTTATTTAATCTAAAAACCTTCAGTGTCGACGTCCTCAGAATAGTTAAAATACAACCATCTTAACTCACCAACTTCATCGACTCTGCAAAAGCTTCTGTTCGATCCAAAACACCTCTTTTGACTTTACCTTTTGAAGTGTTGTTAGGAGCTTGCATGCTTCAACATAGAATATATGATGCAATACAAAGATGAAGTCGCTGATTGGCTTTGCATCTGTCGTTTTAGTTCAAGCAGGAAAACAGATTCACTCCCACATATATATATAGGAGCATTTCAGGAGGAAAACTATATTTTTTATGAGTACTTAAAAAAAAATCAAATTTACAACAGAGGTGAAAACAGTCAAACTTAAAACTGAAAAAAATATTATATACAGTAAAACCTCCATAACAAACATGCCTGACTACCAGACATCTATATTTAATGGTAACTTTTTTAAATTCCCACACCCAGGGCTTGACAAAGACCAAGTTTCTTTTAGCTGGCGAGCAAGTTATTTAATCTGCCCCGCCCCTTTTTTTTTCTTTGTATAAAAATTGACTTAAGAAATAAGCACAAATGGCATTTTTTACTTGCCCACCTTCATTTCGCAACACTGTGTACTTGGAACAACAGTTTGTAATTCAACCATCTTAACAACGTAATGCTATGTTCATACATGAAAATCAACTATGCTGTGTCATAGAGAATATGCTTCAATTTTTTAAATACTATAAAGATAATGGTCTTTTTAATGTTGAAATTTTAGCAAAAGAATTAGCTGAATCCTGGAGAAATGATTTTTTCCCTTCGATCATCACCTCACAGTAAAATAGTAAAAAAGTAATTTCGTTATGAAGCTTATGATGAACAAATTCATGATCTGGAAAAGAAATTTCACAGTTTTATAATGTGCTCTTGGATCAAGCCACAATGCTGGAAAAAGCAGCACATTTATCAGATGAAAATATTCAAGTCAACAACTGTCTCGACATAACGCAAATTCATAATTTGTTTGATACTGATTTAT
Source organism: Maratus michaelseni (assembly GCA_963931845.1). Lineage (NCBI taxonomy): Eukaryota > Metazoa > Arthropoda > Arachnida > Araneae > Salticidae > Maratus > Maratus michaelseni. The sequence continues at coordinate 309,416,510 of OZ007598.1, read as the reverse complement.
TAAAGGAGTGCAAATTTTGATGGATGACAAAAATTGTTTAGAATTATTCACAGAAATAAAATGTTTATGTCCGACAGTTCCAAGTGATGAAAATTTCTCCATTAGAAACCTTGAAACATTTGTTCAGTAACAGATTTTAGATTTCTGAAAGTTACGCTTAATATTGTCAATGCATTGGAGAACTTTACTCACTATTCCTGTATGTTGCTTCAGCAGAATGCTCTTTTTTAAATTTAAAGACTTATCTAAAATGAACAATACTGGATGAACGTCACTCTTATTTTGAGTGCAAGCGATTTGGCCAATTCAAAAAATTTTATTAGAACTAGGGGAAGGTGACCTAAAATGATCCCCTTAAGGAAAAAACTTGTGTAAAATAACATAGCTTTTTAAATAAAACTTTGGCCCTTTGCTAGTATGTTTTACACTACGTTTTGCATTATAAAGCTATTTTAATAATATTTTAAACCCAAATTGAATAATGAAAAAAATAGATTTTATAAAAAGTGTCCAAAGGATCATTTTACCCTCACCAAAAGGCAAAATAATCCTTCATTTAAAAATAATTGGAAATTCTTTTTTTATCGGCAAAATAAATGATATAAAAGTAATTATGACAATACATAACTATATTTCATATTTAAAAACATACTCAACTTAAGTAAACCATATTTCTGTACTCTAAAGACTGTAATCTAAATAAATATGAAAGTTAGTGCCTAGCTCATGAAAGATGTTGTAAAAACCAATTTTTCAAAGAATTCTATTCAGACACGTAATATTGCGATCACTTGAATACTGTCATTGCTTTGTCTTTACATATCACAACTAGTTTATGTATTACCCTGTAGACAGCGCAACCTGTGTGGAAGAAAACATATGTGGATCGTTTTGCAAATTAGGATCATTTTAGGCCACCTTCCCCTTATACATAATTTTGCTGCCAAAAACAAAAACAAGAAAGATTGCATTATGGCGGAATAAATTGCTGATTTAGTATATTCCACCAGTTTCATTAATAAAATGTGCTTTAAAAATTATGTTGTGCCAATAATTTATTTCGATTTCGACTGCTTGAGGGGTATTGTTGTGGAAACGGAGTTTAGTTTATAGATTATCTGTCAATGTGTATAGCAAACAATCTCATACCATCGTGCTAAGGGTAATGGATTAAAATATATTTTAAGATGCATTATATTATTTTATTTACGATATATGATACTAAAACTGGGAAATTCAGGGGAACAGAAATATATTCTGAATATTTCATAGATATGAAGGTAAATCAATATGATTATTATGAATTCTGATATGCATGAGAAATTTGATTTTTTTAAGTTAACTTTTTTATGATGTATTTTCTGCAATTTTTTGTGTTAAAAAGTGCATAATGATTCACTTCTGTGGTATGTTTTGAATAATTTATACACTATTTAACATTTTATATCTGTTTGAAAAATTTTAGAAAAAAAGATTGCCAAAATATATTTCACCCAGGTCTGCCAAAGTCCTAAGCATGACCCTGTTAACAAATTAACTTTGAGCAGAACAGAATTTAAGTGATTATGGCATATAAATCTACACACCATTTAGTTTATGTTTTAATATTAATCAGAAACATTAACAAGGATACATATTTCTAATTATTTAGATATATACACTACTTTCTCAAAAATCCACACAGTTTGGAACCAAAGTTTTAGGAATTACTGAATTTAACAGATTTTCGATCACTACTTTTTTTCATATTTTAAAATGTCATCGGAATAGTTGTATCTTTATAAAATAACTAAATGGTATAAGTATTAAATTCTGATAAAAATCAATATCTAATAAAAATACAAATTATCTATAAAAAATCTATATGTTTAATAAATTTGATAAGTTTATTATATATATATATATATATATATATATAATTACTTTTATTTATTAAAATCATGATCAATAAGTGTTTGTTTAAGAACATACATTTTATGTTTTAAAATCATTTTTTGCAACTTGGGAATAGTCAGTTCTTGTTGAGTCACAAAAATTTTATTGATGAGAAAATTCAAATATTTATCTGCATAAACATAATAAAATATTAAGTTATTCTCGTTCTTCCACCATATGTATTCCAGTTATAACGAAATGGAAAGAACTTTATAATTTTAATCTATTAAACATTAAAATTTTTATACAAAAACACATATAGTACAGTGTTTATTATATATATATATATATATATGAACAAAATTAATTGTTTTCTATATATTTTTTTCCAAATCAGTTAATTAGAATATTTACAAATAATTATAATAATAATTTATGCTAAAACTGCCCTATGAGAAAACTGCAAAAGCCGCTGTCGGACATCCAGCATCTTAAAACTGCAGCCTTAGTATAAGCCCAAGATTAAGGATCAACTCCAAACTACCTATTTTCTGACACATTTCTCAATTTATTTCTGTTCATAGATTGATAAGATTCGTGATCTTATTCGGAAACTATGAAAAAATATGGCTTCCTCTCATCTACATTCCTTAAGCTTTCTAACAGGGCAAACCGTTTAAAAAAATATGAAATTTAACCCTTTCAAAAAAATGAATTAACCCAAATTCATGTATTTTTTTCCTGTTTCTCGAAGCTTGCATTGGCGTAACTTTTCAAAATATGAGAAACCCGACTACACTAAATTAAAGATAGTACTTTTAGGTAGGGAGCACCTTATGTTTATTACGTATTCAGTATTTGGCCATACTAGAAAATATTCAGTTAGGCCAAACATTAAAATATTCCCACAAACAAAATACTTAAAGAAAATATTTTTATAAACTTTTAATAACTTCTATTTTTAACTGTCAATCAATAAAGATATGTAAAAAAAGTTGAGAAATAGAATCATATTTTAATATAACAGAGATTCCTTTTACATTATTTATTTGCTGTTTAGAAAGTGGCAATTGAGAAAATTAACTGTTAATCATGGCATTCATAGGAATTGATGATGCTTAAATGCAAGTTCCTGAATATTGTAAAATGTAATAATCTGCTTCTGGCTTTTTTACAAACTGGATGTTTGTAAACAAAATAGAAAACAATAGCCATCTTTCAGGTGTTATAATAGGTATCAAGACAAACAGTTTTCATATATGAAACCAGAATCAAAATACACTGAACTTCACTCCACGTCAAACTTTGATTTTCGTGTAACTTTATAAAAATAAAAACTTTAACATTTATTAACAATAATCAAGATAATGTAACAAGATTTTCAACTGACTAACCTTGCTTTCTGTGAAATTTGACAAGTGCTCGAAATTGCCACCATTACAGTGAAAACAGCACTAAGCCAAATATTCCATTATTTAGAATACAATTGACAGTACATATACTGTGTTAAAAGAAAAGAAAAAGATTTTATTTGGTAGACTTAAAAGAAAATTGACTTATAAGAGTGCGTTTAATTTACATTATCCAGAAAAGGATGGATTATATTTCTGACTTAGAAATAATTTTCTGAAATTTTAATTAAAATTAAATTGATTAATTAACATTTTTTTACTAATTAAATTTTAAATGATTTTCACATCGAAAAATAATTTTTATTATATTTTATTAATATATTAATTTACATTTTTCACAAAAAGATGGGTTATAATTTATTTTTAACCAATTAAATTTTAATTGATTTTTATAGGAAAATAAAAATGGTAATTTAACATTATTTAAATATAAAATTGCATTTTTCAGAAAAGGAAGGATTCTATTTCTGACTTAAAAATTATTTCTCTAAATAATAACTTTATTTAAATATTAAATTACATTTTCACCAAAGTATAGAGACATACTTTTATTTGTAAAAATAATATTTATATATATACATATTTAATTAAGTTTTAATATTAATTTATATTTTCCACAAAAGAATATGGTTTATTTACTTTTAGCTACATTAAATTCTAACTGATTTCCACAGGAAAGTAGGAATTTTTATTTAAGTATGAATTTATATTTTCCACAAAAACATGGGATATATTTCTGGCTTAGAAATAATTTCTCTAAATTATAACTTTTTTAAATATTAATTTACATTTTCACATTTGCAGAAAAGTTAAGGTAAACAAGTTTTGACTTACTTTGATATAGGCATATCTTGTAATATTAGATGCTATTCATTTGCCGAGAAGTTCCACTTCTGTCTCATAGATGGCACTGGCTGTTCAGATTGAAACAGCTTGTGATTAGCTACTTTGGAACACATCCTCTTACACAAGTGGAATTTCCTAATACTATTCAAAGAATATAGAATAGATAAGAACTACAGCTTAGAAAAAGCGTAACTGTCGCCATCTATCGCTAGCTTTATCATAACATTACGGGTTGGGATATGTGGAGAAAACAACCATACAGGATGACGCGGCAAAGCAGGAACTTTGCTAAACCTCTGACGACCTTGACATGCGCGCGCATTCTAGACGAAAACAATAAGAAAAGCCCGTGCCTTTCTGTTTCTCCAGTGCTTTTTCCCACCCTATTCTTATCTGTTTTGCGACAGCCAGCTTCAACGTATTTAAAAGCCAAGCCAAAGATATTTAATAATTTTTTTCTTTTCTTAATCACAGTTTAAATGGAAAACAATCAAGTGAATATGGATTGTCAACCTTCGTATTGTTTAATTAATCATTTTTGGAAATAAAACTACTGACAATTATGTATCAGTAACCAATTATTTTAACTGAATATGCTTTATATACAGTATTCCTAAGAATAAACAATTACTTTATAATGCATTGTGCAAAAAAATACTTTATTGAAAAGGTCTTTAGAATATTTTAATTATTTGATATAAAATAATCTTACGCTCTATTTAAAATGATATATTGAACAGTTTAACAATTTAATAAAACTGAGCTGAAATCTTTATTTAACTTCTCAAACATACTTCATATAAATATTATATAATATTAATAGCACTAGAATACAAAACTATAAAGAAAATTAAAAGGGAGATTGAGTTAGTGCAAAAAGGAAAATACTTGTTTTTAAAATAGGAAAATGAAAGTTTATTTTCCTTGTAATATTGTACTCGAGAAAAATTGATGTTTAATGTTATATTACATTTCATTTTTAAATTTGCTCTATAAGAAAAACCATTTATTATTAACATAAAATATTTAAATTAAAGGTGAAAAGTTTTCTAAAAGCCTTTTGCTACTTAGGTATTGATATGCTGACTTCACATAAGTAAATTTACTATTTCATGAGATTCTAAGCTGTTAATGAAAATACTTAATCACTATTTTCTATAATTTTGCTTATGACATTAACTGTATGTGAACAAAGAATAAAAAATTACATTAACAGTGGATATGTGCAGCTGACTTTTATAAAGAGAGCACAAGAAAGGTAAATAGCACTGAAAAATATAGCAATAGTAAACAAATTATATAAATATCCATTACAAAAGCACATTAAAGCTTGATAATTTTAAAAATCATAAATTTGCTCTATAATGAAACAAAAATATACAGTTGATAACATTTGTGTTTTATTCCATTTTAAGCTTTACTAATCAATTTTATAGTAATACTCTCATCTTTTATTTCCAAGGTTTATAAGAAGATAATTTTTCAAACAGCCCATTACATTTTTTACAATTTATAAATAAAAAGAAAATATTCTAAAATTATACTTTGTTTTCTTATTCATTTATTGAAAAAATAAAAGGAATTTCTTTTTTAATTAGGATACTTTTATTGACTTTCAAAAATTGCAATGAAAAACAATTTGATTAAACAATAACTGTATATGTCTTAAAAGAAAAAAATATTTTTTTCAGTTTATTGCTTAACATTTACAAGAAGATAATCTTTCAAACAATCCATTCCATTTTTTACAACTTGTAAATAAAAAAAAAAAAAATTCTAAAATTATACTTTATTTTCTCATTTATTTATTGGAAAAAAAAGAGGAATTTCTTTTTCTTTATTATGGTATATTTATTGACTTTCAAAAATTGCATTGATAAGCAGTTTGATGAAACAATAACACTGGCTCTTGTGGTATAAATTTTCTTTAATATTTAAAACAGAAAAAAAAATCTCATAAAATATTATTCTGAGTGAATGAGCAACTAATCCATTGAAAGGCATAATATTTTATTTGAATCTTAAAAAAAAATAAATAAATAAATAAATAAATAAAAAATACGATAAAACATCAATTTTTAACTTTTTTTTTTCTTAAAAGTAATGATTCACAGAAATACAGCTGTCAATTAATTGAAAATGCAGTTTCGATTGCCCATTAAAAAGAAAACACATGAAGTTGAAATATCTTGTTTTTTGTTTCTGTTTTTAGCAGAATAAAACAAAAAATAATTTATTTCATACCATCTGCAAAAGAGACAAAAAAAAAATTCTTAAAAGAAAAAATATATATTTGTTCAATTTATTGCTTAACAATTTTGTTTATTGTTTTTTCTTTTAAGCTATAATGCAAGTCAAACTTTTTCATATAGATATTTATTTTTAATGGAAATAGAAATAAAATAATATTGATATTTAAAAAGAAAATATAGCTTTCATCATATATAAAATCGAAGTGGGGGGCGGGACAAGAGCATTATCTCCTTAAGTCGTGTGTTTACAACAGAAAACAGCTGAAGCTTATAGCGGATATGTCACAGTATGAATGATGGAAAAAAGCGCAGACATTTTATTCTGGTTTCGAGTCAAGTGCGCGCGCATGCATCGCTGCGCTTCATCCCTGTAATGTTTGTTTTGCAGCAACACTTTACCCGTCATAAGCGTACGGGTCCCAGTTTTACATTAGCCCTATGGAAGCTGTCATTCTTTATGTTCTATTTCTTTGTACTATTTTTCAGGAAGACGTTTCCATGGCATGAAGCAACGCCCCCCTAGAGATCTCTAGGGGGCGTTGCATGAAGTAATAGCTTTGTATCAGCCTTGCTTTAATTCATTTCTTTTCTTTCTTTATTTAAACTTTGCTGAGGAGATCTCGGTTAGTTGTAATTTCTTCTTTAGTATTCTGTTTAAGTTATGTTAATATGATTTAATTTTTGTTTCATTAATTTATAAAATGGTTGTTTTAAGGGATTGATTTTAGTTATATTTAAAGATGTGTTTAAACTGACACAAAAGGACTTTTTAATTAAGGTGGGCAGTTTTTACTAGACATTGATTTTGAAATCGAAATAAGTATAACCATTAATCAAGTATCCTAATTATCATTTTCAATCATGATATAAAATAAAGTTGGAAATTCTTTTAGAAATAGAAGATGGTTTTAATTAAAATTTTTAACAATCTGGTTTTCTGCAAGTTTTTGCTTTGACTAATAATAAGATGTTTCAAGACATTTATTAATTAAAAATTATTCCTGTTTTTAAGTGTATTTAATAAAAGAACTTTAATGACCGATAAAAGCTCTCTCTCTCCGTCAAACTTTTTAAAAAAATGCGAAGACCCCTATATTAAACAAGTACGGATGTTTGTGTATGCAACTATGGGATAGCTACCAAGATTAAACTTAAGAATTATATGTACTTTTCTGTTAAACAAACACCAGTCAAAGTTTTGCACAAAATGTGCTAAACTGTTCATTTCTCATCGAGATGATTATAAATTGTCACTTATAATTTTTTTCTAAGATATCTTTTCTAACCAATAAGTGATTTATTTAAAAAATAGTTTAATATGGCATATACAATTTGGCATTTTCAAAATAATGAACACTCACCTGTTAAATGTTTTCAAGGCAAAGGTATAATTCATATTGTGATATTTAATCAAGTAAATTAGTAACTTGTTTATAAAAGTATATGATAATGATAATGTATTCCAGATTATACTTCTGATATACATATATCGATTTCTTTGAATATTCGGTATCATACTTAAGTGAATTGCAGTGCCACTCCCATTTAAAGAATATCAAATAATCTGGCATTAACAAAATATTCAGCAATGTGAATTGAAATCATCAAAAGTATAGTAGCTGAGTAATGAAAAATTGATTATTTGTATTCTTTGTGAATTTCCGCTATAGTTTATGATCAATAAAATACGTTGTTAAAAATAAAATAGTACTTCTCATTAAAATATATGTATGTCACACACAAACACTATCAGTGTGCTGATTTCATATGCAGTGAACCTATGATTAAATAGATCGTTTGGATAATTTAACAAAGAACTTAATTTGACTGAATCATTACAGGAATCGGGAATATAATAATAATAAAAGTACTTTCGAAAAAGTTTTAAGACCGAAATACCACAAAATGCAATAACCTGTTTTCCAGTGAAACAAAACAAGATACAGTAAATGAAGCATTCAGTTTGAGTGACTTGTGAATCATTCGTGAAAGTTTGCTTTAGCGATAGATATCCACAGCTAGCTAGCAGGTCCGAAATTTTCTGAAGAATTTGTGGCAGAACTTAAACACATTTTAAATAATTAAGTTCCCATTGAAAATCCTTTTTTAAAGATTCTTGGCTTTTTTAAAAGATTTTACAGAAAAATAAAGGTAATCATGTTGCTGTGTTTTATATTATCTTATGCAGATGTAAGTAACTTTATGGTATGCTTTGTATGTTCCTAAATTATAGATTTTGTTTTTAAATGTAGTATAATAGAGTCTTTTGACATTTTGGATTGTATTCAATACAGAATCCTAACTCTATATTCAGATTTATGAAATAAACATTTTTCGCTTTTTTTTTTTTTTACTGTATTTTTCGGTGTATAAGTCGTCTTTTTAAACCGCCGAAACGCAAAGAAAATTCAGGGTTGGACCTCAGATGATCCTGATTTATAGCACCCATAATTACTAGATAAGCGTCGTACTTTTCCTTGCTGTTACGGTAAAAAACATTTATTTATACTGCTAATTTTCGTATATTTTTCAGTATAAATAAAAATTATTATTGTTGTAAAAACAATTTATCTTTGAAAAAAAAAAGATTTGTCGTAGATGAAATTTTATAATCTTGAAATGAACTAGAGTTTGTAGCAGAGCTAAAAAATAAGTTTGTAATATGGCTAACTTTCTGTTAAAAACTTTTTATAAAGAACTTGATTGTTTAGACAAGTAAATCTAACCTTTAAATCTTGTAGTATTTTTTAGGTAAAAAACAAATCCATCCAAACAATTAACACATTTAAACTTAGCAAAAGTTTTTTTTGTTTAGAAAAAAATAAATTGTAATGAAACATGCATTTAGAATTATGGAGAAGTGAATCAAAAAGTATAAATTTATGTATTTTGAATTATCTTAAACAAAATGTATCAATACAAAAAAATATTTAGTTCTATCTTGATCTCGAATTAAAATTTGGGTTTAGCTTGTAGTGAGACAACCTGTATTTTTGATTGAATAAGTGAATTGCGATGATGATTTCCTGTACAAAAACTTTTTTGTTTCTTTTCTTGGCATTATCATTCCTAAAAGTTTGTTCCAATTTAGGAACACCTTGCATGTTTAGATCTTCTGAAAATTATCAACCATTCTGATTCATTTAAAAGGTTCATTGATAAATCTAAAAGAACAATAAAGTTATTTTTGCTGAGTTGCCAGCATTTGGATAAATTAGATTTATTTTTTACTTTTAGTTCCTTTATGACAAATAAACCGCAAATTGTTCCTTCTAAATCCTTCAAAATGTCTTTTTGATTTCAAAATATTTGTTACATATATAAATAAAAATTTTATTTATTTATATTACCGTAAAATCCCGTTTTTCTGCCCTTCCCGATTAAGCGCCCCCCTCCCACTTTGTAAACAAATTGGAAAATTAAAAAAATCCCGAGAAAACGCCCTCCCCCAAAAGAAATTTCGCCGTGCACATCAAGATCAACAACAAAAATTTTTATCTCCAGAGTGTTTTTTTTTTCCCCGATGGATCAAAAAGGCGTGACGATTCTTTGATATATCGCAAACATGTACAAACACATTATCGATCTGAAAAAGCAATATAACCAAACATTAGTTTTGCTGTAAATTTATCTCCATGGCGATATGAAGGTAATAAAAATATCGATAGTGAAAGTTTCTCATGAAATAAGTTTAAAAATGTGTATTTGGTGCTGTGTGGAAAATATTTTGATAAAAAGATAATCTATTTATTTTATTAAAGAATTTATTGTCGTATTTAACATTATTATGAAAACCAATCACAAAAAATATATCGATTGATTGATCAGATCAACCGATTTGTCGATACACAGTCGAAATTGTAGCGTAATTTGTGCTACCTTTGTGGTAGTAATGTTTTTTGTTTTAATAATCTGGCAGCACTACCAATCCGTTCTATATGTTCTCAATTTTTGTGATTTGTATTATTTATTTAGCATTTATCGATATGAAATCATGATTTTTTTTTAAAAACAGTTACTTAATCTTCCTAACTTACAACAGATGGCTACACCACATGAAATGTTACTAGTTCTCGAAATTACTTTAGGACATTTTCAACTGCAATTACTCAGTGTTTTTTAATTATTTTAAATTATTAAATTCCTTTTATTTTTTTGTTACTATATTAATGACAGATATTAGTGTTATTATTTATCTAAATGCATTCCAGTTTCAAAGATTCTGAAATCCAGAATTTTCTATAATCTGAAATCGCCATTAATCGGGAAGTTATACTGTTTTTCTATTTTGTCTATCATTTTTTTTTTTCAAAATGTTTTTCTTTTGTTATTTTATTAAAATAATGCATGCTTTGCGATGATCAGGCATTAGCATCACCCCCCCCCCCACCCATAAATATCATATACTACAGTTTTAATACCGTGTAAGCGCCCCCCTCCCCCCCTGCTTATTTTGCGATTTTCCGCCGTGTTTAGGGGGGCGGATTAATGGGATTTTACGGTAATTCACAGAAGAAGCCATGGCATTTAAAGTTTTAATAATTAAAAAAGTTTTAATTCTATTTTTAATAACTCAAAGCATGCATTTTTTTAATATAAAGTTTACTTGTGAAAAGGTCTTGCTCATCAAAATGGAAGTACTTGTGGTAAATGCAATGTAAAACTGTTTTAAATTTTATTTTTTTAAATATTCTTAAACCCTGAAATATAAAAGTATTCATCTGGATGAATATTCAGTATGTGGTTTGCATGCGGGTCGAATATTCGGTATTTGGCCAAAATCATTATTCAGTCATGTCTAATTATTACATCTCTGCTCTCGGCTAAACACTATGCAATATCATTACAAATATAACAGCTTAACAAGACGTTAATGAAAAAAAAAATTAATGTCTAAAACATTTTCTTTAAATAGACATTGTGTAAAAGCAAAAAATAATTTTAATGTAAGGAATTAAAAATATGTCTGAAAATTAATTGAAAACGTATTTAAAATTCAAACTGAGAAATGTTCTTGAAAAGCAGTATACAAAGTATGTTCTGGAAGAATTTTTTTTTTTTGTAAATTATAAACACTTTATAACTTTTGTTATTGAAAATAATGTATTAGAGATAAATTAGACTTCTTTGATCATTATCTATTGAATAAAGTAGTATTTCAATAATAATAAAAGTTAGAATTCACTTATCTAGAAGGCTAGTTTTATATGTAAGATCACTTTTAAATAATTCATTAACATTTCCGTAGAGTTTCATTATCTATTCTAAAGAGAATGGTATAATTTTCTTTGGCAATTTATGAAGAGAAAATTTTTTAATGCTATGTTTTATTTGATGTTAATTAACTTTTATTTTTATCTAAATGATGAATTACATTTATTTTATAGTTTTCACTCTCCCCAAACTTTACTCCAGAAAAGTTTTAAAGAAATGTCAAATGAAGTAAATCTGAACTGGTTTTGGAGAAAATGTAAACATCCTGAACTTTAATTAAATAATTGCACATTTCTAAATAAAAGTATGTATAAATTATGTGATTTTTATCTTTGACTGTTTTATTTTACTCTGTAGCAAAAAGTTGTTATTACTTTGATAGTTCTCTATGTCAATTTGTATTGAAAAAGTGTCCCTTGAAAAGATGATCAATTATGCAGATGTACAGATTTAAACATAATCCTCCTTTGAAAAATTGCTGTTTTATTCAGCACAAATTTTTCAGATGCATTAAGACTTTGATTTGCAGAAAGTTCGATACAGGCGACGTACCTCACAGATTTTTTCCCCTCTTCTGCAGATTTTTTTTTCATGGAATTTTTTCCCCCTCCTTCTGCAGATTTTTTTTAATTCGTCAGCAGGTGCAGTGCCACAGCCACACTTTCGCTTCACATCTAGAGGAGCGCTATGATCTTCTGCACATCTCCTCATTCTTTGCAAGCTAAATAATTTTTTTTTTTTTTTACATCCCTGCTCAATGAACCAACAGCGTTTGCTCATATACTGTGCATGCATCTCGCCAGAAAGTTGAAAAAAGAAAATCTGTGAAAAGCGGTTGAAGAAATCAGCAAAAAGCAGGCCCTGTCTTTTCTTTTATAGCTGCCCTTTTTATTTATTTATTTTTTTTGTTATAGCTACATAGCGTTTTGGTTTCACAAAAAAAATTCTGTCTGCATAATTCAACCTGTGAATTTCACCAATAGGTTGCAGAAAAATCCCCGAAAATTTATCAATCGAGCATAGAAAAATTTCGCAAAGTTCGTTAAATGGTCATGTGAAAATATTGCTAAATTTGTTAATTGATCGCGTGAAGAAAAAATTGCAAAATTTGTCAGTCGGTTGTGGGAAAAATTGCAAAATTCACCAGTCAATCGAAGGGGGGAAATAGCAAAATTTGTCCACAATCGTGTGAAAAAAAACCCTGCGAGTATTGCCAGAAAGATGTGGAAAAAATCCAAAAAATCGTCAATCAGTTGCAGGAAAATATCACGAGTTTCGTCAATCGATCGTGGGAAAACTATCTTAAAATTCATCTGTCGGTTACGGAAAAAAATCGTGAAGCTCTTCAGTCAGTCGCAGAAAAAACCCCAAAATTCTGCCATCTGCTGCAGAAGAGTATCACAAAATTTGTCTGCTGATGGCGGGAAAATATTGTGAAATGCATCAGTCAGTCGCGAGAAAAAATTGTAAATTTCGTCAAGCTATTGCAGGTAAATAGCCAAATTCGCAGATCGGTCATGAAAACAATTACAAAATGTGTCCAATTACATGTTAAAAAAAAAATAAATAAACATGCGAGTTTCACCTGTAAGACGCAGGGATAAAATTCGGAAATTCGCTTATTGGTCGCCAAAAAAAAGAGCAAAATTTGTCAATTGGTAGCAGGGAAATATCACAAATTTCTTCAATCGATCACAGGAAAACAATCGCAAAATTCGTCGGTTGGTTACAGAAAATAAACGTGAAATTCGTCAATATGTTGGGGGGGTTTTCCGCTCAATTCACAAATAGGTTGCTGGTAAATAATGAGAAATCAAGTTAAAAAATTGCATGTAACAGTAATACTTTACTAGATATTAATTATTGATATACAGTAAAAGGCTTATTTATTACGTATAATGTTGTACTGTTTCATGTAATATAAGTAAATTTAAGTATTTAATGTAAAATTTTACATATCAATGTAGTATTTGAGGTTTTTGACATAAGATGGTTTTGGACATAGCAGTTTAAACTCTCAAAAACAGACACATGTCAAAGACCTGCCAATCCTGAATTGTAACATAGTTTACCTGCAGATTATTTTCTACCGCTGAAATATCCGTCGCAGACACTTGGAGAATTTTCTGCTGCTGAGGTCTATGCTAATAAAAAAAAGAGTGTGTGTGTAAGTACGTGTCTGTTGGCGATTGCTTGGAAAATCTACTGCAACTAGAAATCTGAAATTTTTGGTGAGGATAGTCCAAGGCAGGTTCCTGATGCACCTAAGTCTCAGATTTTTAAAAAAATATAATTAGCCATCAATTTAAACCTCATCAAAGTGTCAGCCATTGCAGGATAGAGTGTAGTGCACTTCCAGAGTGGTGTAGCAGAGAAGGAACAGATTTCTTTTTTTGGCTTTTTGCCAGATCCATTTGTGATACAGAAAAACAAATGACATATTTTTAAATTTTGTACTTTTAGGTTTTAAATGCTGCAATCCTTTCAAAAAATAATTTATCACCCTTTGAAAAAGATTTTCAAAATGGGTCATTTTTGTGGTAGACAATTTCTTCCTTTCACTGAGGCTCCCCAAGGGCTCAATTTCATAGGTACCAATTAACAAAAAATACTTTTTAAATCTGAGTCCTTCTTTTTAATGGTGAAATTGGTTTTCAAAAGTACTAAATAAATTTTTCTACATAAAATTTTCGAGTGCAGGTCACTTTGTGCCTCTCACAGACGTTCTCTCACACTTCTATGTTAAAACTAACTAAATGTCTATGTTGTTTGGTATATTTGCACCACAATTTTTCTACACTATCTTGGATGACCAGACTTACATAACCTATAAAAATTCTAAATGTTCTGAAGAAGAGAAGTATAAAAAATATGGTGTTTTAAATAATCCATTATAAAACACCATAAAATTCTAGACATTTTGTACAAGGCATGGGACTGATAATTATCCTGTTTTATTATTATACTGCTAACTAACACAAGTAACATTATTAGACCGGGAGGCGGCAGCACAGATAATCACCTCATCGAGTTCACGGATGAAATTCTAGGATTAGTTAAATCTTGATTCGCATATTAAAACTCAATCGGTCTGCCAAGTCATATCTTGGTGGAAAACACCTGAAAACCCGATTTTAGCGTTTGACTCGTAGGTTTACCATTGTGTGTTCCTGCTCCCAGTCCTCCATGTTTTCATACCACTCGGTGCAGGAAAACACAATGGTAAACCTACGAGTCAGCTGCTAAAATCGGGTTTTCAGGTGTTTTCCACCAAGATATGACTTGGCAGACCGATTGCGTTTTAATATGCGAATCAAGATTTAACTAATCCTAGAATTTCATCCGTGAACTCGATGAGGTGATTATCTGTGCTGCCGCCTCCCGGTCTATATTTTTAAGCCATTGTTGGGAGAATTTTAGCCAAAATTTCTGGGGAAGAAAAAAAAATTTGAATGCAGTTTTAAATTTAAAACTAGGATTGTTCAGCTTTTTATTTACTTGACTGTGATTGAAAGAAATATTCCTTGATTTCTCCCTTTTCCTCACCTATATTTTTCTTTTTTTTATTAAATATCTTAATGGTGCTTAGATTAATAAGAAAACATATCAAAGTAATAACTTCCAATTTTATTTTTAAAAAAATAAGTAAATAAACCTTTTAAAATATGTTAAAAAAATTATTTCCATTTATTACAATGTTGTATTATAGTAATCCTTATTCCTTTGTAATAAAAATATTTTCTCAATTTCTGAAATTAAAGTACTATAATGTTGCAATTTTAAGATCATGTTCTCAATCTTATTGATTTATTTGTGGGGGATTTTTAAAGCCTTACCGAGTACTCAGTACACTGTTAAAAAAACCCTGAATATTCAGGAAATAATTTTCTGATTTTAACAGAAAATTTCCGCAAACATTCAATAACGGAAATTTTCTCTAAGGAAAAGGAAAATTCCCGTAAGTAATGAATCAGTATGTTGAAAACGGAAACTTTCCATCTGTATGGTTACCATACGTGGTGTTACTGATTTAGAATTGGTGATGTTTCACACAATTTTGATATATTTTTTATATGAATTTTCTTATAAAATTTGCTTGAATATTACGGCAAAATCAACTTCCTTGAAGTTCCAACATTAGAAAAGATGACATTTTTAACTGTTTCTTGTTTAAAAACATTTATATATATATATATATATATATATATATTTTTTTTTTTTTTTTGGTATAGCTTACATATTGCTGTGTTTAGCATATGTCATTCCAATTTTAGAGACTCAATAAAATATTGTAACAATTTTATTCATAAGATTATTTTCAAAGGCTACTAAAATTTAATTTTTACGTGTACGTAATGCGGCAGACTTTGTACCGAAAAACAAATACCCGTCATTATAGAAGGAAAATCGGAATAGAATCGAAGACCGTTATTTTCTAAGGTACTGGAAAAATCAGAAGAAAAACAAAATATTTTAATTAAACTAAAAACTAAATTATTTTGCTTTCGCGTGACGTTGCGTTTTTCTTTAGCTTTTTCAGCTTTCGCCAAGTAACCCTGGATGAATGCCAAGAGAGCCGCCAAAGTCAAGGACGCTTGGATTTTGACCGAGTCATTCTGATTTCTTTGTCTTCTTAATGCGCCTGCTAAAACTAGTTTTTAAATTATACTGCCTTTACCTCACCAATTATTATAAGGTAAGTGTACTATTTTATACATTTATTATTTTAACTATTGTCATTGTAACCTTTTAACAGAAGTAGCAATTTATTTATTTTTAATCCAAAAATCTTACAGAATAACGCTGTCAAAAGTGACGGCATAAAGAACACTGTCACGAGTAATACTAACTGAAATATTCTTTGTTTTTTCGCAGTGATAATACCGATTTATATATAAGTAAATATTAAGTAAGAATTGAATATATTTTAGGAATGCATTTCAGTAACTGGGCACTTTCAGAAGTTAGTCTTTGGTACTTATGTTGTTAACCAAATTCATTAAAGATTTTAGATAACATTTAGCATTTGGTTCATATTATGTTGAAATCAGTCTTAAACTTTTAATGTTTTCACAAACCGTGTTTTATTAAGGTTTTTTTTTAGCTAATTTTCTGAACTTAGCCACATTAATGTCACGGCACATTCTGACGGGCACATTAATGTCAAACTGAAAGCTAAATTTAAATACCCAGTGCGGAAAATCTTTCGTTTTTCACCGGATTTCCGCTTTATTATTATTACATCCAATTTCTCCTTACCCTACCAAAAATTTTGTTTCCCTGAGCACATGATGCTCTAAAACTGAATTTTTTAAAACCTTTCATACTTTAATAATAATATATAAATACTAAAATATATATAAATACTATAATACATAAATACTATAATATATAAATACTAAATAGCAAGTCATTATAAATGCCTCTCTGAAATTACCAGATTGACCTTCTTTCGGTATTGAGCACACAAAGTTTAATTTAAATTTTTTTTTTCTGTCCTATACTTTTCCTTTCCTACACTGTAATAACAGTAAATAAATAATGAATTGTATAAAATTACTCATTCAACACCAAATTTCTGCTTCTCCGGCAACCCCCCCGCTCCCCTCCAAACTTACAAAGTTAAAAATGCATAAAAACTGTTATTTTTTATTTTAAAGAATCTTGCTGCACTATTTATTACTTCTTCTTTTTTTTTTTTTTTTTTTGTAACAATAATTAAATTAAATAATTATCTGAATACTCCAAGGGCGGATTTTCGCTTTCCCCAACACACACGCACCAAACTTGATTTAAAAAATAACGTCCGTCCCATTTATTTGTTACAACAATAAATAAATACTCAATGATTTAAATCCCGCCCCCTCCCCCCCACACACACTAAAAAAAAAACAGGATAGAGAAGAATTCTAGAAATGGAGTTCTTTTTTTTGGCATTTGGACTGTTCTCAGTCTTTAGTTGAAATAGAATAATATAAATTTCCTGATCCCGCCCCTGTCTCTTTTACAGAGTTATCTCAGTATATTTTCATACAACATTTTAATTTAAAAAAATCGTCATAAATGTTTTAAATTTTGAATTTCTCGAGTTCTATCAGGCGTAGAGAGTTGTTTGAGCCCTCATTTTAAAGAGAATTTCATAAGGTTTAATTTGATATGCAAGTTGACTATGCTTGGTTTAAAAAAATCATTTAATTTAAAAATTATGAAAAAAATTATGTGTTTTTTGTAATATTATAAACTTTAAATCCTGAAAGGTTTAGGGTCAAAGGTTTAGGTTTTCTCAATGGGATCAGCAGTTATGTTAAAAAAAAAACGATGTTAAACACTAGTTGGGTCTGGTATTTAATGTTGGTATTTAATTCAATATTTTTTTAACCGAGCATAGTCATCTTGCATTTCAAATTAAACCTTATAAAATTTTCTTTAAAATGAGGGGTAAAACAACTCGCTACACTTGATAGAACTTGAGAAATTCAAAATTGCACACATTTGGGTCATTCCATGCCAAATCAACCAGTGATTCAACCTGTCCATTTCAGATTTTGATGAAACTTACAGGGATCATTCTCCCTGATGATATAAATCAGAACATACTTTTATAATTTTTTATCTCAGTAAATTTTCATACAGTTAATTTTTTTAATTAAAAAAATCATCATTTTTTGGCTTGTATAAATAATGTTTTCAATTTTTAATTTCTCAAGTTCTATCAGGTGTAGAGAGTTGTTTGTCCCCTTATTTTAAAGAGAATTTCATAAGGTTTAATTTGATATGCAAGTTGACTATGCTTGATTAAAAAAATATATATATGGTGTTTTTTTTAAATTTTGAAAAATGTATATGTTTTTGTAATACTATAAACTTTAAATCCTGAAAGTTTTAGAGTGGGATCTCAATGGGATCAGCAGTTATGTTAAAAAGACCAATGTTAAACATCAGTTGAGGCTGGTATTTAAAGTTGGCACCTCACCAACTTTATGATTGTCTTTAAAATATTGTCTTATTAATTTTAAACGTTTTTTTTTTTTTTTTTTTTTTTTTCATTACTGCTGATCCGTTGAGATCCCACTCAAAAGCTTTCAGGATTTAAAGTTTATATTATTACAAAAAACACATTTTTTCAAAATTTTTAAAAAACACTATAATTTAAAAATTTTAAATTTAATTAATTAATTATTATTATTATTTTTTTTTTTTTATCAAGCATAGTCAATTTGCACATCAAATTAAACCTTATGAAATTAAAATGAGGGGTCAAACAACTCTCTACACTTGATTTAACTTGAGAAATTCAAAATTTAAAACATTTACAAGAGCCAAATTTTGATGATTTTTATAAATTTCAAAATTTAATTTTATGAAAATTTACTGAGATAATATATATATATATATATATATATATATAAATGTATATTATCATTTATATATCACCAGGGAAAATTATCCCTATTAAAATCTGAAGTGGTCAGGTTTAATATTGAAAATTTTTGGTTGATTTGACATGGAATGACCCAAACCCTGAATAATTGTATAATTAAAATGCACTAAGATAATTTATACAGACTTTTGCTATTATATTGAATTGTTTAAATTTTCATCTGTATTTGTTATGTATTTTTTATGGAATTAAAAAATAAAATTATGAAGTTTTTGAAAAACAGAAATTTGTTGCAAAGTCAGCTGATGTTTTTTGAGTTTTCCAAAAAAAAAAAAATTGTCTAATGTAGAAAAAAAAATAATAATGCAGTTTAGTATTATAAATAAAATTCAATTTCTTTAATAATCATCTGATCAAGTTGTTGAAATAATAGAATATTTTATATTTTGTTTACCTGTGTTCTTTCTATTATCAGCAAGTAATTTGATTTTTTACATCAATACACAAGTTAAAGTTCGAATGAGATATGTTCATAATATTTTAGCTATGCAGTATATGCAGATTAGATATGACATGGTTTATAAGAACATCAATAAAAAATATGAAAATATGTAATAATTATAAAAGAACCATCAGTAATTTTGGTTGCTATACTAACCAAAATTAACATAGCCACTTCCATGCATCAATTTTTGTTTCACAGTACACTCCAAATCTTTAGTTGCAACTTTCAAGCAATCAGCATTTCTTGTTCAGTCAACAATTGATTTATTTTGTTAGATATTTTATCAATTTTACAGCAAAACATTCCATAAAAAACTAACATGTAATAAACATGTGTGGATTTATTAGATTATGATCAATAAGCAACAGTTCTTTTTCAATTAAATGATTAATTAAAAAATATATTTTTATTATTAATATAAATAGGTAGGAACACAATTGTGTTATATCATGGCTCAAGACAATAATTTATATGCCAGACGTGTAAAATTGGTAGATTTTAACTTTGTCTAGTATTCCAGATTTTTTACATAAACATGGACAAAATTAAAATCTTTCATCTTGCTTTCACATTTTTTAATTAAAATACTTTAAAATTAAAAATATATAGTAATATTTTTAAAACGTTTCAGGGCGGGATTTGCGCCAAAAATTTTGAAATCACGCCCAAAAAAAGATCGTGGGCGGGAGCCTCCCGCCCAAAAAATTACACCATTTTCAGAGAAATTTGCGTTATTTAATTTACCTGCAACCGAACGATAAATTTCGTGATTTTTTTTCCCACATCACGAACTTTGCGTTTTTTCTGCGACTGATCGACGAACTTTGCGTTTTTTTCCGCGACAGATCGACGAACTTTGCGTTTTTTTCCGCGACAGATCGACAAACTTTGCGGTTTTTCCGTGACAGATCGACGAACTTTGCATTTTTTAAGCGACTGATCGACGAACGTTGCATTTTTTAAGCGACTGATCGACGAACGTTGCGTTTTTTAAGTGACTTATCGAGGAACTTTTCGTTTTTTAAGCGACTGATCGACAAACTGTGTGTTTTTTTCCGCAACAGATCGACGAACTTTGCGTTTTTTCTGCGGTGTATCAACAAAATTCGTGTTTTTCCCATGATCGATCGACGAAATTCACGTGATTTCTCCTTTTTGTTTTTTTCCGACAGATTGACAAAGTTCGTAATTTTTTTTTACCGGTGTCTGATTGGCAAATTTAGATTTTCTTCTCTGCGTTCACCTGATGAATTTCATGATTTATCCCCGCGACTGATTGACGAATTTCGCAATATTTTCTGATGAGCAATCAACGAACTTCATGTTTTTTTCCTTGACTGAATGACGAACTTGGCAAATTTTTTCGTAACCAATTGGTGAATTATTCGGTTTCTTCTGGTGACAGATTGATGAAATTCACTATTTTTTTTTTCTCGCGCCTCATTGAAAAATTTAAAGTTTTTTCCCGCAAATGACTGACGAATTTTGTGTTATTTTCTTGTGACCGATTAACAAACTTTGCCATTTTTTCCCGAGATTGATCGACGAATTTAGCGATTTTTTTTCTATGAACATAGACATAGATAAGGATTTCTGATAAAATAGCCTTTTGATTAAGAACATCGTTTCTCGAAAAATGTTTCAAATACAATGTCTGTGTAGAACAGTTGTATTAGTTCATCTACCTCTTCAAATCGTCTGCTTGACAGCCATCGTCTGGTAGGTATAATAGATTTATTCTATGGTATTTATCTGCATTGTTGTTTGTAGGTGGCGTTACCTTAGCACGATTGTACACTGGCTGCCATGAAGTCCCAATGTCGCAAATTGATATTAACACTATTTCATTAGAAATCCTTCTTCTTTTCTGTTCATGCGTAAGACAAATTTCATTATCTTATTCCTCAACCAATTGACTAAATCCACAATTTTTTCGAACGACAAATAGACGTATTTAAAGATTTTTTTTTTTCCTGCGACTGAAAAGAGGGAAAAGAACAAAAAAGGGCATTAAGAGCCACTGGTCACTGCACCCTGTTAAATTGGCCTACAGTCAGCACTAAACAAAAATGAGATTTGAAGAGCTGCAAAGATCTTATTACTTTTACTCCTTGAGGTAAAGGAGTAAACCTTTTTAACTCTTGTTAAAGAGTTAAACTGTACCATGTGAAAGCTTCAGCACCCCTCAATCAAATAAAATCTAAATTTAGAAATTTATTTAACAACCTAATTGTTAAGGGTCCCTAACACATTTAATGGAACTTGAAAAATACTCTGCATATATAAAACTTAACTTTCTTCCTTTTTTTATAATAAAAATAAACATTTTACATAATCATTCTCAGTTGACTTAATTTTTTCAATGGTATTTTGTCATTAATGTCTGCATTAATGTAATTCTTTAAATAGCACGTAAAATAATAGTGGGGTTTAAAGGGTTTTTTTTCTACCTCCCAAACATTACAACTCCCCTCCATTTAAAAATGTTGGTAGGGAGACCTTGGAAAAATTGAATTTCAAGCCCTGCGTTTCATATAATCAGATTTAAAATGCGTATATTTTGCTTTATTTATTTTATTTTTTTTAACTAATTTATTTATTTGTTTATTTATTTATTTATTTATTTATTTTTTAGAATTTTTTTATAAAATATCTGCAACTTCTTTTCCTCTCATGATTTGATCAAAAAATGACCCCAGTAAAGAAAGTATTTAATTGCAAAATTTGCAATGAAAGTTTTTCCACTTTAAAATTTTACTCATCTCATCTGAGACTCCACAAAAACTTAAGTAAAGTACGATTTCCCTGTGGCAGTATAGGATGTAGCAGAAAATTTTCCAGGTACCGTAATTTCGGGTAGATAAGCCGCGGCTTATACGTGTTTAAAAGTTAAATTTTATCTTTTGCGGCTTATCTGCCGGTGTGGCGTATACGAAGTAATAACGATTTTTTCAGAAAAAAAAATCGGATCATGTACATATTATAGAGTGAAAATCTGAAAAACAATATTAAAAATGCTTCACGGATTAGAAATAGCAATTGCTCAAAATATATCGGGAATTTGGTAAAGTAATCGCCGCTTCCTCTTTACTATTTCTGTTACTCAGATTGCTTTTCTAAGCATGTTATAGAATATCCCATTTTAAGTTCTTTTTATTTCATTAAAAAAGAAAAAAATCTATACATGGTTTCTTTTTGCATAACGAAACGTATGCCTATAATCCGCGTCGGCATATAATCCGCAAGTGTCAATCTCATAAGATTTTGAAAAAAAAATTATCGTATAATCCCCAGCGGCATATAATCCGCAGGTGAAATTTTCACTTAAAAAAAATTTTCACAAGATCTACAGAACTAACGTTCAGCCATAAGAGAAAAAATATTGAATCTATTGTAAAATATTCTAATTTTTAACTTTTGTACTTAATATAACACTTGATAAATAAATAAATCTGAAATAAAAAAATGATAATTCAGTACAAAGATATTTGCAATTCTATTACACATAAGTAGAATAAATTCAGAAGATTTACATTACTTAGTATAAAATTATAATTAAGTAAGTTAATTACTTAAATATTTGTTTAAATTAAATATGAAATCCTTGTACTAGTTTTTTTTTCTTTTGTCTTATTTTTAATTTAATATTACGAGATCAGTGAATCAGACAAAGATTTGTCTGGCGCCATCTGTCGAAGTTAAAGCTTACTATGCCATTCGATTATCGTTTGAATCGAATATCGCCATATGCGGAGAATGAATACCTGTAATGGATGAAGCATAGAGTGTGATGTTTGTAAACTAAATAAGAGTTAAAAACTATTGTAAAGCATGAAATAAATGGATTTAAAGAATCAATTATTAATATAAAACAGAAATCAAAAGATTATTGGTAAGTTAAAAGTACTTTAACAATAAGTGCGGCTTATACGCCGGTGCGGCTTATACGCTGGTGTGGCGTATACGATGGAATTTCAGCTTTTTTTTTACCATTTTCGGACGTAGCGGCGTATACGCCAGGGCGGCTTATCTACCCGAAATTACGGTATTCATCATATAAAGCACACCTTTCACGAGATCATCCAAAAACACCTGTAAAGTAGTATCCACCTGCTATCACTCTAAAGTGTAATATTGATATGTGGCAAGAAAAATGTACCGATAAATCAGCCATCATCTCACATCTTAAAAAACATATTACCCAGTCTCAAAGAATTACTTGCCCTTTTGATAAATGCCAGCATAGTTTTCAAAACAAGTCCTCATTCAGTTCCCACGTATCTCGAAAACATTCGTATGGAAAGCATTGCACACTAAAATCATCATGTATTGAAAATACAGTTTCTATTGAAAATGAAACTTTTAATATTGAAAATGTAAATGAATTTGAATCAAATTCAGAACATTTGAATCTTTCCCTAAAGCATATGAATAACTCAGTTGTATTGTTTTGTTTAAAACTAATGGCAAAACACCATGTATCTGCTGCTGTAGTGGGTATGATAATAAATGAAATTGGCTCTTTGCATGAAATAAATCAACAGCACATAATTCAAACTGTAATAAGTAATCTTAATGGTAAGATCAGTGACAGTTTGAAAAATGATTCGTTATTATCTGTACATAAAGAAGATTTTTTATCCCAATCATGTTCCAGTGAAGGGCAATTAAGCACTGATTATTTGAGGAAGAATTTTTTTAAATCTCAATTTCAATACATAGAGACTATTGCTATAAATTTGTGAAGAGACAAAAATAATAAAATTCGCAGTTTTCATTATGTGCCTATTTTAAAAAGTCTGGATTCTTTTATTCAAAATCAATCGGTGAAAGTACAACTGGAAAATCCCCTTAAAAATTTAAATGAAGAAATTCTCGCTGATTTTACTGATGGATTAATATGCAAAAGGCATAGTCATTTTAAGGAAAAAAATTTCATCAGTATACTGCTTTATCAGGACAGCTTTGAAATAGTGAATCCTCTTGGAGCTAAGGAAAAACACAAGATCTTTGCCGTATACTATACATTAGGGAATCTGTATCCTTGGAACAGATCTAAAATAGACCCATTACAACTTGTCATATTATGCAGGCAGGTCGATTTTGACAGGTTTGGTCATGAAGCAGTTTTTCGACCATTACTTAATGACCTCAAAACTTTGGAAACTGGTTTTAGAGGAAGTATACCGATTAAAGGGTCAATTTTTTCAATTATAACAGACAATTTAGGAAGTCATACTATTGGAGGCTTTTTAGAAAACTTCAGTTCATGCAAATACCACTGCCGTTATTGCTTAGCAGAAAAAGATAAGATGTTTGAAGGTGCATTTTTTTTTAAAGAATTTGAAAAAAGAACAAAAGAAAATTATGAAAGAGCTGTCAATGCCATTGATGCAAATACGCCTCATAGTAAAGGAATAAAATTTAATTCGTCTTTTAACGAATTGTCATTTTTTCATGTATGCCAACCAGGTTTACCACCATGTCTTGGACATGACATATTTGAAGGAGTTTTGGCATATGATGTTTTTCTATTCATGAAGCATTTAATAAAGCAGGAAAAACTTTTTTCTGTTGAATTCTTAAATAATAGAATAAATTCTTTTGATTATGAAAGCGGTGAGGGAAGGGATAAACCTGCTGAAATCAACTTAAATGCAAATAAGCTTTCAGGCCATGCTATGCAGAATTGGGCTTTTTTACGTTTATTCCCTCTTATGTTTTTTAGTTATTTGCAAACAGACAATGTTACTTTAAAGCTAATTGTCATGCTGCATGAAATAGTTGAACTCATCTGTGCACCTCAAATATCTCATCATTTTTTACCTTAATAATGTAATTGAAGAATATTTAGAACTGCGTAGAGATACGTTTATAAACACCCCCTTGCGTCCAAAGCACCACTTTCTGCAACATTACCCAAAATTAATATTTGAATTTGGGCCATTAATGAAAATGTGGACTATGCGATTTGAATCTAAACATTCTTATTTTTGCAAATGTGCTTGTTCCTCTCAGAACTTTATAAACATTACCAAAACATTGAGTGAAAGGCATCAGTTGTTGCAATCATATTTAACAACTGGATCCATCTTTAATGAATTAGAATATGATTCAGCAACTCAATTTTACATATCTTTTTATGAAAGTTCTATAAAAAATGCCATAGTAAATTCTGTTGGGAATGCTCACACGGAAGCAGCTATAGCTGATAAAGTTGTCTTTCGAGGAATTGCGTACAAAAAAGATATGTTTGTTCCTGTTTCAAGATGTGAAAGCAGTTTATTCCTAGGAAAAATTTTATTTATGTTAATAATAAAACAGAATGTTTATTTCATTGTACATATTTTTAAATTTAATCATTGTTCACAAGCTAATGTTTATATACAAGAGCATGATGAACAACAGGTACAGTGCTTGGCAGTCAATTGTCTATTGGATTTTTATCCCCTGATTTCACATAAATATGGCACAAATACACTAATAGTTCTGAAGCATGCTATTATTGACAACTATCATTAGAATTTGGATTATATTAAGTTGGCATAATCATTATCTGATTCAAATTTAAATATTACCGTTTGATTTTTATGTACAGTAGACCACTAATCTACATAACTTGGTTCCAAGCATTTTGCGGATTTGAGACTTTTTGCAGATTACATGTCATGTCTATTTAATCTTTGTTTACGCTTTTTGTTATTCCTATTTCGGGCAAATTTTGATTCTTACTGCTCAAAAATAAATAAATTACACATTTAAACATGAATTAAGAATAATTTATTGTAAATGTATTAGTATTAAATATGAATTTATTGCTATTTATATTTATTAACATTGATTTAAGGAATTAATTGCTTTGTTTCTGTATAAACTATTTTATCTTCAATTAAGTTTAATTGATGTTGGATACATATGTTCATATACAAAATTAAAGCTTTGGGAAAAGTAAAAAATTCTTGCCATTGAGAAATTATTTTTTAAGAATTAAAATTTTTTGTTTACATTCATTTATACAGTACAGATTACAGTCAATTGTGAATTACAGGTTTTCAGATTAGCTGTACTCTACTGTATCAATATTCATTAATGTAGCATCAGTATTATCTAGTGTTTAATTGTTTAATATCAATCGGCAGTTCAATAATATTTACTTGTATAAGAAAAAATATATCTATATTATTTTTCCTTTATTGTACATTAATCTAAAATCAGTATTAATATTCATTAGTGTAGTGGCTGTGTTTATTTTAGCAATGTGATGAATATCCTGGGTTTTTTTTTTTTTTTTTTCAAGCATAACCGGCTTGCCAAATGCTTTGGCTAAATACTGCTAGATATCTCCCTGACTAAATTCAGGATTTTTTTTTTTGCAATTATTTTCTTCAATTTAAACTGGCTATTTACTGTAACATTCATGAAGTCATTTAAATTTTTAATTACACAAAATGTACAGTTGTTCAGATTCTGAAAAATCTTACAGGATTTCTCTATTTCCTATAAAAGTTAAGGATCTTTTAGAAAATGTTGTCCAAATGAGAGACGCAACTGTCACACACACAATGATAAATTGCAACTCATGACTTAAATAACTCTTATAGAAAATGAAATACTGTTTGATTCTAAAATACTCAAATATTCATTTTAATGTCTGCAAATTTCATGCATGTGTAAAAAGGGCTTTATTAATGTATAAAAAAGATTTATTTGCAATGTTCAACATTTTTAGGGAACATTTAAAAATGTATTTAATACAAAATATTGCAATATAGCAGCATATTACTGAAAAAAGTTGATGAACACTAACTCATTTTTATTTTGTTTATAAGTTCAGATTTTATTATGTTTAAATTCTACGTAAAACTGTATTAAAATAAAACGAGCAAAACTGGGAAATTTCATTAGTTTCCAGTCGTAATAGTTTCTTAATGGGCCATTTTTTATTTAAAAGTGCTAGACAATAAACTTTTGTTAATATTTCTATTTACTATAATTCGAAAATTAAATAGACCAAATAAATGTGTTACTAATTAGCATATAGCAATCAGCAAAAGTAGAATCATTTATGGAAAGCAAGGACAGTTTATTCTCTCCTTGCAGGAAAGGTGGCCTGTGCTAATTTTGGCCTTTATGCACAAAAGATACTTAAATAAAAATAATTTTAAACATTGCACATAGCAAGCATAGCAGCTATAATTAATAAACTGTAAATGCATTCCACATTTCAAATTTAAATTTAGAATATAAATTTCTTTTCACCCTCTGAACCAATAAAAATATGCTATTATGATGTAGGTTTATTAAAAATTGTTTTTTTATTCGCATCAAAGTGTTTTAAATATTACAAGAAATATATCAAACTATTAAATTTTAAACACGTAAATAATAAAGTATCAATTTGTGTTTAATTCTTTTTCCATTTTAAAATTAAATTTATATATACACATATATATGTATAATATAAATTCAAAAGTTGTTATCCTTAATTTTGGGAAAAAAAGTTGATATTTGGCCGAGTATATGGCAATTCAGCCAAAATAGTGTTCATCACATCCCTAGTTTATTTGTATAGTAGCAGTGATGTTAGTTTTATTTATTAGCATTCATATAATTCCTGTTTTAGTACTAATTATAATTGAAGTGCGAAAACATACTGTAATGCTAAATTAGTAAGAAGGAGATGTATTTTTCATGAAGGACTTGTTCATGGAGATAAATTAACTTTCTGATGTCACAGGAAAAAATTGTCCAGCTAAATGGCCTATCTAACTTTCCTGAGATCCTCAGAAAAATAAAAACTGAACTAAAATACAACTCAGTTCTCGAACTTGTTAACTACTTCCAGAAATTGTATGAGGAAATGATAGCACAATTAAAGTCCATAAATAAAGTTAGCTTTTCTTTTGTGAGGAAAAGTCTAAAATCTTGTATATTTTCTTTGTATCACCTTTGTATATAGCTTTATTTAATGTCAAGAAAATTTTGTAAATACTTTTTTTATCTCTAATATTTTTATAAGAAAACTTTTAATTATTATGTAAAATGTATAATTTCTGAAAAGACTTTTCTTTTTTCGAGTGGGGCTCTGTTTTGATTAATTGTTTGTATGACTTGTCTCCAACAGGGTTGCTATTTTGTCCACTTTTTTGTAAAAAGTCTGGGACACCGGAAGAAATTGGACGAAATAGAATGAATGAACAAAATGAAAATCTGCTGATTTTCCATATGTTTGAGATATAAAATTGTTATGATGTAATAGAATTATATCCCTACATTATTTATTAATAATAGAATATATTTTTTTCAATTAATCATTTAATTAAAATAGAATGACTGAACATTAATCATAATCTAATAAATCCACAAAGAAAATGTTAATTACATGTTGGTACAATTAGTTTTAAAAAACTTGAACAGAAACTAAAAACCAAAACTAAAGAAGCTGAACTTAAACTTAGGCTCTCTTATTCATAATGAATTTTATCAGCGGTAGAGTTGTCTTTTATTTTAGCCTATAGTTATGTATAAGAATTCCAGTCATCACGTAGCTAAAGGGTTTCTGAATTCTTATGGGGGTGTAATGCCTCAGCTTCCTAACGAAACTCTGAACAGTCACATTAAATGCTTGGAGATGGAGATGTATGTGTAAAACAAACCTGTTTTCTTGAAAATTATTGATGAACATAAAGAAGAATACATTACAAACATAAGGAATGTAATTAACAATATTGCTTTATATAAAGAACAGAAACATGTAATCAGTCTGTTGAAACCCATCAGTATTTCACTGGATGTGCTACAGAGAGATTCCTCTACTATTGCAGATGTAACCAATGAATTCTAGACACTTTTAAATCTGAAAAACTTGGAATTTATAATAAATCTTTACAGAAAAGATTTTATGACTATATCACGCCAGCTCACATTTTATCATACATGCTTCATCCAAAATACATGGGTGAGGGACTTACAGAAGACAAGAAGAAATAGCAAGGAAATGGGTGAATGATATTGATAAAAATGTTTTGCCATTGATTGTTAAATTTTCTGTTAAGGCATCTCCATTTCCTGTTACATATTTTTCTGTTGCAATTATAAATAATCTACTACTAGCAGAATGGTGGGAATAGTTGAAAAGACAGTGACTTAGAAAATATTTCAAATTTTGCATGTCATATTTTTCATTGCGTAGCCTTGTCAGCAAGCATTGAACGAATTTTTTCCAATTCAGCACGATTCAAACCAAACTTAGAAATAGGCTTGGATTACAAACTGCTAAAAAAATTTTTAATGGCTTATAAAATGTTAAAATTCTAAAGACAAACAACTTGTTCCTGATCCTGAAGCATTTGACGACTATTAAATATTTTACAACCTTTATGTTATCTTGAAAAGAAAAATTTCATCGTTACATTTTTCTACTTCTTGATGTTCCCCCGATAGTAAAATGTGTATATACTGAATGTTTTTATGCATATATTAAATTATTAATGTCATTACAAGCACAGGTTTCATTTCAATGTAACATTTTCTTAATTAACATTAACTTGTTATTTCATCATATGACTTCTTTTTTTAATAAGATTTGAGGCTGTCAAACATTTAAAAAAATTTTATTTCTATTTTTAATTTTGTAAACTGATTATTAATTGCAGTGGAAGTGCCATATGATAGATAAACAAGTTAAAATTTACTGCAAATGTACATGTTTTACAATTTGCTATTTAATACATTATGACTTAATATTAATATACATTTTATTTATAAACATGTTTGCATAAAAAAGCTTCTAGAGGAACTGAACATAGTTTTCCATTTTCACGCAAAATATTTCACATACTGTTGTGTATATAAATATGTATGTATGATATTTTGATGTAATAGTTGTTTCTTGAATGGGAAGAATCAATATTTTTATTTATTATTGTTAAATTCTGTATTTTTTATTTTCAATTATTAAAAGTGAACAAAATGATATTTTGTCCGGGGTGGTTTTTTCTGCCAGTTCTTTCCAGAGTGGAAAAAACCGGACAACCCTCGTCTCCAATCAATTGAAAATTGCCAGCTTCTGACAACATGGTTGCAGTTGTCAAGTCCATAGAGATTTCTCACCACCTGGTAATGACCATATGAGTTACTATCCACCACTGTCTGCTTGCCAGCAGCAAGATGCTTTATCAATTCTGCCTAAAGATACTGCAACTTCTGCCTAGATAGTTTAGTTTCGAAGCAAAGTACACACAAACATTTTAAGACTTGCATAGGCACTTTGCACCAATTAGACAATTACAGAGTTTTATGACAGAACAAGAACTGCTGACTGTTTGCAGATTGCAGAAAGAGATTTTAAAATGTGAAGTGAATGTTATCAAACTTAAGATCGCATGTTTAAAATTTGAATTTATAATATTGTAACATTAATTAAAATTTATCAAGATTCATTAGTTTTTAATGAATTATTTGTATTTTCGTTAGATATATTGATTTTTATTGACATTTATTTATTTATAACATAAAACTATTCTTGTAAGGCTTAAAAATGTAAACATCTAAAATCTGCAAAGCTATTGCTTCCAAGCTGTGTAGATTTTTCAGGCAGTATTAGGGTAGTCGGAGCAATAAATGAACACTCAAGCACATGTTTTTTTTTTTTTTATTATAATATTTTAATAAACGGTACTTTTTGTTGTCTGACAGTGTAAATATTAGTATACAAATAATTAAAAAATAATAAAAGGAAGTTTATATTTCATTTGATGAGATGTTAGGGTTGTCTTAATAAACAGCTATTAAAAAAACCAAGTAAATGCAGCAACTTAAAAACACTTAAATTTCATACTATGTTATTTATTTTACAACTTGTACAAATAACTTTTTTCCACTTTTTTACTGAATTTCGGGTTTTTTAAACCCTGCATGATCATTAACTAATGGGGAATTTTTCAAACCTTATTCTATTAAAATATTTACTAATCTTTCATTTACTGGGGACTGTTCACTTACTGGTCGGACTACCCTATGTTAAATATGTGTATATATTTTAGGAAATGCTTTTGTACTTTATGCCTTTACTTTATCAGTATTTTTTCCCCCTAAGGAAATGGAGAGTTTTATAACTGCAGCTTTACCAGGAATAGATGAAACTATCCTCGAAAAACTAAATTCAAGGCTAGAAGAAATCGGAGTTCTGAATATAGAAGATTTGAAGTTTGTAGAGGAGGAGTACATAAAAGATATTTTAAAGCTGATACAAGCAAAAAAATTCCTGCACCACTGCAAAAGTTTGGAGGTAATTCCTGCTGAAACAGCAGAAATCCCCACTGTCTTTGTAGAACAACCTGTAATATGCCAAGAAACAAGTAAAATCTGTCATAAGGTGGTCGACAACTGGGCAGAGTGCTTTACTATACCCTTTGAAGCCTTCCCTAAGGAAATAGAAGAAGCTTCAGATAATAATATTAGACCCTTAAAAGTTCATATAAATGAAATGGTCAGGTCCATTGTGACGAAGATTACGAACGTTACCGAGACGCCTGGCCGAAAAAATTTAAGAATTATAGCTGGGAAAGTTATACAACGATATCCTGGCATATTTTAAGATCGATGGGGTGATTCAGTTGTAGGAGATGGGATGACCACCCTTATGAAAAGACTTGAAAATTGTTTGGACAATAGAAAGAGAACAAGGTCAACAATCGAAGATTGTTTCGCAAATGGTGAACAGAGGCGAAAAACATTGCGCAAAAGTTATGGATGTGTGCAATGGCAGCCTCTAGATATTCCAGACGGTGAAACAACCGAAAAACTTCTGGAATATCAAGAATGTTTAAAACAGGAGTTCCTAAAAGAAGAGAAAGACACTGAAAAAATTCACCATATGATGAATTCTTGTTATGGTTATCACATAAATAACATATCTAGCTGTGCTTCGTCTATCCAAAAAGTCCTCTTGGAAGAGAATTATATTCTTTCTCACTGTGCTCTTTTATTAAATAAAGATGTAAAACAAATATTTTTGGACACTCAAGGCAAAGAAAATTTACGACTTCATGAAGACAAAAACAAAGTTTCCAAAAGTAGCAAATGCTATAAGGAAAATTGAACAGGCAAAAAATGAAGTTGGAAATCTAACGCCAGAATTTATAGGAGCATTTCCTCTGCTCATGGCATTTTTCAATGAAGAGGAGTCTCTTCTTTTTAAAGAAAAAATAGTGAGTATATATCTTTTTCCTTCTTCATAATTTAGTAAAGGATTTGTAAATTATTTTAATGTAATATCTAAAATATAGTACTTAAATTTTGAATAATATTACATACTTTGGTTATCCAAAAATGCTACTTTGACACATTTCTGAATTGAGTTTTAATATTTTAAATTAAATTAACAAACAATATGTATTTTAAATTAAATGAATGCAATATGAATATGGCATGGTCATTTATCACCTGTGCCCAGCTAACATAAAAATACCCAAATAATATCAGCAGTCATACCTGCAAGCTTAGAAATGTGTCAGAAAATTTATTTTTGTTGAAAATATATTGCAGACCCAACGTCCCCCCACCCCCTCCAAAAAAAAAAGTAATGATTTGGCAACAATCAATGCCAGCCCAGCATTAATTTTTTTTTTATTATAGATATTTTTTTTTATAATAAAATAGCCAAAACTATGATGTTAATTGACAATCCTTCTGTTAATTTTAAAGGAAGAATAATATTTTTATGAATATAATTTGATAAAATTACAATATAAACCATGATAACTTAGAGTTATCTTTCCCCATCCATCTACCTTCCAAAGGAAAAAAAAATCCAGCTGTCACATTTTACCAAAAAAATATTTTTGCACCCACCGAACATCTTTCAAAAGTTTGACATTGATTGTATATTATATCACATATTTATAATTATTTGTTTTTTCTTCTTCAAGTGGGACTTAATACGTGAGATTTAATTTTTTTTAATTCTTTAGTTAGGAGGATTGAGTTATATGAGCAGGGGCAGAAAATTACATCACTTTACTCGTCACTGGCGAGGGGATTTTCTGACAGTTAGTCAATTGTTAAGCAGTCTAAAAAACTCATTATTATTGCAGACTATAGAATATATGTTTTTTACTTCTTAGGTATATTTTGAAACTCTCCACATTACCACAATGTAAATATAATACTAGGTTCTATCCTATACTAAACTTTCCCCTGTCGTATTATATTTCATAATTTTATAGAAAAATGAAAATGTATTGTAGCAACAGTAATGAATTATTTTTTTTATTTGCGTAAATTCTGACATAAGTTTTAAACTGTACATTGCTTCTTGCTGGCTGGTAAAATAAATGCTTGGTAAGATTTTCTGAAAATTGCCCACCTTTGTATATGAGAATACATGGTAAGAAGTTAATTTGTTTTATCATGTGAATTTTCTCTAACAAGTTTTTGTTTTTATAGGGTCCGGATGATATTAAGGCAGAAACCCTGTTAACACCTTATTTGGTAACATTTGGTAAGTAATTTTCTGATTTTTACATGGTAAGCTTTCAACATAAGCCGACTTATTTTTCCTAGCACACAAAATGAAGTCTTAAAACTGTTTAATTCTTAATTTTTTATCTTTCCTATTTATAATTTGTAGTAACTATAAATAATTATTTGCCTAACTTCCTATCTTTTCTCCCATAAAATTTCTGCTTGACCACAACTTTTCAGTTCTGTTTGTTTTGTTATTGTATATATATTTATCATTTATCTGAATTCCTCCTCTTACTGCCCCCCGCCCCTCCAAAATTTTCTACTTTCCATATCTCTAGAAAGTTCCTCAAAGTTTAAAAACTTTGAAGTTCTTTTTTCTGTTCTATATTTGTAATTGTATAGTAATGATACATAATTAATGATCTAATCAACTCTCCACCCTCCTCCATTCAAAATAATAATAATAATAATAATGCTAGTTTGTTTCTCTCTTTTTATTTGTATTAGTTTACAGAATTAATAATAAACTATTTCTTCAAGTTTGAATTCATTAAGTACTATTTGTACTGTGCATTTAATCACTTATCAGGGCTTGAATTTCATGGTGGGATTCACGGCCAAAAAATTTCACCATTTTCTTAAGAATTTTGCTTTTTGAAACGATGATCAAGTCCCAAGACCGACTAACGAATTCGGCGATACTTTTTTGCAACCAATCAACAAATTTTGTGGGGGTTTTCCCACGACAGATCAACGAATTTCACAATATTTCCCGTGATCAATTGGCAAATTTCGCAATATTTTATGTGACTGATTGGTGAGTTTTATGATTTCTTCTTGTGACAGATTTACGAAATTTATGATTTTTCCCTGGGTCGAACTGATTAATATCGTGATTTTCTCTGCGACCATTTGACGAATTTTGCAATATTCTGTGACCTTTTGATGAATTTTGCTAAATTTTCACGTGAACAATTGTCAAACTTTGTGTTTTTTTGTTTTGTTTTTTTCTCCATGACCAGTTGGCAAATTTCGCGTTTATTTCCCTGCGACAGAATTGAATTTCAAGCCCTGCTCATTTAACAAGCATTTTACAAATACATTAAAATTGCTTGCATTTGGCAAGGAAAAAGTGTTGCTAGACAAATCGTGCCTTTTTGCACCAAATACTAGAAAATATATTTTTTTTTTTTTAGATTTTTTCTACCAGAATTCCGCAGCTAAATTTGACTGTTCCTTTATAATAGACATGAGTATTTTCATTAGCAATTGTTTCAAAATATTCTGCTTTAAGGAGACCTTCTTTGCTAGATTTCACAGTTGGAGTTGGCTTGTACAGTTGGTATGAAAGAATTCAATTTGAAAAAAATTTTAAGGCTAGAATTTATATGAGTGATACATTGATCAATGTATAAATTAATTTTCTGGTTTTGTAGACCCATTCTTCTATCCAATTGCTTCAAAAATAGCTCTTTTCATCCAAGATTTCTTGTTTGCATCATGCATATTCTCTTCACATTTTCTAAACACTGTGGTTTTCTACTCTAATTTTTACTGATAAGCAACAGAATTAGTGTTCACCTTCTTCTGCAGTAACACACACCAAGACAGTTAACTATATTTTTGACATGCTTCCACCATTGCACAGCTCTCCTTTCAAATTTAAAGTTTCATCAGACAGAAGAGAGAAAAAGATGCCAGTTTCATCAGCATTAGAAATGCCTTTTGACAAGTAATTTTCCATTAAAGATGGCAAACTGCTGTTCTATTTTTGAATCTTCACGTTATCAATACTCGCAATTTCTCCGAAAAGTGATTTGTATGTTAAATTGTGTATTTCTGGAACCTATCTAACCATCCATTAGAAGCATTTAAATCCTTGAAGCCAAGACGTGAGAAAATTTCTAATGCTGTTTCCTTCACGATTGTTCCACTGATGACATTACACAAACAAGCTTACATGAACCACTCAAACAGAACCTTTTCTAGTTTGCATATATATAATATATATATAGGGTAAATGTACCAATAGTCGGCCACTTAACTGTTTTTTTGTATATAAACCATAACATAGAATTTTTAAAAAACGACACAACATTTTTAACAGTGATATATGTTAAAACATACGTTTCTTATTATGTTTCAGCAATTATTTTTAAAAACCACGGTAATAGTTTTTTTTTAGACAAAGTTAAGTTCAAAAAGGGCAAGTTCTCCAATAGTCGGCCACTTTAAAGCTAATGTTCGGCCATCACTGCACCAATAGTCGGCCACTTCAGAATTTTGTCACTTTCTTCTATCTTTACAAGAAGAAAGTATTGGATTCATGAAAATTTTCGACTTCTGGTTTTCGACGGATTTATACGTTTTAGAAGGTCCTGAACACGATTTGACTGTTTTTAGAAATTGTCTGTCTGTGACTCTGTCTGTCTGTCTGTCTGTCTGTATGTGACAACAATTTTGTGGGCGCTCTATCTCAAGAACTAATACTCGGAATTTAATAAAACTTTAGATTCAGTTAGTCCCTGATATAAATTGGTGCTGATTAGTTTTTGGTAAAAATCCTCCGGCAGGTGGCGCTGCTATGCAGCATCTTTCGCGATTTCTGCAATAGCTCTATCTCAAGATCTAATTCTCGGAATTTAATAAAACTTTATATTCAGTGAGTCCGTGATATAAGTTGGTGCTGATTAGTTTTTGGTAAAAATCGCCCAGCAGGTGGCGCTGCTATGCGGCATTTTTCGCGATTTCCGCAATAGCTCTATCTCAAGAACTAATGCTCGGAATTTAATAAAACTTTAGATTCAGTTAGTCCCTGATATAAATGGTGCTGATTAGTTTTTGGTAAATATCGCCCGGCAGGTGGCGCTGCTATGCGGCATTTTTCGCGATTTCCGCAATAGTTCTATCTCAAGAACTAATGCTCGGAATTTGATAAAACTCTAGATTCAGTTAGTCCCTGATATAAATTGGCGCTGATTAGTTTTTGGTAAAAATCGCCCGGCAGGTGGCGCTGCTGTGCAGCATTTTTCACGATTTCCGCAATAGCTCTATCTCAAGATCTAATTCTCGGAATTTAATAAAACTTTATATTCAGTTAGTCTGTGATATAAGTTGGTGCTGATTAGTTTTTGGTAAAAATTGCCGAGCAGGTGGCGCTGCTATGAGGCATTTTTCGCGATTTCCGCAAAAGCTCTATCTCACGAACTAATACTCGGAATTTAGTAAAACCTTATATTCAGTTAGTCCCTGATATAAATTGATGCTGATTAGTTTTTGGTAAAAATCGCCCAACAGGTGGCGCTGCTATGCGGCATTTTTTGCGATTTCCGCAATAGCTCTATCTTAAGAACTAATGCTCGGAATTTAATAAAACTTTAGATTCAGTTAGTCCCTGATATAAATTGATGCTGATTAGTGTTTGGTAAAAATCGCCCGGCAGGTGGCGCTGCTATGCAGTATTTTTCGCGATTTCCGCAATAGCTCTATCTCAAGATCTAATCCTCGGAATTTAATAAAACTTTATATTCAGTTAGTCCGTGATATAAGTTGGTGCTGATTAGTTTTTGGTAAAAATCGCCCAGCAGGTGGCGCTGTTATGCAGCATTTTTCGCGATTTCCGCAATAGCTCTATCTCACGAACTAATACTCGGAATTTAATAAAACTTTATATTCAGTTAGTCCGTGATATAAGTTGGTGCTGATTAGTTTTTGGTAAAAATTGCCGAGCAGGTGGCGCTGCTATGGAGCATTTTGCAGGATTTACACGATTTTAGCGATAGTCATATATCAAGAAATAATGCACAGAATTTAATAAAACTTGAGCTTCAGTTAGACCTTGATATAAATTGATGCACATTCTTTTTAGTGTATGCGAAACCTGTGTGAGATAGAAGAAAGTTTTGGGATTGACACATCCAACTAGTTTTACCTGGAAAACGACGCTAACAAATTTTACTGAATTTTGCATTCTACCATTTTCGGTTATAAGAAGGTGATTGAGCTATCTCACATGTTCGAGAAAATTAAATTAGTGTGTCATTTAGGGTCACTGCGGGTAAAGCTAATTTTATTTTATCTGCTAAATGGCTTTAACGATTTTGACTAAGTTTTGTATCCTACATTTTTGGGATACAATAAGACCATTGGACTGGGTCGCATGTTCGAGAAAATTTCATTAGTAGGTCATATGATATGGGCGTCACTATGGGTTAAATAAATTTTATCTAAAAAACGGCTCTAACGATTTTGACTAAATTTTGCATCCTACCGTTTTGGGGTACGAAAAGACCATTGGTTGGGTCACATGTTTGAGAAAATTCGATTAGTGGGTCATTTTAGGGTCACTACGGGTCAAACTAATTTTATCTAAAAAGGACAAACGATTTTGACTAAATTTTGTATCCTACCGATTTGGTGTACGAAAAGACTAATGGGCTGGGTCACAAGTTAAGGGTCACATGTTAAAGTCCAAGGTAATTTTATCTTATCTAATAAATGTCTTTAACGATTTTGACTACGTTTTGTGTCCTAACTTTTTGGGATACAAGAAAACCATTTGGCTGGGTCACATGTTCGAGAAAATTCGATTAGTGAGTCATTTGGCGGTCACTATGGGTCAAACAAATTGCATTTGAAAACTGTTTAAGCGATTTTGACTAAATTTTGTATGCTACAGTCGACTGCAAAAAAAAAAAAAAATAATAATAAATAAAAATAAATAAACGCTGGTACCCCTTCTGGTCGCGCTCAAATTG
Source organism: Maratus michaelseni (assembly GCA_963931845.1). Taxonomy (NCBI): domain Eukaryota; kingdom Metazoa; phylum Arthropoda; class Arachnida; order Araneae; family Salticidae; genus Maratus; species Maratus michaelseni. The sequence continues at coordinate 309,377,799 of OZ007598.1, read as the reverse complement.
AAGTTAGATTAAAGTGGGTTTTGTTTCGAATTATGCATTTTGAATCCCGCAGTGGAAAAGCGAAGGGAGGGGCAGTCCCAACTGCCGCAATCCAATCTAGTTGGTTTAACACTTTTCAACAGAATTGAAAAGCAAATAATGGTGGTACCATCTGCCGCATCTAATCGAGTTGCTTTTAACACTTTTCAACATAGTTGAAAAGCAAATATGCATACATTCGTGCATCAGCGAAGGGGCGATCCCAATTGCCGCATCACGGCATTCCGATCTAGTTGTTTTAACACTTTTAAGCATTTTGAGCATGAAATATATTTAGTATGTAGTTTATTAGTATACGAGTTCATTTTGAACCCCGCAGTGGAAAAGCGTAGGGAGGGGCGGTCCCAACTGCCGCATTCCAATCTAGTTGTTTTAACACTTTTCAACAGAATTGAAAAGCAAATAATGGGGGTACCAACTGCCGCATCTAATCGAGTTGCTTTTAACACTTTTCAACATAGTTGAAAAGCAAATATGCATACATTCGTGCGTCAGCAAAGGGGCGGTCCCAACTGCCGCATCACGTTATTCCGATCTAGTTGTTTTAACACTTTTATGCATTTTGAACATGAAATATATTTAGTATGTAGTTATTAGTATACGAGTTCATTTGGAACACCGCAGTGGAAAAGCGTAGGGAGGGGCGGTCCCAACTGCCGCATTTCAATCTAGTTGTTTTAATACTTTTCAACAGACTTGAAAAGCAAATAATGAGGGTACCAACTGCCGCATCTAATCTAGTTTCAGAAAAAGCTACTGTGTACGAGCATTTGCGACTTTAAAGTAACCCCGATATCGAATATCAGTTTTCTATCCCTATTAATTCTAAATAAATCATAATTTAGAATGATAAACAACAATTACTGATAATTTCAATTTTTTAAATTTCGAATTTTATAGAAACCATTCTTTGCGAGAGCTTACATCTTAAAAGAAACCCCCATGCAAAATTTAAAGTTTCAAAGCCACAGAAATTGCAATTTAAAAAAATTTTTAGTTGCTTTTAAATTTCTAATTTTTTAGAAACTCTTCGGCTACGGTCAGACCACATACGTATGGAAAAGGTTATCCATGTCTAATTTCAAGTTTCTACTCTAAACTTTATTAAAAAGACATAATTCAGAACATTTTCCTCTCATTTCAGCATTCTAAATTTCCAAATTTTTAGAAGCCTTTCTGAGCCGGTTGTTTATGTCTTAAAATTGACCACCATGCCAAATTTTAAGTTTCCAGCAACAAAACTATCACAGATTTTGAAACTTTAGAACGTTTATTTGGTTCTGTACCCTTTGAAATTCCGTTTTTTTAAGAAACTATTTCGTACCAGCGTTTACATATTAAAAATGACAGAATTAGGAAATTTTAAATTTCTTTCCCTAGTAATTCCATATAAATCGTAATTTAGAATGTTTTTATAATATTCACTGTTTTTTTTCATTTTCTAAAATTCCCCCTTTTTTTAATTGCCTTGATCCAGAATTTACCTCTTAAAAGTAACAGACATGTTAAATTTCAAGTTTATATTCTTAACAATTCTACATGAATTGTAATTTAGAACTTTTTCCACTCATTTCACACTTTTAAATTTCGAATTTTTTAGAAAACAAAAACCATGTCAACTTTCAAGAGGGCAAAAAGGGCACGTTTGGAATGTTTTTTGCTCATCCATCTACTTACAAAAAGTGGCCCTGACGTAAAATATAGTCTATGTCGGAGCAGAGACTGCCACCTTTACTTTTGAAATTATTTCGGTAGTTCTAGTAGTTTCCCGTACAAACAAACAAACAAGCACGTAAAAAAAGATTTTTTTATATAAAATTATTTTAGATGTAGAGATAAAGTTATATCTACCAAACAATAAAAAAAAAGTGGCACTCCGGGAGTGCCGACAGAAGTGAAAACTTCAACAATTACGTGTGTATTTTTTTATTCGTCAGGAAATGTTTTATTGTGCAGGAAATACTTTTAAATCAAGTGTTTTTTTATTCATTATTATAAACTACTACTACAAAAATTATATTACAATTTTCATTTAATGCGCTATTGTACATGAAAAATCATGCATATTATTTTACATACAAAAATTTCGGGAACCAGACTTCAGTCGCACTATACCGCTCACATTTTTCTGCGTTATTATACCGCTTACTATACAGCTTACATTTTTCTGCGTTACTATACCGCGTACATTTTTCTGCGGTACTATACCACTTTCTATACCACTTACATTTTTTCTGTGTTACTATACCGCTTACTATGCCGCTTACATTTTTCTGCGTTACTATACCGCTTACATTTTTCTGCTCTTACTATACCGCTTACATTTTTCTGCTCTTACTATACCGCTTACATTTTTCTGCGTTTACTATACCGCTTACATTTTTTCTGTGTTACTATACCGCTGACATTTTTCTGTGTTACTATACCGCTTCTATACCATTTACTATACAGCTTACTATACCGCTTACTAAAACACTTACTATACCGCTTACATTTTTCTGCGTTACTATACCGCTTACTATACCGTTTAAATTTTTTCTCCGTTACTATACCGCGTACTATCCCGCTTACATTTTTCTACGCTTATTCTACCGCTTACATTTTTCTGCGTTTACTATACCACTTACTATACCAGTTACATTTTTCTGCGTTTACTATACCGCTTACTATACCACTTACATTTTTTCTTTGTTACTATACCGCTTACTATACAGCTTACTATACCGCTTACTATGCCGCTTACATTTTTCTGCGTTACTATACCGCTTATATTTTTCTGCGTTATTATACCTCTTACATTTTTCTGCGTTTACTATACCGCTTACATTTTTTCTGTGTTACTATACCGCTGACATTTTTCTGTGTTACTATACCGCTTCTATACCACTTACTATACAGCTTACTATACCGCTTACATTTTTCTGCGCTTACTATACCGCTTACTATACCGCTTACATTTTTCTGCGCTTCCTATACCTTACTATACCTCTTACATTTTTCTACGTTTACTATACCGCTTACTATACCAATTACATTTTTCTGCGTTTACTATACCGCTTACTATACCACTTACATTTTTTCTGTGTTACTATACCGCTTACTATACAGCTTACTATACCGCTTACTATGCCGCTTACATTTTTCTGCGTTACTATACCGCTTACATTTTTCTGCTCTTACTATACCGTTTACATTTTTCTGCGTTTACTATACCGCTTACTATACCACTTACATTTTTCTGCGTTTAGTATACCGCTTAATATACCACTTACATTTTTCTGCATTTACTATACCGCTTACTATACCACTTACATTTTCTCTGTGTTACTATACCGCTTACTATACAGTTTACTATACCGCTTACTATGCCGCTTACATTTTTCTGCATTACTATACTGCTTACTATACTGCTTACATTTTTCTGCTCTTAGTATACCGCTTACATTTTTCTGCGTTTACTATAGCGCTTACTATACCGCTTACTATACCGCTTCTATACCACTTACTATACAGCTTACTATACCGCTTACTATAATGCTTACTATACCGCTTACATTTTTCTGCTCTTACTATACCGCTTACATTTTTCTGCGTTTACTATACCGCTTACTATACCACTTACATTTTTCTGCGTTTAGTATACCGCTTAATATACCACTTACATTTTTCTGCGTTTACTATACCGCTTACTGTACCACTTACATTTTCTCTGTGTTACTATACCGCTTACTATACAGTTTACTATACCGCTTACTATGCCGCTTACATTTTTCTGCGTTACTATACTGCTTACTATACCGCTTACATTTTTCTGTGTTACTATACCGCTGACATTTTTCTGTGTTACTATACTGCTTACTATACCGCTTACTATACCGCTTCTATACCACTTACTATACAGCTTACTATACCGCTTACTATAACGCTTACTATAACGCTTACTATACCGCTTACATTTTTCTGCGCTTACTATACCACTTACTATACTGCTTACATTTTTCTGCGCTTCCTATACCTTACTATACCTCTTACATTTTTCTACGTTTACTATACCGCTAACTATATCACTTACATTTTTCTGCGTTTACTATACCGCTCACTATACCACTTACATTTTTTCTGTGTTACTATACCGCTTACTATACCGCTTACTATACCGCTTACTATACCACTTACATTTTTCTGCGTTTACTATACCGCTTACATTTTTTCTGTTATACTATACCACTTACATTTTTCTGCGCTTACTATACCGCTTCTACAGCATTTACTATACAGCTTACTATACCGCTTACTATAACGCTTACTATACCGCTTACATTTTTCTGCGTTACTATACCGCGTACTATACCGCTTACAATTTTCTGCGCTTACTATACCGCTTACAATTTTCTGCGCTTACTATACTGCTTACATTTTTCTGCGCTTCCTATACCTTACTATACCGCTTACATTTTCTACGTTATTATACCACTTACATATTTCTGCTTTACTATACCGCTTACTATGTCGCGTACTATACTGCTTACATTTTTCTGCGTTACTATACCGCGTACTATACCGCTTACATTTTTCTGCGTTACTATACCGCGTACTATACCACTTACATTTTTCTGCGCTTACTATACCGCTTACTATGCCGCTTACATTTTTCTGCGCTTACTATACCGCTTACATTTTTCTGCGTTTACTATACCGCTTCCTATACCATTTGCATTTTTTTTGTGTTTACTATACCGCTTACTATACTGCTTACATTTTTTCTGTGTTACTATACCGCTTACATTTTTCTGCGCTTAACATACCGCTTCTATACCGCTTACTATACCGCTTACATTTTTCTGTGCTTACTATACCACTTACATTTTTCTGTGCTTACTATACCGTGGTGCAATAGCGCACAGGCAAGCTTGTGCCGTGCCCGTCCCGCCCTAGATCATACCTAACTATACACAGTACATGCACATACTTATATACAGAGGTGTCGGTTACAGTAACAGTGTCGCGAGTTCAATGGTTTTTTCCCATCTCAATAAATGCCCAACGCGCCTAAAGAAGTTTTCACTTCAATAAACTCAAAAAAGTATAATAAGTTATGTATTCATTATTCATCTCCTGGTGGCCGACTTTTGGATATGTAAGTAAAATTAATACCCAATGGTCGGCCACATTAAAATTAATTAAAAGCAACAAATTTATTTACTTTTTATAATCAAAAACATTAGTTTATTTACCCTGCTAATATTCTAGCCTTATAATTTTAGAAAAAAATAAAAAATTAATTAATACTTGCTTTTTAAAATAATTGCCATCTGTTAACAAAAAAATAGGGAAAATGGCGATTTGACCTCAATCTTGAAAAAAATGGCTGATTACAAATTCAATAAAAGTACCCATAATTCTTTGGTGATGGTTTATGACTTATGAAAGATGGTTGCATGGAACCAAATTGTAATATTTCATTTAGAACCAAAAATAAGCTATGCGTAAGGCATTTTATCTCAATGTGGCCGACTATTGGTACATTTACCCTATGTGGTGAAGTCTTCAAAATCTGTCTTTTTTGCAGATATTCCTAATTTTTCCTATTTTGGTTCCTTGGAGCAATTCCAGGGTTTTTCACAAGTTGGACTTTTTGATTTTTCAATTATTGATGCCTTTTTGGCAACAGAAAAACACTTGCATTTAGCAGTCGCTATCACAGTATATGTGCTACCACACAGCAGAGGCTGAAAACACATGGTCGAAGGCTTAGCCTTTTGATTTTGCATTGTTCTGCACCACCGGCAGTTAGGCTTCCCACAAGCATGTCTATAGTATGTGAATCAGCGATGGGTTCTAAGTAACAGTAATGAAAATGCATCTGTTTGTCACAGGTAAATTCCTGGACACCTACACTGCGATTGCTACTCTACTCTTTTGTTTGAAAATAATGCCTTTACTTACTTATTTCTTATTCTATACTCTACAGAATATGCGAATGAAAAGATTTCTGAATGTCAAGAAATCAACAATGAAACAAGAGCTGTTCAAGGAACTGACACTTGAAAAAAAACATGTACAGTAAACAAGTGAAATACCTAAAATAAAACATGATAATGGGAAAACCTTATTTAAGGAAATGTTGGAAGCCAAAAAAAAAAAAATTAACATTATTGAGATATAGATTTTAAGGGAACAGAGTTAAATGTGGGAAATGTAAAATCCCTACTGTTATTAATGTCAATTGTTTCAAGTTTTTAACTATTTCTTTCCCTATTTATTTCAGGATGCAACCTTTTTAATGCAGAAGAATATGCCTTATTATTGATGGACAAATAACAACGCATATGAAAGGCTTTCCAACTGCTTTAGCTGTTTTATTTTCAACATATTTCATGCTAAACATCGAATATAATGCAGATACAGCATTAACACTGGAGTTCATCCAAAGGTATTAATACTTCCTTTTTACAAAAGTTGTTTTGGCATAGTAACATAAAAACAGTTAGGGTGCAAATTTAATTTCTTCTCCTCCCAAAAATAATGAAAATGTTCATATAAAATATATTTTTGGTCTTTTGCAGTATTATTACAGTGTGTGCATAAATATGATTATAAACAGGAATAGCCCCTTGTTATATTGGTCGTTCAAATATATAGTTCTGTTCTCCCACCCCCAAAAAATTTAGCTGTAATTTTGTCACATTATTATAACTGCTGCTGAACTGTGCTTTTCATGATTTACATGATAGGTATATCTCTTGCATCTGCTGAATAAAATTCCTCCACACTTCATATACAGTTAAATTATGACATAAGAAAGTTATGTGGCATTTTTTATGTTTTGAAGTTATTAATTATGTAATATATATTGGTCGAATTTCATATTTAAATACCTAATAGGGAGTTTCTGAACTGTACCTTTTTTATTCACTGATTACTGTAACTCCAAGTTTAAAAATATATACTATATTTCATAATTGATGGCTTGTAACAGTGCTAAGGGTGTCAACGATTTAAATCAGATGACTTAAATTAGTGATTAAATCATGATTTAAATCAACTGATTTTTTAAAACAATCATTGATTTAAATCAAGCTGATTTTTTTTAATCATTGATTTAAATCATACAAATTTTTTTTTAAATCATAAATTTTCTAAATGTTTAAAGTGACAAAAAAAAAAAAAATCTAAGATGAACATAATTTGGAAAGTTTCTATGGATAATTTACCTCATGAATAAACAAAAAAAAGCTTTGAATAATTGTTTCTAAGCTTAATTCCTTAGGCTTCTAGTGCAGTAAGTTTGTAAAAAGCAAGTTTTTATTGGGCATTAAAAGCATTTTATTTAAAATTGATATTTAAATCGAATATAATTTGCAATGTCATAATTTCTATTAAATAATCAAAGTATCCCTTCTTATACATAAAATAAGAATATCAAGTATAACAAATTTCTACTAGTAAAAGAATAAATAGCCTGTACCTTATTTTTACAATAATAAATTTATAGCAAATTAGAAGTAGGGGAGACCGGTACACATTGGACCTATGGGCACAGTGGACCACCCCCTAATATTTTATTTATTTAAAAGATTTTTAAGCTTCTCTTCTATCCTAATAGACAACAGCAATGGACTGATTATTTATAGCCTTCAAAAAATATGTTTAGCTCAGATTGAACTATTTTATATTGATTGGTTGTTTTAATTAAAGGTTGTAGATAAATAAGATAAAACAGCTTTTTAGCAAAGCTAAGACACTTGTTTTTCTTTAACTGTAAAGTTAATATGTTTAAAAGAAAGCTATAAACAATATTAGTATGGTTATTTATTGAACTTCAACATGGGGCAGAGTGGACCACCCACTCCTGGAGTACAGTGGTCCACAATCCACTTTGCTCCTGTAATCCAGAATGTTCAAAATATTTAATAATTGCTTATTTTCTATAAAGAAATATTGTTTTAAAGTGGTTATTTAACTGTAAAATAAAGTAAACAAAACATAGTAAGAAATATTTTGTTTTGTATTTACTGCCTTTGATAAATACAACTGTAGTCTAATTGATGATGATTCTATTCAAGAAAGATTCATGAGATGCAAATTGAATGGAAATCAGTTTATTTTTCCCGAAACAGTATGTGAATCTGTTGTTGATGTCAATTATTTCATAATGTTGCTTGCTCCCAGACCCAAAAGTATTTCAAGAAAATTCCAGGATCAATCTTACTCATAAGTATTTTGAAATTTCATTTGCAAATGTTAATGTGCGATAATTTTTTTTGTACTTAAGTAGTAATGTAATAACTTCATCTAAATTGCAATTGTTCCTGTATTAATCTGTTATTATTTTCAAAATATAATTATTTTTTTTGTTGTTTTTGTTTCAAAGTGTTACTTATAAATTTATATTACTAGGTTATTTTGGTGGTCAAGGGGAAATAAAGAAGAATTAGATTAATGAAAAATAGATTTATATTGTATTTCAGATAATACCTAATAGCGGTCCACTGTGTCCCACTTCTGGGGCACACTGGTCCACTTTACGAGTGCATATAATTTTTTTTTTTAAGTTTATGGAAAACTATGTTCTGAGAAAATTATGATGAATGTATAAAGATTTAAGGAATATTCAAAAATATTTTCATGCAGATCAGTTTATCCATTAAAGAGAAAAAAAAAAACATTAACTGAAAAAGTGGTCCACTGTGTACCAGTCTCCCCTAAAGAAAAATGAAAGAATGACATCTGCTTAATGGCCATTGTGAAACAATATACACAAGAGAAAAATATCTAATTGGTATAAAAATGTTAAGCACAGCAACAGCTTCTTCATTAGCAATTGAATATTTTTTTTTCACTTTTAAACTCATATATACACTAAATAAAGAAATTAGTTAGGGATTTAAAAGGGAGCCATCCTTTTTTTATTATTATTTAAAAGACTGAATGCTAATAATCCCCACTGAGCAGTAACAGTGCTTCTATTTAATATTTTTAACATTTCAGAACTGGCTATTCTTAAATTTACTCTGTATCTGTATGTGTGCAGGAATGAGTAACTCATTTTCATACTTTTTTCATCATACACACACATGTGCGCAAGTTTAGATTTAGGCGATTAACAGTTACAAATGCAAAACAAGTTGTACATAATTATTTGGTTGTTTTGTTATTTGTACTACTAACTAATGAAATTACTTGCAGTTTTTATTAATTTTGTAATCTACTGTTCCCTCTAAGCCATTTTTTAAGGGCGCAGCACCCTATCATTTTATAAATTAAATTGGCAAAATGCATTATGCTTTTTAAAAATAAAAATAGTGAAATTCATCTTTAGTTGTACCCAGAGATTTCTTGTAAAAAACTTTTCCATACCACAGTATTCCGAAACCCGTGTGCTGAAGACCTTGCACAAATATTGAACTTTATTTACAAAAACAGGAAGTTATTAAATCATGATGTAAATTAATTATATTTTTCAATATGTAATTCATAAAAATCTTTAAAAATTAATGTCTATTTATCATATTAAAAAATTATGTACTTTTTTCTTCTTTTATTGTTATTAGACATATTATTAATATATTTCTTCATGAAAAAATGCCCTTTTTCTGCTGAACTAATGCCCTTTTTTGATAACTAGCACCATGCCACTTTTTCTTTGTAGACTGAACACTAAATTATTAATTATCATTTTAGTAATTAAAGCATAAAAATTTATTTTCTTTTCTTAATAAGAGTTAATTATTTAATAATTATTAATTTTAAGCAGTGCTAACAATTTGATATTGAAGCCGTTATTAATAATTTTAATAACTATAAATATCAATAGTATTTAATATAGTTTTACATAATTATTACAAAGTGTTAATGTACATAACATGTATGGTACTAACTAATGGAATTACTAATTTGCAGTTTTTATAATTTCTGAAATTACTAACTAATAATTATAATTTTATTAATTAAAAAATAAAAACATAGGTAAAGTTACTAATAAGAGGTTAAATGTTTTGGAAAGCTGAAACTCTTGGTAGCTATTCTGTATTTTAATGCAGGGAAAAAAAATCATAAACATCCAATTTAAATTTAAAAAAAATCAGACTTCTTTGATTTTTTTACATCTTAGCTCTAAAGGATGTTTGTCGTTTAAATTTAATGTGATATAACACAATATTTTAACATTAATGAATTAAATATAGAGTATAATGTAAAGTAAAGCTGTTTTAGATTGCATTCAATAGTTTTTAAATAAATAAAGTTAATTAAATGTCCATTCAAGTATATCATATCTGCATAAAGTTTAAATCAGGGGTGGTGCCAGAATTTGCTCGATCGGTCATTGTATCCCTGACGGAGGGGTGAAATTGATGATATATATTAGAGGTCTACATGGCTCAGGCTGTCCCGAACCCCGAGCTCGGGGAAATTTTCTTTAAGATTTTTTTCGGGCTATGCTCAAGGTCAACTTTATTTTTTGAAAACTTGGGCTGGGGATAAACTAGAGTCCTGTATCAGGTCAGATAACTCGTTTTACCTCAAACCTGACCTGCGGTTCATGTCAGGACGACTCTATATTTTTTTAGATCAGGTAGGTTGACTTCACCTTTTTGCTGCAGTTTGGGTCGACTTTCATTCTTTAGAGTTGGGCTTTGACTTTTACGAGCCGGTTTCGTTTGAACCGATTTTTCAAATGAATGTCCAAAATGTTTTTTCAGATTAAAAAAAAAAAAAAATCTGTATACAATAATATTCTCTATAACGGACACTTCTGATTAGTGGACACCTCTATTTAGCGAACAGTTTAATTTCTAGCACTTATATATTTGTACTCTTTTATCTCTTAACACACACACACACACAGTGGCACCTCCTACTGCATACTTCATGAATGTCATAAAACAGTGAAATTGAAGTTGTGGACTAGCTTCAGATATAAAAATTGCTAATGAAGAGATTTGGACATCCTTAAAAAAATAAAAAATAATAATTAAATAAATAAATGACCCTTTTCTTATTGGATGGCTGAATCCACTCCTAACTGTTTCAGAATAATTTATATGCCATTCTTTATCTGGATTTTATTTCTCAAAATGTTTTTTAAAATTCAATTTTAATATTAAGCTGTATTTTTTATAAATATATGTATATTTAATATATACGCTTTATTTTTAATACACTAGTGTGCAAAAATTAAGCAACAAAGTCATTTTTCAGCATAAGCCATGAAACTAGAAAAGAGATTTTTTGCGATTACTACAATGAAAAGCGAACTCAGTACAAAAGTGATCCATATGCAAATATCAGGATGCTGACATCAGAGGGGGCACAATGGCATGCAAAACACTTGGTGACTGATATATAACGTAACTAAGAGGGAAATATAAATGGGGAAAATAGGGAAAAATACTTAAGATTCGGTTTTCGGGATTGACTTTTCAAATCATTCGGAGGAAGGGAGGGTGAATGGGGAAAAATTTGCGTTCTGATACATAAACCAAACACTTAGCACGCACAGTGCAAGGCAACTTAAAATGGAAGAGGAAAGGTGCAAGTTAAAGTGAAATCACACATTCAATATGGCTGCAAGAAACCATCAGGATGCTTTTACATGTGGTAGAATGATCGATAAGCTTGAAGAGGGGCATAGTTTGGAATTGACAAAAGTGCCGTTTCATGTGCTTGGAATGCCTTCTAAAGGACAGGTACAGTTGTAAGAAAAGTTGGTGATGGTCGACCAAGGAAAACAATGGCAAGTGAAGACCAGTATATCGTCATGCAGGCGAAAAGAAACCTGAACCAGACAGCAGGACCCATTGCTCAGCAGCTGCATATGGCAACCAGACGATGGGTATCCCAGTTTACTGTAGCCAGATGCTACAGTAAATTGGGGTGAATAAAGAGGTGAATAGGCCTCCTTAATAAAGAAGGCTTATTCGGCGGTTATCCAGAACACTGCATATCATTAACAGCAGCCCATCAGCGACACCGTTTACAGTGGTTTAAAGCACATAAATACTGGGCATATGAATGGAGTCATGTTCTTTGTACTGATGAGAATCATTTCAGTCTGAGCAATGATTCTCAGTGCCAGTTAATATGGAGAAAGGTAGGAAGACGGTTTCATACCACTAACATCAGGGAAAGAGGCCTTTGCGGTGGTCCTGGCACACTTGTGTGGAGAGGCATGTTGAATGGAAGAATGAAGCTATTATCATCCCCCATGTCTGTCTGTTCTGAGGCGCCATTGGTTCAGTTTGTTTTTATGGACGACAGTGCCCTTCCACAAATGTCCAGTGCAGCTGAGGAGCTTCTAGAAAGTGAAGATATCTGCAGAATGGATTGGTCAGCATTCCCCCTTTATTTAAATCCCATCCATCGAACATGTGTGGTATGCTTTGGTGTCTGGCAGCATGATCGTGTCCCTGAACAACACCAGATAGCTAAAAAAAATGCTCATTGAGGAATGGAGACTCACCTCAAGAACTGTTTAATAATTTGATGTTGACTATGGACAGATGGTGTCAGGCAACCATTACAGTTAGGGGAGGTCATATCCCTTACTAAGGGACTTAATTTTGTTGTTTTTCCTTGTGCCAAACAATGTCAATAAAGCCTTTTTTTGCTACTATGATCCTTTAAGCTTCTGTATTGTGCCTCTGTACTGTGAATTTCATGTTACACAAATGATTTTGGGGGGAGGAATTACAGCAAAATCAGAAAAGTTGTTTAAGTTTTGTGCACCAGTTAGTGTATATGATTTATGCGATTTCTCTATCCATCTTCCTTAACTTATTTATGGTATAATTTTGTATGTTTTATCTTTTATAGATGCATAATGGAAATAAACCCCAGTAGGGGAACGAAAGTGTCCAAAAAGGAAAGGGTGAAGCATTCATCTATCACTCAGAAAGTAACAAAACTTGCAACGGAAATTAATGAATTCGAAAGAGTGTAAAGTAAAATTGCAAATTTATATATGTATTTTTTTAATAAAGCTGAATAGTTATTGCTGAGTATTTGTTCTCTTCATATCACTTTTGTTCTGAATGAAAAAAAAAAAAATCATCTATACGTGTGTATGTGTGTATATATATCTGTCATGAAAAGTTTAAGTATGTGAAATACTTCTTGGGGAGGGAGGGGGAGAAAAAACTTTGTCTTTGTTATTTTGTTAAAATAAAATAACTTTTAATAGGCAAATAATATTTGAAACCTTTTATCACACAGGTTGAACTTTATTTCTGTTTTGTAAAATACGCCAAACAACAAAACATGAATAGGATGTGAGATGAATATGATTAAGAAATACTTTGAGATTTCTATATTCGTTTATTATTATTAGTATTTTAAATTGAAAAGTTACTCTTCTGGCTACAAGTAAGTGAACCTGTAATTGATGATAATTATTCTCATTTTTAATCATTGCTATTGCTAACAGTGAGTAGATATCTCCATTAAAAATACATTAGAAATTACTTTACTTCCGAAAATTTCAATAGCAAGCAATTGTCAGGGGTAGTACTTGTCCTGAAATTCCTAAAAAAAGAAATAAAAAAGTCCTGAAATGTCCAAAATATGGTAGTCTGCCCTAATATTCCTGAAATTTTATGAGTTTTGTTTTATATCGGCATTTGAAATCATCAAATGGTGTACCTTTTTACTGATGCAAAATGATCACAAAAGTCGCAATTTTCTTCAGTCTATCGTTAAAAATAGTGATTTTCGTCGATTTGCACCAAAAGTCTCAATATTTGGTGATCAATTACCAAAAATCACAATTTTTATCGATTAGTCATTAAAAAAAAGTTTGCTATTTTCGTCTGTCAGTGACAAAAAAAAATCACAATTTTTACCAGTCAGTTATAAAAAAGAAAATCTTTTGCAATTTTCGTCGATCAGTGAGGGAAAAAAATCGAGATTTTCATTTTTCAGTAATGCAAAAATCACAGTTTTTTGGCAGCTTTGTGTCAAAGAGTTCTGGTAAAATTACTTTTCTTTTAAATGTATACTTTTACAAAAAAAAAAAAAAAATGTGTACTGTTTATGATAATAAAATGTATTGAACAGGGAGTTAAAGGTTTTTCGGTTCGGTTTTCAAGCAAATGTGTCCTGAAATATCTCCTGGGCTAGTACTACTCCTGAATTGTATGATAGCAACTGTACTTGAAGTTTTGTCAATGGAGGGGGGGAAGGTGGCATATATACAGATCCCACATTCACCTTTCAGTGCTAACAATAGTACAAACATTTAATACAAACAATAATTTGTATGTTAATTCAAATTTAATTTTTTAATGAAAATTGTACTCTTGTAACTTTAAATAAATTAGTATTGAAATTTGATCTTGGCTTTTTGGCAGGGGATTTTCAACTAAAAAAAGAACAAGTTGAAAATTGTATGTCAAATGAGATGCGTTTGTACTATTATTATTTCAGTGAAGTTAATTATATCGTCTGTTATTATGATATGATTAATATCTGTAATAAAGTAAGTACATTTTTAAGTTGGCGACATTTTATCTTTTGTTGACATTGACTGAAAATTTCAATGGGAAACTTGAACCTAAATTTGAAAATTTCAAAAATATCTATTTCTCTTGAAACATTATCCAAAAAACTGTTGGCAGATTATAGAATTGCTATAATTAAACAATCTTTAGTATACAAATAGGGTTTTTAAATTCAGTAATATAGAAATAATATGATGTAATCACCATGACAACCTAGAATCATTACTTATGGGATATTGAATTAATCATGTATATGATAGGATTTAATAGAATGAAGAATGTGACTTGGTCATACAAATTATAAGATGTGATATATGTCAGATAATTTGGCGATGCATCTTGGTCGCATGATGATTAATTCTTGGAAGCTGCTATAACAAAGAAGTACCTATTAAAAAAAAAAAAATTCTTAATAAAAAAATCTTTTTTTAATATCTTCTTAAGTTTTGATTCGATTTTCCTAAAATTTGAAATGACTTGACAAAATTCTGCAACGATTATATATATTAAATTTAAAACTAAACACAGAACAAGTTGAAAATTTTATGTCAAATGATGAGCGTTGGTACTATTATTATTACAGTAAAGTTAATTATATCATCTGTTATGATGATATAATTAATATTTGTAATAAAATATAAGTACATTTTAAGTTGGCAATGTTGGCACTAGAGTTCTGCATTTGGTTGGGTAGATTTTACACTGTTACATGTGGATGAACAAGATCACAACTATAGGTGCTAAGTATTTATATAATTACAAACACACCTTAAAAAGGGTGGGGGGGGGGAGGTTGACTCTCATCTCTTTTTTGTTGCATCTGTTCTGTACTGAGCCTCAAGTATGTTAAGTAATTTTATAGGAGGGTTTCAGTGTGTATTATAGAATTATTTTGATATTTGTGAACTGGGGCATTGAAAAATAAAACTGCAACAATATTTAAAGATAAAATTTTAAAGGAAAAAAATATATATTTATCTATGTCATCCTGAATGTACTAATAAGAAAATTATGTTGTAGTATTGATTAGAAAAATTGTAAGCTTATTACTGTTAATCATACTAATTTTAGTGTATGTATATAAATTTCATTATTGCTTTAAAACAAATGTGAAATTTGATTTTTTTTCCCTCAAAATTTTTATGTTATAATAAATTTTCAATTAAAAGCAAGTATCGTAATAAAGAAGTTAAGTAAGGGTGTCAAAGAGCAGAAAAATATATAATGAATAATTATCCTTTTTGATGAGATTCTTTCATTTATTAATAATTAATTATAAAAGAACCGGCATTTTATATAGAAATATGAAAACATCATAAACAAGATGCCGCTAAGAGGTGCTTATTTTTGGATATCGCTACTTCGGAGTAGTAATTTATTCTGAGATAGCGGTATTCCAAAATGAGCACGTCAATGCATCTTGATTAAGGAATTTGAGAAAACTATAAATAGTAAAATCAAAAACGAAATTCTAGTGTAAACACAGGAGGTTCAAAAAGTGGAACTTCTGTGAAAATCCAGAAAAAGAAAAAACGAAACTTCTGTGAAAACCCGGAAAATTCGAAAACGGCAAAATCAAAAACGGAACTTCTGTGAAAACCTGGAAGAATCGAAAACGGAAAAACTAAAAACGGAAAAATCAAAAACGGAACTTCTGTGAAAACCTGGAAGAATCGAAAACGGAAAAACTAAAAACGGAAAAATCAAAAACGGAACTTCTGTGAAAACCCGGAAGAATTAAAAACGGAAAAACTAAAAACGGAAATTTCAAAAATGGAATTTCTGTGAAAAAGCAGAAAAAGGATTAACGAAACGGAAAATGCCCAGCAACTCTGCTGCCAGTACTTTTCCCGTGATTTCACAGAATTCTTTTTAACAGTGTATATACTTGGTACTTGGCCAATATCCAGTAGCTGTAAAAAATTCATTGTTTTAGCATTATTGAAAATAAAGCAATTTATAACTGGTGTGTAAAAAGTTATTCAAATATAAATCTTTAATATAGGCAATTATTTATAAAAACTATTTACTGGGTATATAAAAATATGTCAACAAAATTTAGAACAATTAAAAGAAAACTGATGGTGTAATAGGTGGTATAGGTGTAATTAATGATTACACCTATACAAATAAAAAGCAGGTCATTTTTAAAACTAAGAAATTACTATGATTTTGGATACAGAAACAGTCTGTAGAAACAGAAGATACAAAAAGGAAAATATATTTTTTTAATAATTAAATATGTTATAGCACAAGTTATTGGCCGAAGCGCATATGGAGAGACAAATCTGGTCATGCACATTATAAGTCCCTCAGGACTTGGGCTCAGCAGTTGAGACACGCCGGGCACCACTCAGGAGCCTGGCGATGCAGCCTAGTTTTATATCACAAGTTATGGTAGAAAGACACGTTCTTAGGACATAAGCTTTACTTTTATTATTATTATTGTAGATTTGGCCTGCCTCAGAAAAAATGTATTTGCTGTAAACACTGCTTTAAGTTGCACATAATGGGAAAAGTTTTACTATATTTTTTTCTCCATGCAAATAGAGTGATTGTTTTATTCAATAACTCTCCAGCTAAGAAAGTTTTTATTGCTTTTTATACTGTTTCTGCATCTTCAATTTTCGATCTAGTGTTAGTGTCATAATTATTAGTGTCAACCAATAACCATTTTTGATAGACAGATTTCAGGTATCAGAATGAGTCAGATAGGTTGAAGAATCAGTTTTAATTTCATACTAGTTAATTGTACTTTTTTATGTATCAATCTTTTTTTTTTCATATTTTTTAAATAATGATACTGTTTAAAAAAAATGAATTTTCAAAACTGTCTTTAAAGGATACACAATTAAATTTTGAATCAAATTATTTATTTTTTTTAAATTAATTTTAATACATATGATTATATGCTCAAGATGAATGTTTATATACATGCACAGGCATGTTACCCTTAAGCTCACTTCATGTGCACATCAGTGGGTTTTTTTCTTATACACAACTATATAGTACTCGGCCTAGTAGTAAATAGCCGAGTACTCAGTACTCTGTTACTAGGCTAAAGTATTACTCAGTACACCTCTAGGAATTTTATTGTGCTATGTGAATAATAACATTAAATAATGTTTTTTTTTAATGTAATAAATTGATGAAGATTTTAATAGTGGTACCATATTTACTCATGTTTTTACTTTTTGCCATTACTTAGCACCCAAAATTAAGGATTGGAAAAAATATGAGGTTTTTTTTAACTGTCTTTTATAATACTTTTCTGGGAGAAAACTTGGATTAAATAATGAAATTACAGTCTTTAAGATAAACTAGATGAAACCCGTCAAAACTTGAAGGAAAAAAAATTACTATAGCAATATCAGTAAAATAAGCTTCTTTATAACAAAAGATGTATGAAACAGTCTTTCAAATATTTTATTTTAAAAGTTTTCCCCCCAGTGAAATACAGTACTATTTCCGATGCAAACTCCAAACAAACAATCTATAAACAACTGTGTAAAGCAAATCAGTTTGACATTATACTGCCATATTCTCCACGGCAAGAAAGAAAATTTCATGTATCTATGATGTATCATACAAATAGTATATCCCTACTTTCATCTCATATTCAGTAAATAAAAGAACATAGTAAATAAAGCACACATCCCTCCTCCCTCTGTGATAATTTAACCGAATGAGCTCCTATGCGCATGTGCATTGCATCTGCCCAAAGACACCGTTGAAATTCGACGTTCAAAAAAGTTTTAAAATGTTTAAATTAAAAGTTTTAAAATGTCCTTTTTAATCATTGTTCGTTTCAAATCCATATCTTCTAAAACGCATCCATTTTTTAAGCTAATTAATTTTTATGTAAAAATGAAGAATTTTTTTACAATAATAAATCAATCTGCAGATGACGGAGATTTTTAATGTTTTCAAGTGTAATTTATTTGTATGGTTTCTTCGGTTTCTTTACATAATCAGGATGATTATTCCTTTTCCATAACAGTCGGGGATCTTTTCCCTCTTATGCAGTTAAATATCCAATGGATCTTTAAAAAAAATAATAAAATAAAGTTCCTAGCATGTTCTGATGAAATATATACATCAACGAATTCAACATATCAATTTTATGTTAATTATAAGCTGAATATATATATATTTGACAGATTTTAGTTTAGCGCCAAAATGGTCTATCTTATGGATAATCTGATCTTATGATTTATCAGGTTTTTAATTAATATTTTTTTTCACTTTTCATGATGGTTAGGGAAATCTATTTTCAATTGTGGCAACTTTCCCAGGAGCTAACATTGTTAAATCAAACTGATGGTCATTGTTCAGATAGAATTGAAAAATGTTTCATGCTTGAAAATTATTTATAAAGTCGTTAAATTAAGCGGCAGTTTTCCAATAAATTTCAATGAAAAGCTAATTTTTTTTTCTAATTGATGATGTAAAAATTGAAATTCTAAAGTGTAGTAAAAAATTGAGATTTCTAGTATTTAGAAGTGATGTAAGCGCGACGAAATCTAAAGCGATAGCGCCGTTTGTTGTCACAACCGTTATACATTTCTAAAAATTGCCACTGTGTTTTGGCTGGCGTCCAAAAGTATAGACTACCATTTTTTGACATCGAAAGAGAAGTGAAATAGGACTTTGCCGCTAATAAGGAACTGTTAAATGAACTTATAATAAACCTACCAAAATAATACCTACAGAATGTTAGCCTTACATTGTTTATTCTAGATAAAAATACAATTATTATTATTATTATTTTAACCATTGGGAAAGTGGTTGTTGCTTTCGGTCGAGAATGCAGGTTCGCATTTTACTACCGTTTTTAACGAAATTCTGTAATTTAGAAGAATTTATCTTTGAATAGGCAATAGAAATGCATAAAAGCATTACAAAAATATTAAAGTCACAAAAAGAATAAATGCAAATTATCAGATATGAAAAATAAAGTAGAAATTTGGTACTTTCGTGTTATAGTGGCCCCCAAGGATGAAATATTTTTGTTTCTGTTTTCATTAATATATTGTAAATTTGGTACTTTTGTGTTATAGCGGCATCCAAGGATGAATCGCCAAGCGACCAAGATTTATCGCCAAATTATAAAGCATGTATAACATTATACTAATATATGATATATATATATATATATATATGTGTAACATTTCTTGACGTATGTGGCCAAGTTATAGTCATATAGGATGCATATATGATGTATATATATGACATGTGTATATGATGTATAATCGACATATAAGACGTAAATTATCTGTGTATAATGACGTATATGGCACATATAGGAGTTATATATGCGTATATAGAATGCATATATAAGCTTTGTGATGATCTTGGCGAAATCACTACAACCTACATAATCATAAATGTGGGGGCCGCTATAAAGCAAAAGTATGGTATTTTTTTTATTTACTTATTTATTTTTTAACCATAACATTATTTTTAATAATTTTAATTTTCCTGAAATCCTTTACTTTTGTGAATTTTTTTCTTAAAAAATCAAATCTTCTAACCTATAATTTAAAAAAAGTAATCGGTAGCATGTAATTAAGGAATGCAATCTCAATGAAACAACCTATAAAGGCTCCACTTCTAATCTTTAAAATTAAAAATTGAAAAATCAATTAAAATTACGCCATGTTGACACAATCATATACATTTTTCTTTTTAGCTTTATCAATGTTACAATATTTCAATCTAAGCATAACGTCATTTTTACTGGCGCAAACTTTTCACACTTACTTTGTATATGTTACTTTTATGCGTAAATACCATGTATACAAATAAAAATATATTTGTATTTAATTGTAATGAAAAATGGCATCAACAAAGTTGTAATGTATAATAATAAAATAAACCCAATGAACAATATTCCCGTGACGTCACAATAAATATGAATTTTTATTCGCTTATAAAACACGCGGATAAATATTTTTACTGAAATTTAACTTGCAAATTAAAAAATTCGGTCTAAAAGCCACGTGCTTTTAATATTATTTATCTTTTATCCTCTCAACCATAGAGTTCAGAGAATAAACTATGTACCTCGCAACAGTGGGCGTTAATCCGATTGCCGACTTTATGACGTCATAAGCAGATGAAAAAGTTTAATTGAAAATTACGGCTAATTAATTAAATTTTTGAACAAACGAATGCACGATAACAAATCTGTGTCCGAATATCTTTCATTTAAAAAAAGAATGATGTAATTTGATGCAGTAGTTTGTTCTCACGGATTGTCGAAAGAAATCGCTTAGCATTTTAAATATATAGATATAATTTTTCAATGAATAATAAATATTACAAAGATGAATTACTGTTTTTTAATAAAGAAATGGTATTAAATAAATTACAGTTTCAACAGAATACTATCATGCTTTTTTTTAACATATATTTTAGTTTGCATCAACATCGAATAGATTCTTCACTTCTGCCAAATTCTTTTCCAGTGGGTCTATTAATATTTTACATAAAGTATTTTTCTTAGACATTATACATTTAGAATCTAATTCTTTACTTTGATTAATTTTGAACAGAAAACAACAGACCTAGATGATATAGTAGCATTATTGGTTGCATAAAATCTTGGATCAGGTGAAAAATGAAATCCCAAGATACAGAGTAGTGAATTTGGTCATTTGGATGGACAGAACTAAATGAAACTTTATTTTAAATTAGATTATGAAATGATAATCGCCAAAACTTATACAGTTAAGTTAATATGAAATCATATTTCATTAACTCAAACTGACCTATCTTTTTGTGAAAATTATATTCCTTCTATCCTTGTAAAGTTCATAGAAGTCCTTATTTTTATTTTACATTTATATGATCCTAATACTTAATTTTCATCAATAGTCCTTAAAAAGACCTTATTTTTACTTGAAAACTAAATGCAGTTTTCAAGTGGTAAAATACTTTCCTAATATTTTACCTCTTACTAGCTTTAAAGCAGTGAAAAATCTGTTTATGAACCTGATACTCGCAGGAACGTGTTTGTCTGAGTAGAAATCTGTAATACGCAAAATAAGAAAAAGGGGAGGATAAGTAAAATAATAATTCTTTCATAGTTGTTTGTTCCATTATTTTCTTTGATACAAGTTCTTAAAAAATGTTTCAAAATTCCCTATTTTAAAAAAGGGTGGAAATTGTGAACATTATTGCATAAAACAATATTATACTGTTTGAATAAAGACATTTCATTTCTCATTAATTTTCTATAATTTCAATTTTACATGAAATCTATTTTGTGTTTACATAAAATTTAAAAGTCAGTAGTAAATTGCCTATTTGTCATTACTTTAGTTGCATCAAGAAAGCAACCTAACACAAACATGCACTGCACACACAAAAAAAAGAGTACTACTTGGGCACTTACTTGGTATAAATATAAACCTGAACCAAAGATTGTAAATTTTAAACATTTATGGAAAATACTATTTATAAAAAAGATTATATAACAATACTTTTATTAAATTTAGCCAATCTCACTTTGAAGACGTTTTCCTCCCTTGTAAGTGTTCTGCACATAACTATGCATTTCTAGATGTATATTTTCTTCTGCAGATAATTTTACAGGTTTTGATTATTTTTTCTTTTTTTAACAGATAAATATATTGATGAATACTGAAGCATTGAAGGATGTAACTTCTGCTTGTGAAAAGAAAATTCTATCTTTTGTGATACTCTAGCCTAAAATTAAATGATGTTTTTAAATAAGATATATATTTATAGTACAGTAGAAATAGCATTAGAGGTGGAACTAATTGCAACAAAAATGATTTTTATTGTAAATGGTAGGTAATACACTCCTAATGAACATACTAAAAATATACATTCGTACTGTTGCGCAAAATGTAGTTTTTGGGGCCATCTTGAAAAAAATATGAAAAATTAAAAAAAAATCTTAAAAAATCATGTTGGGTATCAAATTACAGGAAATTGCATGCTGAAAAAGAGTATGATATTGGTTTTTAAAAGTAAAATGTTTATAAAGATGAAGAATACTTTTTTTGGCTGCCATCTTGAAAAAAATATGAATTTTTTTTTAAATCTTAAAAATTTATGTAGGGTATAAATTACAGGAAATTGCATGCTGAAAAAGAGTTTGATATTGGATTTTAAAAGTAAAATGTTTATAAAGATGAAGTAGGGGGGAATTATGAAAAATTATACCTACATAACCCTGTAGGTAAACCTTAAATGCTTAAATTATACTACATCACATTACACCTATACCTGATACTGTGAGACTAATTTTGATTTTCCTTATTGTCTATTGAGCTAAATTTTGTTTTGAGTCAAGAGAGTTTCATAAGAAAAATGGAAGAAGAAACCTGCATTTTGTGTTTCAATGTACTTTGTGACGATACTCCCCATGTCACATTAACAGTAAAAGGTTTGATGGGAATCATCAACGCAAGCAGATAAAGAGATGATAAAATTTATGAACTTTTCAATCCTATGCTTACTGGTACTGTTAAAGTGCACACAAAATGTCGACGTATATATGTCAATCCTATTAAAATTAAAAGTGATATAAAACTGAGAACATCGCAAGATGATATTCCTTTAACCAGCTCGAGAACGCTACAAGGAAGTATTGGATCATTCAATTTCAAAGAGAATTGTTTGTTTTGTGGCCAGATTATTATGGATTATCAGAAGCGTAAAAGTCATTCCTGTGCGTACTTTTCAGTTTCATGAAACAATGTTTAAAGTATGCTGTTCTAGAAATGATCTGTGCACAGCAAATGAACACGAGGATTCTTTCTGTTATAGATTTGCCTGCTGCAGAAGCTCAATATCACCAATTATGTAGTGTCAATTTTAGGACGGGAAAAGCCATTCCTGTGAAGTATACTCCTGAAGATAGTAGTGGTAGTGGTGGATTGTCCACATCAGTAGGCCGTCCGGCTGACACTGCCAGTTCAGATGCTTTTGAAAAGACATGTGAGGGGTTTCAAGAAAACTGTGAAGAGCCAATATCTGTCAGTGACTTAGTAGAAAAAATGCATAGTTTTTTTATCAGAGGGAAGTGAGCCTTACACTTCTAGACATTTGAAGAAAAAATTGCAAGACCGGTTTGGAGACAACATCATAATATCAGGCACAGATGGGAAATGTAACATAACATTTGGAAAAACTTTATCAAACATAATCTTGGACTATCACAAGCAAAAAAGACTTGATGATCACGATGTAGAAAAATTTAGATTAATCGAGTCTGCAGAAAAACTGATTAGAACTGAAATAAATTTATTGTACAAAAATAAGGACTTTTATCCTAGTGCATCAGATATTGCATCCGTTGAAGAAAACAAGACATATTTAACCTCTGTTTTACTAACATTTTTGGATATCCTAATCGGTGGTAAACGCAATGACCTGAAGTAAATTTCGATAGGCCGGGCTGTAATGCAAGCTTGCAGGCCTCGTTCTCTGATATGTCCAATTCCTCTTGCTGTAGGCGTACACATTCACAGAGATTTTGGGTCTCGTTTCCTAATCGATGAACTTTGTAGCCTTGGATTCAGTGTGTCTTATGAATGAAATACAGAAATATTTGGTCACTCTTCTGTAATGGATGAAAGTAACCATCAGGTCACTTCTCTCAATGGGTCGCCAACAACGTCGACCAAAATATAGCAACAATAGATGGCCATAACACCTTTCATGGGATGGGAGTTATAATGTGTGCATCAGGAGCATCTTTTAACAACTCTTTATTGCTCACAGACACAATAAAACGACTCAAATCTCGCCCTCTAGCACATGACATTATAAAAAAGCAAAAATTCCCCTCCACTACATTCAATCCCCCAACTCAACAGTCATGAATAAAATGAAATTTGAAAATTAATTCTATGAACCAATTCAAATTAATCTCTTAGATGTTCTTTGGGGTACCAGTAAGTTATTTAAAACAGGATGGTTAGGATACATGCAAACTGCTTTTGAACGTGAACACAGTGGTGCAACAGTAACTTCTTTTTTATCAATGATTGATCTAAATACAACTTCTTACAGCTGTGTATACACCACACTTATGTTCATAAGTAATGAAGCAAAAAGGCTAAATGTGAAAACTCCTATTGTAACCTTTGATCAGTGCTTGTGGATAAAGGCAATGGAAGTTAAATGCGCTAATCACAAGGGAGAGTTTGATAATGTGGTAATCCGGCTTGGTGGGTTTCACACACTGATGTCCTTTCTTGGGGCTATTGGAGGACTGATGGCGGGATCGGGCATAGAAGAAGCTTTGCAGACAGTTTATGCTGAAAATTCAGTACCACATATGTTAAAAGGTAAAGCATATTCATGTGCTCTTCGAGGACATTTTCTAATTTCTTCAGCTCTTACTGCTTTAATTGTAGCTGATGTATTAAAGTGCAGTCTACCAGTTAAAGTTACTGCAGATTCAGATTTGAGCGAGACTGTATCAGAAAGTGAATGCACTACCGGTGATGCAATGGAACTGGATACAAATGATGATTTTAATCTTGAACAATTTATTCACCTTTTCAGAAATGTGCTCAAAGGCGATATTAAAGCAGAGGAAGTTATTTCGAATCCTGATATTCATAAACTTTCCACACTGATAGATGAAAGGAAAAACCTTCTCAAATCAAAAAGCCGTAATGCTAAACTCTGGCTGTTGTATCTGAACAGGGTGGATATAGTAAAAACATTTATTTCGTCTGAGCGATCAGGAAAATTTGAAATGCCCTTACAGGCATCTACTTCGAGTGCATTTGCAGTGTTTTATATGGAAAAATCTTTATATCCCAACTCCTAATCCTACACTATGGGGTTGGCAGTTGGTTGATGGAGAATTTCATCCATTGTTAACAGACTTGAACCCAGCAGCAGACAAACTCTTAAATATGATTAAATGTGCCTGCCAAACTACAGTTGAAGAACCATGTAACACCACTAAATGTACATGTAGCTGATATGAACTCCCATGTTCTGTAGTGTGTAAAAACTGTCATGGAACACAGGAGACAGTTTTAATTTAGATGAATATCAAGGGGACAATTGATTTCGATCTCTTGTATTGTGTACTGATTTCAAATTTTTGAATTTGTTTAATAAAAAGATGTTTTTCAACACTGCAAAAGCTTTCAGTTTTTCGAAACCCATTTTGTTGTTTACTTTTACTTTTAAAAATCAATATCATATTTTTCAACTCAAAATTTCTTATCATTTGATACCCCATATGATTGTTTACGATTTTTCTTAACTTTTTGTGTTTTTTCAAGATGGCCGCCAAAAAATTTATTGTTCATCTTTATAAACATTTTACTTTTAAAAACCAATATCATACTCTTTTTCAGCATGCAATTTCCTGTAATTTGATACACTGCATCATTTTTTTAGATTTTTAAATTTTTCATATTTTTTTCAAGATGGCCGCCAAAAACTACATTTTGCGCAACAGTACGAATGTATATTTTTAGTATGTTCATTAGAAGCATGTTAACTACCGTTTAAAACAAGAATTACTTTTGTTGCAATTAGTTCCACCTCAAGTTTTTCTTGTTTTTTCTCCACCTCTTGTTTTTTCACGTATTTCTACTCCAATATTTTATGTATTGAATACTGTGATTTTAGATGTTTTGGTTCTCTCTACTGGGATTTAAATTTAATGCTTTTATAAAATAATTTGTCCTTATTTTGATTTTTATAAAAGAATTTGTATGGTGTAAAGAAATTGCTTTAATTTTAAATGATATATTCATTTAAAAAATCTCAAAGTATGAATGTTCAACTGAAGAATTGAAGATAAATCAAAGAACTATTGATTTGCCATCTTTCACAAATTTTTAAAATAAATTTCTGATGATTATTTTATTTCTCACTGAAATTAAGGAAACCTATAGATAATACTGTCAAATGTATTATTTAAAACCATATTTCTTTAGGACTGGGATAGAAAACTTAATTGAAAGATGCGGAGAGTCATAGAAACTTACAATAGCTAATCAAATTCAATAATTCTACTTTAAAAATATACACACACCCTAAAAAGAAAGAAAGAAACGACAGTATTTATGGTTTCCCTTAATATTTCTGCTATAAATAGTTTTCTTCCTAGAACTATTATTTTGCTGTCTCAGAGACAAAAAAAATCTGGGTTTTCTCTTGAATAGTACAAAAAATAAAATTACAGAAATGCTTCTAATCATGTTATAGAAGTATACGTTACATGAAAAAACAAAATCATAGCATGTAGTCTGCTCAATAAAATGTTTTAGACAATATGCTGTTTTGTGCTTATTATTATTTTTTTACTTTTTATATGATTGTTGAAGTAAATTTTCACTGAATTGTGCAATCAGTCTAAGAGAATTATTCAATGGGCATTTTTTCAGAATAAACTTTAAATAACAAATAGTTTGTAATATAATTTTGAAATTCTAGTTCTTTTATTTAATTAGATTTTTTATTTATTTATGTATGTAAATTGAACTTTAAAAAGAAATTCTGAACTTGTATTGGTTCTTAGTTTTTTTTCTCTGACTGTTCATATTTCAAAAAAATGTTTAAAGGGCATAGTTTTTTTATATGTACTTTTGTGTTTAATTGTTCTGTTTTGATATCCCCTATTGTTAACTATCATTGTATTTTAATTTTTATTATAATATCGGTAGTATAAACAAGAATATTTTATCTGTTGGTTTCCAAAGTCCATGAATAGTTTTTGGTTGATGTTTCGATAACAGCTGGTTTTTAGAGCCCAATGCATAATAGTCCTTGACTATGACATCTGGCTATTTAGTAGAATATTAATAGATGGAGTTATTCATTACCCTAATATCAGTTTTGTCTACTTTTTTCTCTCAAGAATTTAATGGTTAATTCAGATGTGTGACTAATTGTTTCTTCTTTGTG
This sequence comes from Maratus michaelseni, assembly GCA_963931845.1. NCBI lineage: Eukaryota > Metazoa > Arthropoda > Arachnida > Araneae > Salticidae > Maratus > Maratus michaelseni. The sequence continues at coordinate 309,350,344 of OZ007598.1, read as the reverse complement.
CTGCTGTACTAAATTAAGAAGTAATGATATAGAGATATTTTTTCTATAAATGCAGGGTAAACAACAAACTTGTGTGTTGTTATTTATTTTTTTTTCACTGTTTTAGATCTTCCATTATATGCAAAGCCAGCAACAAAGACTATTTCTTTAGAGAAAGCTTTGTTAGATTTATTAAACCACATTTTAACATTTTTTTTCCTTTGAACAAAACTTTTTTTTCTTGTATATATTATATTTGTTTATTGTGACTGTTGATAATGTTTTCTACCTTTTCTATTCAAATGCTAATGCAGAATGCTTCAAATGTAGAACACTGCATCGAGTTCTATTTATGATGATATGCTGTGAAGATAGATGATGCATAATTTTTAAAGATTTTAATCATTATCAGTAATTTTGTCTATTGCTGAAACTGAACATGTAAACAATTTTGTAACAGTGCCTTATTTTATGAAATTTGCTTTTTAAAATAAAGATTTTACCTTTTAAATATTTGCTGCATTCCTTTCCTTCTTGACATACATAATATTTAAAAGTGCCACTTATTGACAAACATAGAAATTTTCTTTTTTTTATTAATATTATTGATTATATTTTTTATATTAATATGCTGTGCTATTTACAGCAAATTTCAATAGTTGAATATGTATAACTTGCACTAACTCTAGGGTAGTTTAGCAAGCCCGGCAGATCCCTCTATTTTCAAGCTCAGAGCAGTTTTTAGTTCCTTAATTGACAAGAGCTTCCAACAGGAAAAAAAAGTAAAAAACATTCATCAGTCATGGGAAAAAATCTGTGAATTTCTCCAAATAATCATAGAGTAAATCCATGAAATCTGCAACTCTGAAAAATATTGCAAAATATATGGATCTGTTGTGGAAAAAAAACATGCAATTTACCAGTCAGCCGCTGAGGAAAAAAATCACAAAAGTCGTGATCAACCACAGTGGAAATTTTTTTAAAATTTTGTTCATTAATCAAATGAAAGAAACTGCAATTTTCACGGATGTGTCACGGTGAAAACAGCAAAATTCATCAACCTGTCAAAGGAAAAAATAACGCAAATTCGTCAACCTATGGTAGGAAAATACCCTGAAATTTGTTAATCAGTCATGGGAAATAGTTGCAAAATTTGCCTGCCTTACACAGAAAAAAAATCACAAAATTCACCATTCAGTTGCTGGAAAAATACTTGAATTTTGTCACTCGGTCGTAGGGAAAAGAATCGTGAATTTCGTTATTATAAAAACGCAACATTTACCAATTTGTCATGAAAAAAATCGCGATAATCTTTCAATGGTTGTAGGAAAAAATCACGATATTCATTAAGCGGTCATAGGAAAAAATCGCAATATTCCTCGATCGATAATGGAATTTTAAGCAATTATATTGGTCACGAACTTCTTGCTTAAAAAAAATTAACAATCATCTATTTATTCAAACGATCTGAATTATAATACAAAGAGGTCTAAAACATTCATTCTTTCGCCATCCCTAACATGAATGATAAACATAATTTCTGTTTAAATCATTTTATAAAAAAGTAAAACCTTAAAAAATGTATATGATATTTCTTATATGTACATATTTTTAATTTCTTCTTTCTTTAGAAGAAGAAAGTGTGGGATTCATGAAAAAATTCAGACTTCTGGTTTTCAACAGATTTATTTGTTTTAGAATGTCCTGAACACAATTTGACTGTTTTTAGAAAATGTTTGTTCGTGTGTTTGCCTGTTTGTAAGCTACACAAATTTTGTGGGCACTCTATCTCAAGAACTAATGCATGTAATTTAATCAAACTTCAGATTCAGTTAGACCATGACTTAAATTGGAGATTGTGGTGTAAATCATACAATCTGGTGGCATTTTAATGTGCATTTTTCACGCTTTACGTGATAGATATATCTCAAGAACTGCACGAAATTTCATCAAACTTCATATTCTGTTAGACCTTAAAATAATTTGGTAGTGATTAGTGTGGGGCTTAAACCGTCCAATAGGTAGCGCTGCTATGATGCATTTTTTTCGATTTCTGCAGTAGCAACATCTCAAGAACTAATGCACTGAATTTCACCAAACTTCATATTCTGTTAGACCTTGATATAAATGTATCCTTAATAGATTTGGGTGTATACCTCACAGAAGATGTCACTGTGATTTTTAAAATCTTAAGAACGAATAGATTGTCCACAATTGAATCCATTTGGACACTACACTGTTAACTAGTATTTTAAAAACAAAAATTGCACAAATTGTGCTTATTAGTTGCTAAAATCAGTGTAAAAATTGTTTTAAACTCATAAAAGAGCTAAAATCCTACATGTTTCGGCTTTAAACTTAAAGCCATCATCGGGGAACAGGAACAACACAAACGACTACTGATCTTTTAATTTTCGACACGAGAAAATCAAATCTTTTAATTTTCTTGTGTCGAAAATTAAAAGATCAGTAGTCGTTTGTGTTGTTCCTCTTCCCCGATGATGGCTTTAAGTTTAAAGCCGAAACATGTAGGATTTTAGCTCTTTTATGAGTTTAAAACAATTTTTACACTGATTTTAGCAACTAATAAGCACAATTTGTGCAATTTGTGTTTTTAGAATAGATTGTCATTTAAATTTGGGTTAGAAATGATTTGATTCATGTAGAAGAAAGTTTTGTGAAGGCCACAACACACTCGTTTAAGGTTTTTTCTTTTCTTTTGGTCACGGTAATAAATACTAAAATTCATCGCTTAACACTTTTAATCTTCATGTGAGGTCATTTGTTTGAAATTGTGTCTGATTTAAGAATCAGAGACCACTTTATGCTCCAATGAAACATACATGTATAGCAAAAAAGTATTTATAATAAGTAATTGCATAAGTTCCTCTGAATACTTCAAATGCCTCTCCTATCGTCAGGCCTCAGGTTGATTGCGAGCCATTGTTGGATCAAGAAAATAGAAAATCCTTTTAAAAATAAATTCCAATTTCAAAAAACTATTTTGAGACAATGGCAAGAGATATTTTGAAATTTAACAAAACAGTCTTGCAGAGTCAATGCAATGAAGACAATAATCTGTTATAGGCAGTAATAGACTGTTTCCAAAACAGTAAAAAAAAAAGATTTTTTTTTCTTTCTTTTTCAAATAAATTGTATTTCTTTGTATAATGCTCAAATACTTTTACTTAAAACAATTGCAAATTTTGTATTTTAAGAAGTTATAAAATATTTGCTTAATTTTTTCCTACAATCTGATTTGTGAGTATAATGCATTTATTTATTTTGCTAGAATTTGCACTCAAAGTATAATTCATTAGTTTTCAAGGAACAAATGCCTTCTTCAAATACTTTTTTCTGCCATTATAAGCGCTAGAGAAGCAAAAGGAAAAGGGGGAAATTTAGGTAAGGGGAGAGTGTATATTTCATTGATTGATCATTTATTGTTACCTTGCTTAAAGCAGCAAATACGGCAGAAAAGAATTTTTGTGTTAATGAGGAAATAATTTTTTTATGTGTCTTGTATGCAATATTTTAGGTATAGGAATATTTTATTCCTGCCATGTATAGTGATACGGCGAGTGGTTTTGGCTGAATACCGAATGTTCAGCACACAAGTAATTCAAATATTCAGTCAGACGAATTGTCACTATTTGGCTGAATACTCCTATATTTCAGAATTTAAAGTTATTAAAAAGTTACATTTTAAATCGATTTTACATAATATTAAACAGATATATTTCCATTTTCATTAACAAAATCTTTTCACATTTAAACTTTACACTAAAAAGAGGATAGTCTAGAAACTTTTTAAATTAAACTAACTTTAAATTTCATGGCTTTTTCTGTTAATTAAAATAAAGGAATAAAATTTTTCTTATGTTCCAAAATATTTTTAAATCGAAGGGAAATTTTACATTCATAAAATGCTTATTTATCAGGAAAAGACAAAAGTAAAAAATAAATAATACAATCTGTTCAAATGATGAAAATTCAGCAAAAATTACCTTGCTTCTCTTTCTGATTTAGCAAGGTAGTTTTTAGATGCATCAGAAAAGCAGTATTTGTATTGGGCGAACATTTTCAGAAGTTGTAAACATACATGTTTCTAATATCTCAGAAAAAGCTTTTAAGGGAGATCATGTGGTCAAGACAAACCTTTTTATACAACAAAATTAAATAGCTTATTAGTAAAGTTAAATATTGTAAAATATTTACATCCTCTTATTCCATCATGAATACTTTGTTACTGCAATCTGAAACCCCTCTTTCGTTCACAACTTTAACAGTAATGAAGATATTTATGCGATATTTTCATCATGTGAACTTTTCTTGTATGAAATCAGATAACATCATTAAAAGTGACTAACTTTTAATCAGTAACACAGTATATATACTGCCAGATGTATTCTGAATAATGGAATGTCTAGCTCAGTGTCTTTTGGATATGAATGGTGGCAATTTCCAGCGCTTGTAATGATATCATATTTCACACAAATCGATGCAAGTCTGTTGAAATATCATTAAAATACAAATATCTTCGTTTTTTAAGTAACAATCGAAAATACAAATTCGGCCTAGAATGAGATAAACTAATTTTTGATTAAAAAATATTTTGTTATCCTAGGTTCCTGTACAAAAATTGGTTGCCTTAATGTAAATTATCATCCCTTAGAGTTTGTTTACTTTTGTTTAGAAACACCTTTTTGTGAAAAAGCAAAAAACAGATTATTTTCAGACAATATTCAGGAACTTGCATTTGTACATTATTAATTTCCATGAAGATCATCGTTAATAGTTAATTTTCTTAAGTGCACCTTTAAACAGCAAATAAATAAGGTAAAAATATTCAATATTTCCATAATCGTTTTTTTATCATGACTGTCATATCCATTTGCTTCCTATACTTACTAATATTGATAATTTTGAATGATTGTCAAATATTTGAAAAAGTCCATTAAACTTCCAATATGACGTCATATTAACTTGCTTTCTGTACTTACATTCATACTCCTTGTAACATTGAAAAATGTTTGAAAATGTCCCTTATACATCCAATATGACGTCATATTAATGTTTTTTTTTAATTACTAAAACTTTTTTTTTCATTTTTCACATGAAATTTTTTTAATTGAAAATTAATTGATTTGGAAAGAATTTTATTGTGGATTTTTAATTGTTGGCAAATGCTATAACGAAAAATGTTTAAATTAGATAGGAAATGGCTGTTAGATTAGTAGTTTCTTATCAATTAAAATTAAATATACCTTATTGCGACTCTGGATTATTTTAGTTGCCATGTTTTAATACGCCTGTGTATATAACTTCATGATGCTCGCTTCTAAACTGTGGATTTGTATAGAAATACAGACAAACAGACAAATTTCATTTTTATATATTAGATTACAATTCAAGCTTTGTGATGAAAATTAGCAAAGACTACAAAAGTACATAAGTGTACATCAGTAGATAAGTAATAAGTACATAAAAAAGCTTGGTGATGAAAATTAGCGATGACTATAATACATAAGTACATATAAAAATTTATAAAATATACATTAAAATATGCTTAAAAGATGACAAAATACAAATATAAATATTTATTTATTTACATCCCGAGACTTTCGAACTTTGACCGAAACTTTGAAACCTACGCTATGGCTACGCTATGTGGACGACATTTTCGTAATCTGGGACCATGGCATCCAATCTCTAAACGATTTTGTTAAAAAAGTTAATGAAATTGACATGAATATTAAATTCACGTTGGAATTAGAGAAGGACAAGATTTTGCCTTTTCTAGATATTGAACTAATAAGAAACATAAACAAAGGAACGATAGAAAGAAAAGTATACAGAAAACAATGCAGGTCAAATAATACCATCGCTTATGACAGCAATTCTCCGTTTAAATATAAAATTGCAGCTTACAGATTCTATATAAAGCGTGCTTTCGACATTTGTACAGAACAGTACTTATACAAAGAGTTGAATAAAATTAGATATATTGCAACAGAAAATGGTTTTCCCCCCATTGCATAAATAAGTTAATTTATGAAGCAGAGAAGAAAATCCCTAAGGATATTACACACAAGAGGTCTCTTAAATTATGAAAATTCGATTACATACCACAGTTACAGGAAAGATTAAGATATACATTAAAGAAATTTGATATCAATTTGGTTGCAAAACCCCCGCAAAAATTGAAAGTTTTAGTTCATAATAAAATTGATCCCATACCCAATAACGAAATCGCAGGAATATACTCTATCCCATTTGGCACAGAAACACAAACTGGTTTATCCTATATAGGGATGACCACCCGGAAATTTAAAGAAAGATTAAAAGAACACATTTCTGACATTAAATTTAACCGTCCATCCACAGCTTTATCAAGATTGTATCAGCGACAGATTATAAATATTGATTTTCAAAACGCAAAAATTATAGTTCCTGCAAATAACGAGTTTACAGCTAAAATCAGAGAGTCTTTGGAGATTTTATGTAAAGGAAATAGAGTCTGTAATGATTGCTTATCTTATAATATACCTAAAATCTGGTTTAATATTTTGAAATTATCAAGAACCCCAGTGCCGGAGCTAATGGACTTTTCCTGATACACCCCTATAAAATAATAGACTGGCCCCGTTAAAACCTCGTTACATATTTGCACAGTGAAAGCGACATTCATCTCAACTCAGTCAATATTTCCCCACTGAAGATGATCACGTTAGTGTTCGAAAGTCTCGGGATGTAAATAAATAAATATTTATATTTGTATTTTGTCACCTTTTAAGCATATTTTAATGTATATTTTATAAACTTTAAATACAAGGTGAATATTTTCATTCCACTTCAATTTCGTTTTTATTTCGAAACTTTCTGTTATAAAAATTTATTAGAGAAAAGAATAAATGTCACTTATTCCAAAATAATTCAATATATTTTATGAAATCCAACATAAAAATACCCATTACCTAATTGGTAAATTCCATCTAAGGATTTGCAAGAGATTTAAGTTACAACAATAAAAAATGTTTTCTATTTAAAAAATAACAAATTAAGATGTTTTACGCTGTTACGATTAAGTGAAAATTGACTCATTTTCAGCAACTAGCAAGTCACGATGTTTGATACGGCTTGCAAATGCGGCTTGTATATGAAAGCCCTTTGCATGATTAGGATTGAAATAAATGAGGCATAAGCATACATTTTGGCATTGTGTTCATCTGACGGAAGAGTACAAAATATTATTAAAGCTTATTTAATTAAAAGATAATATTACTCTAAATGATTATTTAATCATAATAGAGAATAGGCATAAATTTTTAACATTTGTTTAGTTTTAATACAAGTACTAAAAGTTAGTTTAGTTATCACTAGAGAATGAATAATTTTATTTGGACGATTAAAATAATCTTTTTTTTAATTTCAAAAATGGGGCAAAAAGTATTCAAATACAAGAGGAACAAAATTGGAATGTTTCTAAAGATGTTTTGTCTTTTAAGAAAATGAAAGAAGCTTCAAATACTAAAAAGCTATGAGCTTTTAAATAATATGTCCCTATCACACTTAAAAAGCATTTCATTTGAAATTTATATGCATTTTCGGTGTAGATAAATTATGTATTCAGTGTATGTCATGATATATATCATGATATGTATGTCCAATATTTTATTTTCAAATTATCATGCTCTTTGATATTTTCATATATTTCTGATATTTTTTCAGAATTTGTGTATGTTCAGAATTTTTTGTCAAAACTAGCACAAATAATGTTTTCAACTGTTATTTACTATGGCGTACTGGAGATAAAGAATTTTTGTATCCGGCAGTGACTTTTTAGCCAAAAAAGAAAAATATATATTTTGCTTCTAAGTTCTATGTTTGAAGCTGAATTTTTAAGTATGGAAAGTTTTAACTTAGAACAGCCACTGAAAGATAAATTGTTTAATTCTGATAACTAATTATTTACAGCTTCATTAAAAAGAATCTTTCCATTTTCCTGTTTAGTTCAGTTTTAATTGCACAACAAGCTAAGGAATAAAAAAAGGGACAAGCTCATGTGTATGTTTAAAATTCTCAATAATTATTTCTATTTTCAGTTAGTTGATCGTAAGTTTTGTGTTTAAAATTTTGTTGTGTAAAACATAATTTTTCTTTTCCTTTCTCCTTTGTTTTTTGATGAGTCTAGAAAGCAAATCGTTTAACTTTTCAGAAAATTATTTCTACTTTCAATTAGTTGATCATAAGTTTTGTTGGAAGTTGGAAAAAAAGAAAGAAGGAAAATACATTTAGAGTTCTGTGTTATTAAGTTTTAATGTCAACCCCCTGACTGCCGAGCAAAAGGGCAAATTTGTAATGTTGTTTTCTCTGTAATTTTTTTAAAATGCTTAAAAAATCTGAATTAAATGCAATGTGTTTTAATTTCTAATTTCATATGAACATATCATTTCTGAACATACAAACTGAAAATATTTAAAATCAACAGTAAATTGACTATTTAGAAAATATCGTATATATATATACATATACCAGATATATATCAAATATGTATATCAGATATATATCAAAATATCATTATATTTATGAACCCTATCAGACGCAGTATGATGGGCCACAGCCATACGCTGAATACGGTGGTCTTCCCTCTCAGTAGTGCCACGTGGCTGCCCAGAACTCAGTCCTCTTGAGGCAGTATCAGCCCTTGACCACTGCTCTCAACAATCATGTACAGTGGATACATTCCAGCCAAGTCTTTCTGCAATATCGCGGAAAGAAAATCCAGCTTCTCGTAGCCCTATTATACGACCTCGTTCTACCTCGGTGAGCTGTTTATAATGGCTTCTTCATCTTCTTAAAGGCATTATCAGGGCCTGATTAACGCACAGGCCAACTAGGCCACGGCCTTGGACCCACTGCTGATGGGGGCCTCAAAATGGGTAAAATGATTTAGAAAAGTTTCTCGAAAAGAAAGTTTTCTGCAATTATTTTCTCAAACAGAACAAAAAGATTTCTTTTCACTTGTCAACTGCATCATAAAATCTAATAATAATAATCCTCGAAAAAAATTCTAGCCACTGTTTTAATTTGAGAGGGCTCCAAAAAGTTGCTGGGCCTTGGGCCCCAGACGACCTTAATCGGGCTCTGGGCATTATTGGCTAACATCAACTCAATATGTCAAATTTCGAAGATAAATAACGCTCACAAACTTTACAGCACGCATTTAAAGCAAACCTGATTTGCAAGTTCTTAGTGGCGTTACTAGCACCACACTTATGCGAGAAATTTGAATCCATGTCATCTTTCAGATGTATAAACACGCCTACCAAATTTCGTTTATTTAACACAAGTCTTTCTTGGTGTTGGAATTTATTTTTCCGTCAGTGTATATACATATGTAAATAAGCATAAAAGTACATCAGGTTTGTTTTCATAGCTGTTTTTCTTTTCTGTTATCTAATCAGCCTGTTTTACTTGTCACTTAGAAGCTCTACAAAGGTTTAAAAGTTTACCTTTGATTTAAAAACTTTTCCTATTACAAGTAATTTGAATGTTTCAGGTCTATTTGCTTCAACTGGTGCAATTTCTCTATTTAAAATGTATATATAAAATGTTTTGCTGAAATAGAAAGAGGTGTCATAAACACTACTTTTTTATTATAGCAAACTACAACTAGAAATACTTTATCAAGAATGTAGTGAACTACAACTATACTTGTTTTAAAAAGGAGCGATTACAAACTAATTTTCAAAAGTAATCACTACTTCATTACTTTCGCATTTTATCAAAGGATTCAATTTATACTCTAAATTTAAGCCAAAATAACTGAAGTGGGCATTGAATTTTTTTTTAAATAACATACAATAAAATTTGTTTTGTTTGTCTCCAAAATGTCACTTTATACACATATTACAAATTTCTTAGCAAATTTAAGAGATATACATAATACAATCAATACAGTTACTTAGAAAAGCTGGAGTTATTCCACTCGACTTCCCGAAGACTTTACAGAATACTATGCATACAAATAAATAGCAAAAATAAATAAAAACTTATTTCCTAATTTTACAAAGGTAAGGCCTGGAGACAAGAAAACTTGAGAAAATTTTAATATACACCCATACATATGGAATTATTGTAAAAATAGTTAAAACATAATGAGAGCACCTCAAATTATAAAGTATAACAATATTCTCATAATAGGATTTTTACCATAATTCTAACACTTTCCTTAGTCTATATGTAAAGAAAATAAAAATGTGATTAAACTACAGCTTATTTTTTTAGGAGACACAGAATTATATATATGAATGTGTGACATAGTGAGGGACTATCCCTCTATATAACATATTTATGCATGATCATACACTGCATAAATTTTATTTACTGTTCTTACAGTAAATTGCATTGGGATATAAAATTTACCATTGACATGTATTTACCAATAGATTTTTCCAATACACTATTAATATTTATTAGTAGTTACTTTGAGTTTTGTTGGAAGTTATAATTATATTGAGTTGTCTAATTTCATAATCCAGAAAATTACAGAAAAATAACTCTAAATAAATCTATAACTAAAGCAATTCCAAATAATAAGAAAAGTTGCATTCAAACATGAAGATCTTATAACGAGTTAATAAAGAAGTGTTGTGAGCATGAATATTAATTCTTTGGGTGGGTTAATACTAGATTTTAGCAGCAAGTGTCAATGCATAAAATCTACGATTTCATGCAATGTATTACTATATACTGCAACTAAGATTTGTTGCTGAGATTCACAAACTGTTGAGTAGAACACATTTTGCACAAGAGAAGCAAATTATGGCTAAGTGATTTGTAGAATGACACATTCTTTTCTTAATTAATGTTAAAAAAAGTGTCTGTTTTCGCTACATACTACTGATTTTTTATATTATGTTACTCACTATACTACATTGCTCAAAATGTAGCTCTCTATACTGCAAACTACAGTAAAAAGTAGTGTGGAAGTGATTACTGCAGGTATGCTACTTATGACACCCGAATGTAAGTTAATGTAAACAATTAATGACTTACTTCAATAAAGGCACTAGTAAGCTAACATGGTCTTCGTTTGCCTAGAAGTTCCATTTCCATCTCACAGGTGGTGTTGGTTATTCTGATAAAATATTCTAAAAATGTTCAAAATTACATTTTGCTTTTAGAAATGTTAGAGCTAGAAACATAAAATTCAAGTTTCTAAAATTTTGAAAATTTAAATGAAAGGCAAATATGCTAAAAACGATTACTTTGGAACTACCAAACTTACTTTGGAATAATAATCTCTACTAAAAATGGTTTATAATATATGAGGACTCTAGAAGCCGAGTGGTACAAGTGACAAAATTTCAATTTGGAGTAAATTAAGTTCAAAGCTTTGAGTTAAAAGTAGTTGACTGAAATAATTATGAAACTGTTGCTTATTTCATAGTGCTTCTTGAACTCTTATTTCAATAACTGTGCAAAGAAGGTGGAGAACAATTTTTTCTAAATTTATAGTTAATCAATATTGATAACAATGAGTACGAGTTTTGAATGCTTAAGAAGTTAACCTCCAAAAGACAGCACATACAATTAAAAAATCACTTATATTTATTGCATACAAACAAATAGACTTATTTCCAGATCACCTGTGCACTTAGCTCAGTTTTTTTTCAATTTTGTTACTTATACCCCTTGGCTTCTGGAGTCCTCATATATGTTTACAAACTACCCTCAAAGGTGTGCAAGGGTTAAAAACATTCTAAAATTCTAATTTATCTGATTTTGTAGTGTATAAAAATATGAAAATTTATAGGGTCGTTATTTTTAAGATGCAAATGATAATTATGAATGTTTGTTAAAATACTCAAGATTCAAAGGATGAAATCATTAGAAAATGCTTTATAATCATGATTACTCAGAGCCTATCAGGGCTAGAAATTTTAAATTGAACATGCAGGTTTCTATTATAATTTGATTCCACCCCCCCCCCCCCTCAAAAAAAAAGTTGAAAATGGTGCCGTTTGTCTCTTTACCTAAGTTCAGTAAAACTTCAATAGAAATTTAAGTCTCAATCTTAGAACAAGTGAGACACTTGGAAGCATTGAATTTTTCAAGGTGATAAGTCAAATTTTCTTACATTTCTTCCACAGCTACTGTGGTTTCATCTGGAAATTGAATCGATTTATCAGGGAATTAGATTGGTTTTATCAGATCAATTGGGTTGTTGTGTGTTATTATTTATGATATGGTTGGATTTGTTAAAAAATGTTTCTGGCATAAGGTTTATGTTGAGTTTTTTTTTTTTTTTTTTTTTTTTTTTCCATTTTGTGAAGTGAAATTTAATGGTTTGATGTATTGTCTTTTGAAGTGGATAATTCGTGTGAAACTATTTTCATTAAAGTTATGCTTTTTTTTTTTTTTTTTTTTTTTTTCATAAAATATTTGAGTTTTGTCTTTTGTAAATGGATGTAATCTTTAAAAATTATTTTTAATAAGTTTGTAAATAAGGATATTTAAGGATAAATTTAAATTTCGCCCACCTAGCTAAATTCATGTGTAGGAAGCAGCACACAATTGGCTCTGGTGAAGTGATTTATTCATTTTTGAGGGCAATTGTTAAAATTTACATGCATAGTTTGGTGGTGGGGAGGGGGAGGGTTACAATGGGGGAAAATGTAGAAGATTCATCTAATGTGTGTGCGTCATCACTGGTTGAAGACAGTGAATCAATAAACCAGCACCGTCATGAAAAAAATAAGAAATACGTGAAATAAAGATAAGTGAATTTCTATTGATTTTATTTGGTAAGATGTATTTTATGCATTCTAGAGATTGCTGCAAAGTGAGTTTTGTGTGTTAGGGGGGGGGGGGGGGGGTTAATGTGTGCAAACTTCATATACAGAATTTACTGACTGCTGCTTGAATGAATTTTGTGAATTCTAGATATTGCTACAAAGAGAGTTTCATGTGTCCAGTGATGTTTTTTCCAGTTTATGTGTGCAAAGGGCACATACATAAATTACTGACAGCTGCTAGATTCAATTTTGCATTCTGGAGATTGCTGCAATGCACGTTTTGTGTATCCTGTGGTTGTTTTTTCAGTTAATGTGCACGAAGCACTCATACATATGTTACTGATTGCTGGTTGAATGGATTTTGTGAATTTTACAGATTGCTGCAAAGCAAATTTCGTGTATTCAGTGATGGGTTTTTTTTGGTTAATGTGCACAAAGCACTAATACATAAGTTATTGATGCTACCTGAAGGAATTTCGTGTATTTTGAGTATTCGGAAAAAAGAAATTTTAATGTATTGTTTTAATAGATAAAGACAGGAGTTATTTTACTATGTAAAAATGGGATTGAAAAGAGAAAAAAGACAAATTTGTATAACTAAAAATTTATTTATTGTGTAAAATATATTATAGTTATTTGAAATATTTTAGTAGAATAATTTTAAGAATCTAAAAAATACGTTTGAAAATGGAAAAAATTGTTAAACATTTGTTTAAATTGAAAATCTAGAGGAAAACTCGCTAAAAATTTGTAAAAATCCAAAAGGAATAAATTGCTAAAAATTTGAAAAAAATCAATAAATCCAGAGCAGAAAATTGTTAAAAAATTTGTAAAAGTTGAAAAATCAGTTGGAAAAAATTGTTAAAAACTTGTAAAAATAGAAAAATACAAAGGAAAAACTTGCTAAAAATTTGTAAAAATTTAAAAATATGGAGCAAAAAATTGCTAAAATTTGGTAAAAATATAAAAATTTAAAGGAAAAAATAGCTAAAAATTTGAAAAAAAAAAAATCCGGATGAAAAAATTGTTAAAATCTAAAAATCCGGTTGAAAAAATTGTTAAATGTTTAGAAAAATAGAAAAGTTGGAGGGAAAAAATGTTAAAAATTTAGAAAAATGGAAAATCAGGAGAAATGAAATTCTAAAAATTTGTAAAAATCGAAAAATCCGGAGCAAATAATTACAAATTTTGTGAAAGAAATTGACGAGAGCCTAAAATGAGCGTCATTCCATCTCATGCGCATGCGTCAGAAGTTACCTTTTCTGGGAATTCAGAGCCTGATTCCAGCGAGGTATTACCATTTTTGGCGGTAAATCGCTTGCAATTTAGCAAACAGTTGTAGTGAATAAGAAAATATACGAATGCAATATTTGGCAGTTAATCGCTTTCAATTTTGTGTTTTACTTATGTTTGTTTTGATTTTTTAAAGATGATATGGCTATGTTAAACTTCATTTTATAATTTATAGTAATTGAATCAGTGTTTGATTGTATTTAGCAAGCATTTTATAAAGTCTTCATTTTTCTTATAAAATTATTAATCATTACGTGTAATAAATATTCTATTTAAAAGCATATAGCATATATTTAAAAATCTATTGAAGAAACGCTAATACCTGTTTAAAAGAAAATTTATTCGCTATTTTTATGTTTATATTCATTAAAAGTCTGAGCGATACAGTTTATACTACTGTGTTATTCGTGTTTTAGTACATATGTTAAACTTTTCTGTAAACATTCAGACCTGTTTACAAAACTGCGGTATGAATTCAAATAATATTTCAATTTAAATTTCAGCAAACAATATGACACAGAATGCAAGCTTTTCGGTTATACATTTAAAATTATTTCCTTGCAATTCGGAATAACTTTCATATTTAATGATTGGATTCCTGTAGTATTTATTTGAGTTCTGTAGTGTTTATTGTGAATTATATGTCTGCAATAGGTTTTATGTTAATATTCTAATTCATTTAGTATTCTATAACATCATAGATTTGTTTATTTTTTGACATATTTAAAATTTATTTAACACATTCTTTATTTTAACACTACAGGTTTATTTATTTCTTGGTTTAAGGTAGTAATAATTAATTTTGAACAAAAAAATACTAGATTTCAATAAATTTGTTTATTTGTAGTAGAAAAACGATTTTTAATCTGAATTGTAACACCACACCTATTTTTAATACTTTCTATTCTCATTTTATTCAGGTTGGAAATGAGCATGCAAATCATTTAAAAACATAGAAGATAATTCATAAAATCTGATAATCAGGTTATAAATAAACAAATAAGTCTTCTGTTGAGGCATTAAACTGTTGATGTGATGTTTAAAAACACAAAAATTGATAAATTATTATTTTTAAAAATGTATCTATATTTTTAAGTGTGTAATTTATTACCATTGGTAATTTAAAATTATTCAAAATATTTGTTTTGAAAAATTAGAGAAAAATATTGAATTTACCAAAAATGTTTCAAAATGCTTGGAACCAAGCTTAATTCTAATCATCATATTTTAATGCAATTAGATAGATTACAGCACTCTTTTCTAGATAAAACATGTACTACTAACAATGAAAAAAATGTAAATCATTATTTCGTCTTGAATGTTTAATTAAATAAAATCAGCTTGGATATTTGTAATAGTTGACAATTTTTTTTTTCTTAATATATATAATTAATTTCCACATGTTTTCGCCAAATAAGAATTTTTTTTAATATTTAAATACATGTGTCAATTTCTTTTCTGTTTATTTTTCCTTCTTAAGTAATGAAAACAAGCTGTTTACAAAAGTATCTAAATGAAATATATTATTGTGTAAAAAATAAATTATTGTATTTATCATGTATCTAAAAGTTAAATACCAGTAGTAATTGATGTCAGTGTTTTAATTCCTTTTATTTGAATTTTTTAAAATGAAATTGTGTTTACCTCTTCAGGGACTAAGAAAGTAATTTATGTTCAATTCTGATTTTTGTTTCATTAGAAATAAATGTGTTATTAATTTAGCTGGGTATAGGTGATAAATCACTAAATGTTGTTCCCATCATCAATATTTCTAATGCATGTATTTCATTTAAAGTATAAACACCTTATACCATTTAAAGTATACACATCTTTCATTTAATTTATTTCATTAAAAAAATGAAGAAGAAGAAACAATATAATCAACCAAAATAATTTATTTCACCATCAAAATATTGTTTCTAATTTACACATACAATACATAAAAGCTGCTATTGAAAAGGGGGGGGGGCTTGGTAAGATTTGCGCCCAGTTAACAAAAGGGCCAAAATAAGTTTTTATTTTTTAACTTTGGTTTGGGCTTAAGCTTTGATAAAACACAGTAAAAACTTAACTTTATTGATAAAAAATTAATTTTTTAAATGAACAGTAGTAAGTATCCAATTCATGTTTCAATTTAGTATCAGATTTATAAAGTTGGCTGAGAATCATGCATATTACTTCTAGTATAAACAAATACGTAGAACAGTTAATAAATTTTTCTCTTCTTAAATATTTCTTATTCTCTGAAAACGAAAGCTACAGCTTTCAAGAAGTGTTTTATGAGTTATGTTTTAACTTATAATCTTATTAAATTAGTTTTACAACCATAATTTCTCTTTTCCTGAAAAATTTCTCTCTTTATCAAAACAGAACATTAATGTAATCAGAATTTTTAAACTGTTTTTCAAGACTACCTTTTTATTTCACTGAATAGCTTTTGTTTATGAATCTTGTTTTTTTTAAATTTCAAAACTGCAGAGCAAAATATTAATATTAATTCTCTTAAACTTGAAAAGTACATTGAATCTTTGTGCTCCAGTCTCCTCATCAGATAGCATCATTATTCTTATCTAATTAATTTATGTACACAGAAGCTTATAACAGTGCCTAAAACAGAACTTTTTTTTTGTTTTTAATTGTCAAATATAATTGCAATAAAAGCTGCTAGAATGGAATCACTATGTACTGGAGAATTTTTTTTTTACTAGATACACCTTCTTTTGTAATTTCATTTTCTATTTAACATAGGATTTAGTTGTATAGGCTCAATTTTCTTGTACTGTACTTAACAAGGCATACTTAAGTACAAAAATGTATTTATTTATTTTTCAATGCATTAATCAAACTCCAATCATCCAAATTAAAATCACCCTTATCAATATTAGGAAATAAAAAGTAGCATTTTCAAGAGAAAAATAATAATTGAAATGTAAATTGTATCTATTTCTTCCTAAAAATATATATTTTTTTCTTTTTAAAAATATTTCTATTTAAAACATTAAAATTTATACAACAGCCCCTTGATATATATTGCGCTACTTGGGAGATAAGAGAAAAGCGCGAAAAACCGAAGGGAGTGAGAAGAGTGTTTATAAGTGAAAAATAAAGAACCCTAAATTAAACTACTATGTTTCGATTTAATACTTGTTCAAAGAAGCTACAAGTTTAACACAATGAGATGGTCAAACGTTAAAAAATACAAATCCGTACACATACAGTATATGTTTTTACTTACATGTATAGTATTTTTTGAAAATGAGTATCCAGAGTTGTTTGTTTTTTATTTTCTTGCCACTGGAAGTTAAAGAACTAAAATGAACTAATTGCATTTCATTTATATGCTTGGATATCAACGTTTCAAAAGTTTCATATGCTTTTTTCAAGAAACTGAACAGCTTCTGTCATCGAAGCTACTAAATCCTTGTCAGATACTTCCTCTTTGTCATTCTCTTCTTGGGCCATAGAACTATTATCTTTTTGAACTGCAGAAATAATTTCTGCTTATACAGAAATGCTGCTGACTATTCCGTATATTCTTTTATCAGCAAACCAGAAATTTATCAGAAACAACTAAAAAAGAGCAAAATAGCCGAATGTGTGATATAACGAGGAGTTAGTGTATTTAATTGGGAATTTCAAAGTTTATATTTCAATAATTCTAAGTCAGTATTTCAACAATTTCAGAACTACTACACAGTACTTCTTATCATATCTGTTAATAAAATTCAGTGTTACAGTCTAAGTATTTTTCTTCACATATTTATGTGTATAGTATGTTCATTTATATAAATCCACGTTAGGTCATCCAATTTCCAAATGATTCAATAAAATTTAAATTTAAAATTTTTTATTTACATATGAAAAATATAAAAACATCAATTAAATTGACAATATAAAATAGAAGCAAAAAGAATTACTAACAATAAGATTATGAATAAAGTAATTTGAAAATATCTTAACTTCAGGAGTCTTTTTGTTATTCAGCTGCATATCACAATTTGATATGATTGAGATTCAATTAAAAAATAAATAAGGGAAGATTTCATATTCACATGTGTCAGTCACACTGTGTCATAAATTAAATGTGTGACTGGCACATTTAATAATGACACAGGTAAGCTCATAAATTAAACATGTCAGTCATTTCATTAAGTATTAATTTGACAAAGAATGAACTAATTATATAATAACTGTAATTAACTTATATATAAAAAATAACTTTTAAAAAACTATACAGTTATTAAATAGTTATTCCATTCTTTGTCAATTTAATGCTTACTTAAACTACTGACGTATTTAATTTGCTTTATGCAGTGCCAGAAGTTTGACATAAAAGTCTAAATGACACTAGCCTGCTGTTGTATAGGCCTTCAACATCTTTCTCATATATGTCAAAAATTATTATAGTTAGAGATTATTATATTTATTTTAATGAGGTTTTTTTTTTAATGAATGTTATATCACTACTCTATATTTTATATTGCATGTTATATGCAAAAAGAAAAACTCACGACGATTAAACAAATGCAATGTTTTATGTTTTGTCTACTTTTTTTCAGGTTAACAATATTATTTTACACTAAGAATTATGAGGATAGTTTTTATTATATTAAAATTAAAGACTGATTATAAGGGTATCTGTTATGAAAAGTAGTACTAAATGTGATTGTAATAACTGGGATGTGCTGCAAAGATTTAGTATATTTGGTTTATTTTTAAAAATTTAAGTTAGCAAGAAAATTGCTTTTGTTGTTTTATTTTTGGTTGTAATGTGCAGTGGCACAGCCAAGGGTGAGAAGGGGGGGTCCCCCCCCCCCAGAGCTAAAGAAATTACTATAATTTCTGCTTATATGAATCAAAACTAAAGTTAAAATTAAACTTTTTGGCCTTTCTGCCTTGACGGAATCTGCCGCTTTGTTAAATCCAATGTGATTCAATTAAATGGTGAAAATTCTACTTAAAACTGTAAAAGCGCATATTCATCGGTTATGTCAAAACTGGTTATTTGGACTGCGTCACTTTGTCAAGATGTCTTATTGTAAAAGAAGGGTCATATACTGCCACACAGACGTTTGAGTTATATCATGAGAGACGGCAGTTTCTCGAGTGACGCAGCGAAAAACCGAAAGCCCAAAACCGAAGATTCTGTCACTCTCATATATACAGCTAGCAGGACATCAAAGAAAAATCGAAACGCCGACATTTAATATCTCAGTAAATATGAGGTATACCGTTTCAATTTTTTCACATTAGTCTTATATCTATGGCCTAACTCTATCCTGAAATTTATACATTTCTACATGCAATAGATTTTAAGAACTGGAAGTCCATTTTTAACTAAATTTGGGTAAATGTAAGGCCCTTGAAAATTATCTCGAAAATGGCTCGGGTGATTTTTAAAAAATTAATATATTACTAGATGGTACCCGTCAAAACTTGGCGGAAAAAATTACAATAACAATATTAGTAAAATAAGCTTCTTTATTACATAAGTAAGGGTGCTTATGAAACAATCTTTCAAATATTTTATTTAAAAAAAATTCTCCCAGTGAATTACGTTATTATTTTCGATGCAAACTCCAAACAAACAATCCATAAACAAAATGGAAATCAGTTTGATATTACCGCCCTATTCCTCACGGCAAGAAAGAAAATTTCCTGAACCTATGAAGTATCATACAAATAGCATATCCCTACCTTCATCTCATATTCAGTCAATAAAAGAACATATTAAATAAGGCACACATTCCCCCTCCCCTCTGTGATAATGCAACCGAATGAGCTCTTATGCGCATGTGCATTGCATCTCCCCAAACGCACCGTCGAAATTCGACGTTAAAAATAAGTTTTAAAATGTTTTGATCAAAATTTTTAAAATGTCTTCTTTAATCATTGTTCGTTTCAAATCCATATCTTCTGAAATGCATACATTGTTTTAAGCTAATCAATTTTTATGTAAAGATGAAGAATTTTTTTTACAATAATAAATCAATCTACAGATAAAGGAGATTTTTAATGTTTTCAAGTGTAATTTATTTGTATGGTTTCTTCATTTCTTTACATAATCAGGATGATTATTCCTTTTCCATAATTAAGAGAAATAATGTAAATAAATAAATATCCAAGATTATTTTTGATTCTGCTTTCATTAATATATTGTAAATTTTATTGTTAAAAGTTACTGATAAATGATACTTTAGTAAATGGGGCTTTTCTTAATTATTTTTTTTTTATTGTTAGCAGGGCGCCAATGAAGTATATATTTATATAGTATATACATACATATATACAAATATATATAATGTATATAGTTTTGTTTTTCTAGTATTGAATTTATGTGGTTTATAGATTTTGGTTGGCTTTTGTGATAATGATTCTGCAAGTAATTTTCCATTGGAGTTTATTATTATATATATATATATATATATATATATATATTACTGGCGCCGGCTAACCGAAAAGTACCTAATTTACATATAGTTTTTTTCTTAATGGGACGACGGGATAATGCACGGAATTTCGACGGGATAATGAATATTTTTGATGGTACCAGAATATTTTTCTGTATTTTATAGTTATATTAAGAAATACATATTTTTATGATTTGCTGAATCCCTTATTTGTTTACTTTTTCATGCATTCTATTATTGAAGGTTGTTAGTTCTCTTATTCGTTTAAATATACCCTCCTTATATAAAAATAGTGTGTGTTTTCTGTGGTGTTTCGCATAAACGTTGTAAAATTCAGGTTCTTAGATTTTATCCAACTTTGCTGTCATAACAGCTGATGAAGCAGCCCTTTTCGGCGATTTTTTTGTTACCTGTAAAATTTTTGTTTTTGGTATAGCCCGAACTAAGAAAAAATTGAGTACTTTTTCGTTATACGGACACCATTGTCGCCAAGCATATATTTACATGTATGGCATGGTGTCGGTATAACAGAAAAGAACCAAAATTTGCGATCGATCAAATAATTGAATTTCGTTAAACATTAAATTTTCTGGTACTTTTCTGTTATCCGGTCGACCACTTTTCATAACAAAAAACTATCGCCAAACTGTAAAATTAAACGCCAAAAATGCAGTCCGATTTTTTTGATGTCAGAAGCAATATACGTGTTCGTTACGTCATCAAGTGGTTTTTAATTCGAGATTTGCGTCTATTTTCCTTATGTTTTACTGAATTATTAGTTATTTCAGTAATTAAAATAACAATTGTGTCCTTAAATTCATGTATTTTATTTATTTATTTATTTTGATATTTCAATGGCAACGTTCTCCCGTTTATTTGGCGTTACAGTTTGGCGATAGTTTTTTGTTATGAAAAGTGGTCGACGGGATAATAGAGAAGTACCAATTTTCTTATTTTTAATCTGAGAAAGAAACAATAATCATGGATTTAATTAATTTTGCAATATGCGGTGCAACCAAAATAATTTTGATTAAATCAGTACACATATCGCAGACGCACCTGGGTTATTTTTTGGCACCTAAATGACGATTTTTGCTTTGTATGGCAACCTGGTGTTTTATAATAAATTTGAATATGTGTGTAAATAAATAGAATAAAATAGGTACTTTTATGTTAGCTGGGCGTCAAGGATAACTCTCCAAATCTTGTTTCAATTGGAATCATTTAAATTGCAACATTTTACGTGAGATTTGTTATTCATATTGATATGTTTACGTTTAGATATTTTATTATGATTATATTCTAGCTAATTAAGTTTTTTTTTAAGATTTTATACTACAATGTTAAAATATTACCTAGTTGATATTGGCTAATGTCAAAAGATTGGCGAACCACAGAGTTCAGGGAATAAACTCTATGCCCTCAAAAGTGGGAGTTGCCGTCTTTATGACGTCATAAGCAGAAGTAAATGTTTAATTGAAAATTACAGCTAATTAATTAAATTTTTGAACAAACGAATGCACGATAACAAATCTGTGTCCAAATATCTGTCATTTAAAAAAAAAATGGTGTAATTTGATGCAGTAGTTTGTTCTGACGGATTGTCGAAAGAAATCGCTTAACGTTTTAAATATATAGATATTAATCGGCTTTAGATTAAGCGAATGTGGTTTTGCGTTAACGTAGGAAAACTCTTGTTTTCTATATAATCCAGTTTTAAAATCGGACTCTTTTCCTTCACGTATTTCCATAGACTTATCATTAGACTTTTTATTCCTTTTTTCTTCCACGATCAACGTATGCCAAATAATCGCTTCACGAATACAGTTAAAAACTTCTGCATGTAGGAGGTAAATTTATTAATTTTTTTAAATGCGAAAACAGTTAATTATACACTTCTAATATTTAATACATATGTATTATATTAAATTACCATTTATAAGAAAATATTTCGAAATTATAAATTTGCATTTTATCGAAAAACTATTTACATTCATTTTTTAATATGAGGAGATATTTTTTAATTATATGTATTCAATTTTACTGTTATTTATAATAAGTTTTCGATTTTCAAAGAATTAAAAGATTTCCCATTTCTTAGTTGTTATTGCTGAGCGAAGACAAAACTAGCACCGTTAACCAACCAATCACTCGTTATTGTAGTAGAGTAGATATAAATATCGTATTCAAGAGCGAGTCACGAATGTTGTTTATAGGAATAACACTCATATGAGGTATTTTATTATTTATTTATTGTTTTGTTTTTTTATTTTGATTAGATTGTCCTTTTAGAAATTGTTTTTTGATTTAGTGATGTAAATGGTGAGATAATTGTCAATAGTCACCTGTTTTATCGTTAAAAATGATATAAGGAAATTGCATTATGGCCAGTGAATCTTTTAAAAATCGGCAAAAGTAAAACACTATTGTAATGGCTTTGAGTAAAAACCTTTCAAGCATAATTAAATAACATTCAAAACATCATTGTCAAAAGACAAAAAAGTGTAAACAGAACCTACTTTCAAATTACAAGACTGTTTTTGGTACTTTTTTGGGGGGGCGCCAGTGATAATTCACCAAATCTCGTTTCATTTGGCATCATTTCAGTTGCAACTCTTTCCCATCATTCACCTCACACAAATTTAATAACTAAAACTTTTTATTCCAGTGTGATTGAAATACGTTTAATTGTGATGAAACTTTGGTATATTATATAGGGTATTTATATAACGTAAGTTTTCACTTTTATGTATATAAAATTAGATACGATGTTTTCATTATGAAATACAATGTTTCTATAGTTTATGTTATGGCTTACTTTAACATTTTTGTTATTGACTAAGCCTAATCATTAATATACCCGATTACATGAGATTTTGTTATTTGTATTGATATGTTTGTGTTTACGTATTTTATTAAGATTATATTTTAGCTATTTTTAAGTAAGTTTTTTAAGATACTATATAGCAATGTTAAAATGTTGGCTATACTTTATTAGCTTATGTTAAAAATTGGTTAGAAAAAAAGGGTTGGCGAGATTAAAAAAAATTTGTTGATCAGCTAGTGCTCGACTAACATTTAAGTACCCTATTTTTAAATAAAAAGCATTTAATACAAGGTTTTTCTGTAGTGGACTCTAAGGGTCGCTGGGATGGAATTTAATTTTTAAAAAGGACACATTTTGAACCAGTTTGTTTACAGTCCCATTTTATTAGTAGAATTTTGTGATAATTTCCTGAATGACTGGCGAATTTTGCATTTTTTGTAAAAAAAAAATCCTTAGATGTAATTTTAAACAAAATCTCCTCATTCATTTCTTTAATTTGCAAATATTTTAAGTTTTCTTATTTAAAATACTGTGATTAAATGTCCAATGTAAGATTTCCCTTAGTTGAAAATTGTTATGACAGAATTTACACAACTGCAAAAATAATTCATTACTACAACAATACATTTTCAGGAGTTTTTTCCAATAAAAAAAAGCTATACAACAGAGGAAAGTTTAGTGTAGGATAATACTTCATACTATATTTACATTGCAATAATTTGGAGAGTTGCAAAATATAGCTAACAAGTAAAAAACAAATCTTTAGCCTGCGGTTTTTAAAAGACTTCCTAAATATTCACTCGACACAATGCAATTTCCTTACCTTGTATAATTTTTTATCGATAAAACAGGTAATTGACAATCATCTTACCATTTAAGTAACAATCTAAAGTCAATTTCTAAAAGGACAAGAAAATCAAAATAAGTAAACAAACAATAAATAAATAATAAAATACCTAATATGAGTCTTATTCTTGTAAACAAGAATTTGCATCGCAATCACCGCTCATGAATACATGACACAAGCGATAGGTTAATTTATTATTAATTGATAGTAGAGGTGCACAATCTTTTTAAGTGAAGGTCCACTTAAAAAAATGGTTGAGTTGTCGAGGACCACCATCAGTAGCACAGAGATAATTTTGTTTCAGGGAGATGTTGGGGGGGGGGGGGGGATAATTAGCATTATCCATACATACAGCACTGTTCAGTTGCAAATTTGGAAGAATGCACCCACTAGATGGATTTGTCATTTTTATGCGGCTACTTGACAAATTTGTGATTTTTATGTGTCCGTTTAAAAAATACATGATTTTTATGTATAGGTTCAACTTTTATATATAGGTTTCAACTTTTTTACTCAGTGGCCACTGGCCCGTACATGGATTTTTTTTTTTACTCGCCAGTGTTTTCCAGCACTGACCAATAACAAATTTACAAATACTTGATAAAATATTTATGAAATTTCTCAAATGATTGTGGAATAAACGGCAAAATTCGTCAAATAGTGTCGGGAAAGAAATTGCGACATTTGTCAAATGGTCTCGGGAAAGAAAAAAAGGTATTGCAGAAAAAAATTAATTATGTCTAACTGTCACGAAAAAATTAGAGAAATTCGTCAAATAAGTTCGGGGGAAAAAATCACAAAATTCGTCAAACGATCTCGGGAGAAAAATAGTGAAATTTGTCTAACAATCGCGGAACAGAATTGCAAAATTTGTCAAACCGCAGCGGAAATAGAGTGCAAAATTTGTTGAACATCAGCGGAAAGAAAGTGCACATTTTGTTCGTTCATGGAAAAAATCATGAAATTAATTAATCGATAGTCGATAAATCACGAAATTTATCAATCGATAGCAGAAAAATCATAAAATTCATTGATAGTGGAAAAATCGCAAAATTCAACAACTGGTTTCAGGGGGAAATTTTTTTGAATATCGTCGAATGGCTTTGAGAAAAAAAAATCACAATCCGTCAAATAATTTCAGGAAAAAAATTGTGAAATTTGCCAAATTGTTTCGAAATTTGTTGAGCAACAGTGGGGAAAAAATCTTTTTCCATTCAATCATCGCAATTGGCAATTGTGACTATTAAGTTTGACCAGTGGTGGCAGTAAAGTCAATCGCCAAATTTTCATTATTACTCGCCGATTGGCGAATGGCAATTTTGTCCTATATTTTTATGCACCTGATCGATGAAATTCATGATTTTTTACATGCCTGATCGATGAAATTCAAGATTTTTACACACCCGATTGATGACTTCCTTGATTTTTATGCATCCGTTTGATGAAATTATTGATTTTTACATGTCCAATAAACAAAATTCATGATTTTTATGCATGCGTTCAACAAAATTTATGATTTCCCTTCTCCTGATCCACAAAATTCATGTTTTTACTGTGCCTGATTGACGAAATTCATGATTTTCAAATGATATGGTTTCCGTCGGCCAATTAATGAAATTCACAATTTTTTTTCTCTAGACAATGGCGAAACTCGCAATTTTTTTTTTTTTTTTTTACCGTTAGTTGAAAGTTACAATTTTTCCACAAACATTCGATTGAATTCTTGATTTTTCCACGCCCAATTGACGAAATTTGCGATTTTCCATGCCTATCGACAAAATTCATAATTTTGAAAACCCGATAGGCAAAATTCATAATGTATTCCTACGATCTATGGACAATTTGCAAATTTTTTCCACGACTGTTGGTTGAAATTTGCGATCTTTCCATGCCATTCGATGAAATTCGCTGCTCGATCCATGAAATTCACGATTTTAAGTACCTTATCGACAAAATTCGCAGGATTTTTTCAATTAGTTTACAAAATTCAAGATTTTTTTTTTTTTTTTTTGAGTGATTGACGAAATTTACAACTCCGCAGTTACCGATTTTGGCATCTCTAGTTTCTGTTGACTGATTATTGAAATTTGTGTTTTTTTTCTAGCGACAAATTGGCGAAATTTTTGATTTTTCCATGCCCATTTGACAAAATTCGCATCCATTCTATGCAATTCAGGATTTTATGTGCCTGATCGATGAAATTCATATTTTCCTACGATCTATGGACAAAATTTGCAAATTTTTCTCACAAATTATTACGAAAATTCGAAATTTTTGGATAGGTTGGCATGTATGGTCTCTGCGGGCCACCAGTTACCCAACGGGCCACAGGTTGTGCATTCCTAATCGTGATGCAGTTTGGCTCATTCGACTCTACATCGATAGAACTTACTGATTTTAGTTTCACCACCAGGGGCAGTTAGGTTCATATAGAAGAGAGTGCGGCCCTGGCAATGGAAGGGGAAATTAATGGATTTTGGAGCTAACTTGAGTTCTATGGGTCCTATCACAACATGGTTTGATTCATTCGACTCAACTTCGACAGGATATATCGATTTTAGTTCCAAGTTTCACCACCAGGGGCACTTTCCTATCTTGTGTTCTATGGGCCCGATCACGACGAGGTACGGCTCATTCGACTCGAAATCGACAGCCTGAAATATTTCAGCTATGTTTGTATAGAACAGTGTGCGTCCCCTGGTGGTGGAAGATGGAACTAATGGATTTTGCAGCTAACTCGAGTTCCATGGGTCCCATCACAATGCAGTTTGATTCATTCGACTCGACATCGACAGGATATATCGATTTTAGTTCTAAGTTTCACCACCAGGGGGCGCTTTCCTATCTCATGTTCTATGGGCCCGATCACGACGAGGTATGGCTCATTCGACTCGAAATCCACAGCCTAAAAGATTTCAGCTATGTTTGTATGGAACAGAGTGCGTCCCCTGGGGGTGGAAGATGGAACTAACGGGTTTTGCAGCTAACTCGAGTTCTATGGGTCCCATTACAATGCAATTTGATTCGACTCGACATCGACAGGATATATCGATTTTAGTTCCAAGTTTCACCACCAGGGGGCGCTATCCTATCTCCTGTTCTATGGGCCCGATCACGACGAGGTATGGCTCATTTGACTCGAAATCGACAGCCTCAAAGATTTCAGCTATGTTTGTATGGAACACAGTGCGCCCCCTGGTGGTGGAAGATGGAACTAACGGATTTTGCAGCTAACTCAAGTTCTATGGGTCCCATCACAATGCAGTTTGTTTCATTCGACTCGACATCGACAGGATATATCGATTTTAGTACAAAAAATGTTTGGTACAAAAAACGTAAATGTCGTCAAAAGATCGCGGACAAAACGCATATTTCGTCAAAGGATCATGAAAAAACTGGAAATTTCGTCAAAGGATCGCGAAAAAACTGGAAATTTCGTCAAAGGATCGCGAAAAAACCGCATATTTCGTCAAAGGATCGCGAAAAAAATGGCAAATTTCGAAAAAGGATCGGGGGAAAAACGCATATTTCGTCAAAGGATCGTGAAAAAACGGTAAATTTCGTGAAAGGATCGCGAAAAAACCGCATATTTCGTCAAAGGATCGCGGAAAAACGACCAGTTTCGAAAAAGGATCGGGGAAAAACGCATATTTCTCCAGAAGATTGCAAAAAACGCAAATTTCGTCAAAGGATCGCGATAAAACGCGAATTTCGTCAGAAGATTGCAAAAAACGCAAATTTCGTCAAAGGATCGTGAATTACGTCCTCCGGCCGTAGAGCATACAGGAACTCTCCTGGTCGTGCTCGTTAAAGTTTCTCCAGGGATGATTCTTTTCCGAATTTTCCGAAAAGTTAAGGCAGTCATTTCCGAAAATTTAAAAAAAAATCTGTCATAAATTCGGACATAGAATATATCGCGTTTTTCAACAAATGGTCGACGAAAAAATTCAATTTCGTCAATCGTTCGAAGAGAAATTGCCAATTTCGTCAAAGGATCGCGGGATAAACGCAAATTTCGTCAAAGGATCGCGAATTTCGTCCAGGGATTACGAAAAAAAGACTTGAATTTCGTCAAAGAATCGCCGAAAAAAACGTAAATATCGTCAAAAGATCGCTATAAAACGGCAAATTTCGTCAAAGGATCGCGAAGAAAATGGCAAATTTCGTCAAAGGACCGCGGAAAAACCGCATTTCTTCAAAGGATCGCGAGACAAGGCAAATTTCGAAAAAGGATCGAGGAAAAACGCATATTTCGTCAAAGGATCGTGAAAAAAACGACAAATTTCGTCAAAGGATCGTGAAAAAACGACAAATTTCGTCAAAGGATCGCGAAATAACAGCATATTTTGTCAAAGGATCGTGAAAACACGGCAAATTTCGTCAAAGAATCGCGGAAAACTGCATATTTCAGCAAAGGATCGTGAAAAAACGGCAAATTTCGTCAAAGGATCGTGAAAAAACGGCAAATTTCATCAAAGGATCGCGAAAAAACCGCATATTTCATCAAGGGATCGCGAAAAAAACCGACAAATTTCGAAAAAGGATCTGGGAAAAACGGCAAATTTCGAAAAAGGATCTGGGAAAAACGGCAAATTTTGAAAAAGGATCTGGGAAAAACGGCAAATTTCGTCAAAGGATCGCGAAAAAACCACATATTTCGTCAAAAAATCGCGAAAAAACGTCAAATTTCAAAAAAAGAGCGCGAAAAAAACGCATATTTCGTCAAAGAATCGCGAGAAAACGGCAAATTTCGTCAGAAGGTCGCGAAAAAACGGTAAATTTCGTCCAAGGATCGCGAAAAAACAACATATTTCGTTAAAGGATTGCGAAAAAACGGCAAATTTCCTCAAAGGATCGCGAAAAACGACAAATTTCGTCAAAAGATCGCGAAAAAACGCAAAATCGTCAAAGGGGTGCGAAAAAAACACATAATTAGTGCCGGGAGTGGATTCCCCCTTCCCCCCTTGTTGTATACTTTCAGAAAATTTGTTTTGAATTTCGGAATTTTTTTTTACTCATAATCACCCCTCAGTTTCTTAGAACTTGGGTACGGCAGTTGACGTGCCTGACAGGTGATCTCCGGCACCTGGTGGCACAGCTCAATTTTACCCAATGCACCTGCGTTCGAAGCCGTCGGTATTGCAAGAGCATGTATTAATTCTCTTGTTTACGGCCTACGGCATGGCACACTCTTGGGTTTCCAGCCCCAAAGCTTCTAGAGAATTCTGGTATGGTCCCCAAGTGTTCTGTGGAATCTTCCTCTTTACATAGGCTCTGCTATTGTAACGACCTTCATCAACTGATGGGGTGCAGGGGAAGGATACGCAGGTGGCGATGCAGGTGGCCGAAGAGCCCACCTGTGGGGTCATTTCCTTGTAGATAACTCATTTGGATTCACAAGAACCTTGAATCAGTGGTGAGTACGCTTGACGTCAATTGCAACTGCTCAGAGGCTAACGAAAAATACATGGATAATATCATGGATAAAATAATGATTCTGATGTCACAGGGTCCAAACTCGAGGCTAACGAAAAAGACAGGCTACCGTGGTGCATTCCACTTATCTTTTTTTACAGACCGCTAGAGTGACGTGATGCTCTTTTGGTACACTTGCATTGGTGCATTCGAGCATCACGTGACTCCCGCGGTCTGTAAAAAAAGATACGCGTAAAGTACCGCGGTAGCCTTTCTTTTTCGTTAGCCTCGCAACTGCCCTATGGGGCTGTCCATAAATGATGTTACACTTTTTTTCAATATTTTTTATCCCCCTGCCCCCCTTAGTCACACTTCACCATACCCCCCCCCCTTGTCACATGTCACGCTATATTATATAGACATATACTTGGAGTTCAGAAACAAAGCACTACATTATAGATCATGTTTCAAATTTTATTTTTCAACTTTAAGTATAAGTTTTAATGACATTTGTGAGCATAACAATTGGGAATTCAAGCGCTCGAATACGCCATCTGGTGGAAAAAAGATATAACTTCTCCCTTCAGGAAAATCCCTTGCAATCCCATTGCGTTACATGCATTTTTAATTTGTTCATAATGATTATTTTTATGCACAATTTCAGATTTCATGTGCTATTTGTGTTCTGTGTTTATATGTCAAAGTAAAAATTATCCGAATTTGAATATCTAACACTTTTAAACGCGTTTACAATAAATAATGGTTTCAATGGCACTTTAACATTAGTTAAAAGGCCAATTTTCCTGTACCGACGGCTGCAATCAGTGCCTCTATAGGCCGTTTTAAGTCCCAATAAAAATTATTCGTTTATTTATTTTGTATAAAATAAGTTTACGGTTTACGACAAAAACATAATTAATATACAATAAAGTAATACAATTAGTAATAAAATATTTATATTTTTTTTAAAGAAAGGAATATATGTGAAAACAAATCACGTGAAAGTTGTTTTAGTCCGATTAAAAAATACACTCAAATTCTGGTAATTTCAAAATAACTTCAAAATTTGATCTGCTGATTTTAATGATTTTATTTTAACCAAAATGTGTGATGTCACACTTCTTCTTATCCCCTCCAACCCTCTTGTCACAATTTCATGAACCCCCCTCCCCACCTCCAAACGTGACATCATTTATGGACGGCCCCTATAGAGCTAGGGGATCAGCAGAGAGGTTTCGAAACCCGGTAGCAGAATGGGCCGAAAATGAACTGTTTGGAAGGGACAG
This sequence comes from Maratus michaelseni, assembly GCA_963931845.1. Lineage (NCBI taxonomy): Eukaryota > Metazoa > Arthropoda > Arachnida > Araneae > Salticidae > Maratus > Maratus michaelseni. The sequence goes on along the minus strand of OZ007598.1, from coordinate 309,319,484 downwards.
CTGGCAAACAAGGAAACTGAGTCATACAATGGATCCGGCTGTCCATGGAAGTGGCATTCGCCTCACGGCGAAGGAGTGGGATAAGCGTACACTTTGGAAGAACTGTGGCAACATGGTGGGCGGCATTGTAGTGAGTAATGAGAGAGGATGGACTGACATTGACAAAAAGGGATGGCAGGCATACTCTAGGCGATTGCAAACAGTAGAATTGGCCAAGCTCAACATATGGACGCTGTTTACACTATGACTACACGAGGCAACCGCCTTCAGATAATTTAACCTCTTAAAAGTCTTAGCTCATATGGATGAGAAATGGTGGTTTAAAAAGAGGGATCTACTGAACAATACTCCTAAAATGTCTTCTACAGGGCTCCACTTGAGCGTCGTACCCCAGAGCATGGCCGTAGAAACAAAAGATCGGTGACGAAAGAAATCGATGGCGACGCTTTTGTCCGGTGAAACGGAAAGATGGTAAGCAGTGCACTGTAATAGCAGCATGTCCATGCTGTTTTATGGTTTTGCAAAGGTGCTTGCTGAGGGGTCTTCTCCCAGCGTGTATAAGAGGATCAGGATATGGACTCTAGGATCTCAAAAATATGTTGGAGGAAAACCATGAATAAGAACGGGGAGAGGACGCTTCCCTGAGGCCCGCCTCTCTTGCACTGCCGACTATTGGAGTAGACTGACTTCCAGCGGACGCAGATGGAGCGGTCAGTCAGAAAATGTGCGATCCAGCGTCTAATCTTGCCCCGTACGCCGAGAACAGCGAGTTTGTAAATCAGCCCGTTGATCCAAACTGAGTCATATGCCAACCGGATGTCTAGGCATATTGAAGGCCGCTTGACGGGAGTTACGAGCACTAGAGATGTCATCATAGAATTTACTGAGAAGCTATGTACAATAATTAAACGGCATAAAGCCATAGTGAGAAGCATGAAATATGTTATTATTGCCAGCCCAGTAAACAAGGCGATGAAGTATAAGGCGTTCGAAGACTGGAGCAGACAGCCGTCAGTTCAATCGGACGATAAGATAATGTGAAATGGGCTGGTTTCCCTGGTTTACGAATAGGAACTATGATGGGAAGATTGTTGTAGAGAGCCAGTAACTTTCCTGTACTCTCTAGGGAGACCCTGCAGAAGTTTGGCTGAGATCCCGTCTCTTCCTGGAGTCGTGCGACGAGTCTTCTGGATCAGAAGCAATAGCTAACTTTTCGTAAAGGGTGCGTCAAGGCCAACATCGATCATACGGCATCGGGTATTGGGGATCGTATTGACTGAAGGCATTGAGGAAGAGCTACGAATAAGTAATTTTGAAAAGAAAAGAGTTACTTCAATTTAGCATTTTTTAGTTTACGACATACAATTGTTTAAAAAAAATCATGTTATTAGCATTGCCTTTTTCTACTACCAACATATTACGTAGATTAAATTGAATGTGCATAATAAGAAGGCAACACTAGTCACCAGACTGGCTCATTTTTTCTTAAAATGTTACAAATAGTGGCTGGCCGCGACCAGAGATTGGTACAAAGCGACGCGTCCATCGTTTTGTGCCAATCGCTGTATGTCTTTCGTCGCAACCAGCCACCTCGAGGCTAACGAAAAATGAAGGCTACCGCGGTGCTTTACGCTTGTCTTTTTTTACAGACTGCCGGAGTCACGTGATGCTCGAATGCACCAATGAAGGTGTACGAAAAGAGCATCACGTCACTCTACCGGTCTGTAAAAAAAGATAAGTGAAATGCACCGCGGTAGCCTGTCTTTTTCGTTAGCCTCGCAGCCACTTTTTGTGACGTCATGATAATGAATGAACAAGCCCAGTATCTAGTGTAGCCCTGATAATAATAAAGGGTTTCCATAACTGTCTTTTGCAAAACTACACTCGCACATGTACTCCAAGTTGCGCGCAATAAATAACCTCTATATGAAAGGGGTGACATACAGGATATAAAATTGAATTGGTTGACACGATTTTGGACAAAGACGAAACGCCAATATTAAGTTTTCAAGTTGTCCCACTCGTCTAATAGCAGGGCAACACTAAATACCGGGCTTGCTCATTCATTATCATGACGTCACAAATGGTGGCTGCGAGGCTAACGAAAAAGACAGGCTACCGCGGTGCGTTCCACTTATCTTTTTTTACAGACCGCTAGAGTGACGTGTTGCTCTTTTCGTACACCTGCATTGGTGGATTCGAGCCTCACGTGATTCCCGCGGTCTGTAAAAAAAGATACGCATAAAGCACCGCGGTAGCCTTTCTTTTTCGCTAGCCTCGTGGTGGCTGCGAGGCTAACGAAAAAGTAAGGCTACCGCGGTGCTTTACGCGTATCTTTTTTTACAGACCGCGGGAGTCACGTGATGCTCGAATGCACCAATGCAAGTGTACGAAAAGAGCATCACGTCACTCTAGCGGTCTGTAAAAAAGATAAGTGGAATGCACCACGGTAGCCTGTCTTTTTCGTTAGCCTCGGGTGGCTGGCCGCGACCAAAAACATACAGGGATGATGGCACAAAACGATGGGCGCGCCGCTTTGTACCAATCGTCGTGTAAAGATGATTCACTCCTTGTAACTTTTAAACGTCATGAACAGACCACTGAGCTCTATAATTGCCAAAATGATTGCGATTCACTTTTGTCCAAAACCGTCGCAACCAATCAAATTTTATATTCCGTATGTTGCCATTGTCTTCTCGAGCACTCTAATCCTCTAAGCGCTATACTGAAAAGTAAGATATTCAAGATCCTGTTGACCAATCAAACATCTGAAATATTATCTATCAGATGTAAAGTGCCTGTATAAGAAAGTGGTCTCATACACACAGCGCGAATGCTCAGACTGAAGTTTTTGTACAAGCTATGGCAAACTAACTTTCCAGAATTTAACGATACTGGCTATGAAGAATTGGACTAGAGTGCCTCTGTAAGAGAATAAAGACATACGTGAAATAAAATTTGATTGGCTATGACGATTTAGGACGAATTGCCAAGCATCTAGGCCAGTTTGTCATTATCGCCAAGTTAGTCACGTTAATGCAGTGCTTAAGGAGCGCCAACCTGGAACGCTTTGCCGCCGCAAGTAACCTCCATCGAAAATGAAAAAACATAAAAATGAATCTGATGTAATCAAATGAGTTTGATCGAATGATGATTTGGTCCACCTTTAGCTCTGATCACAGCCGATATTATTCTTGGCATGCACTCAACACGTTGCTCATACAGTTGCAGAGGAATGTTGACCCATGCTGACATAATGGCAGCTGTAAGTTTGGTCAGATTGGATAGAGGCGTTCGACTTTGTCCCACAAATGCTGAATAGGATTGAAGTCAGGGCTCAGGGGACAAAGCTGGCCATGGAAGCAGACTAAACTCTGATGTTCCTCCAACCAATTTAAGACCGATCGAGCGCGGTGATAAGGTGCATTGTCCTGCTGAAAGTGACCATCTCCATAAGAGAACATTACGGCCAGAAACGAGTGCACGTGATCGGCAATGACGTTGAGGCAAGCTGTGCTGTTCAGAGTTGTGTCCACATATATCGACAGATCCAGTGTACTCCAGCAAAACATTCACCACACCATAATTCCATCGCCACCAAAATGAAGAATTGTCATTTGGCAGGAGGCGTCTATGCATTTGTGCTGTTTGCGCCACATTCTGATTCTGCCATCTGCATGATGGAGCAGGAAACGAGATTCATCGGACCAGGCTACTCAAGGCTTTCCAGTACTCAAGTGACCAATTTCGTTGTTTCTTTGCCCATAACAGGTGTCTTTTCCTATTTTTATGTGATACCAAAGGCACTCTTGATGGTCTCCTGCTGCTAAAGCCCATCCTTTGCAAAGTCCATCTTGTTGTGCGTTGGGATGTGCTTTGTGATGCACCTGCACTGATTTCAGCTGTAATTGACGTGTTGTTGCCCTTCTCTTGCTGCGAACTACGCGTGCTGCTCGCCTTTCACCTTTCTCGTTCACCAACCTTTTTCGACCGGAATGGTGCTTATCGCTTGAAGTTTTTTTTTTCAACTGTCACTCAGTAAACATTCCATATACTGTTGGATGAGAAAATCTTAAAAAAGTCGTAGTTTCACCATTTCTTCTTGCACCGACGATCACCCCTTGTTCAAAGTCAAATTAAATCTGTCGTCTTACCCATTTTTACAGTAACGTCCGTGCTTATTAAGTCCTACGAAGCAGAGAGTTCTTTATATAAGCAATTCTGCGTTGTTAAGTCATTGTACATCACTGTCGGTCTGGTTTACTTTCAAATAAGAGGTGTCTCTAATTTTTTGGCCACTCAGTGTCTATAAGGAAAGGACAGATGACGTCACTGTTGATTAAATTACTGTTAGTTTGGGAGAAAAACCTGTTCGTTCTTTACGACTCCTACCGTATACATGAGATGGAGGGATTTGATTGGTCTACGTTAAACTGGTCTATAATATGATTGGCCTACGTCGCCATGACGATTCCTGCAATGATAGCTGCGACAAAAATGCAGTGGTAGATTGATTGATGGAACTGTTTGTTTGTAAACATGCCCTTTCCTTATAACCTCGGAGAAGTACGCGTATGAAGATAACCCGAACATTATTTAAGTTCAATGATCAATCTCTTCAATGATTGTAATGCTCTCTTTTTTTAGTAGTGTGGTGACTAGAGAACATTTTATTGGACATAAAGGCCACATTTCTCTTCCAAACTCTACTATAAATGATCAAATAAAAGGGAATTGCTTCTTAATAGCCCGAATTTTGTCTAACGCATCAGATAATATAATAGTGCAATGGCGTTCGCATTGTATTAAGCATGGGGCAATGTATTAAGCATACTTCAAAATACAAGGTCGAATTCACCATTTCATTTGATTTAAGGTTCATTTGTAAAATGGACCAGTGAAGTGGGCTTAGCCTGCTTGTTTGATATATAATTGTAGACTACATTTTATAAATCTATTAAAATATGAAGTAATTTTCTTTCATCTCGGTTACAGGTGAATAAAGATTTTTCTTGTTGGGTTTCGGTTTTACTTCCAATGGAGTTTTCGTGTTTGGATCGGGACAACGCGATCCGCGCAGGACTCTGCGGCTACAAAATCAAAATTGTAAGAGGAAAGTTCGAAAAGCGGTGTTACTTTAAGTTGGATTTTTGTAGGGTCTGAAAAGTTTCGCAGCACGCTAAATCTTTTAAGAGCTCTAATTAGTCATTTTTTTAAAATTATAATATAAGGAACTACAGTAACCTCTAAGAAGGGATTTCAAATTTTTTAGTTGCCCTGCGCGCTTAAAACCCAGATTGCGCTACTGGCATGAAGCATCCAAGAATCTTTTTATGGTGCCCTACACTAGAGGTCTGCACGACCACAGGCCTGTTTTCATTCACGAGACTTGCACCGGGTCTGGTCTTCACTCTTTCAGGGCGGGGCTCGGGCCGAACTTTTAGCTTTTATACTGGAGCAGGTTTGGGCCAAGATTTTAGCTTTTATACCGGACGGGCCGGGCCAAAAGAAATTGTACGAGCCAAACATTTTGCTTTTATACCGGACCGGTTCGGCTAAAGTTTTTTGTACGGATTGGGCCGGGCCTGGGCCTGTAAATTTCGGCCCGTGCAGACCTCTACCCTACACTTCGTAGAGAAGTCTAAGTCTGGATTTGACAAAATTGGAAGAGGTGAAGTGAGTAAGTTACCAAGAGTAATTGCAAAGCTGTAACAACTGGTACACTAGAGGACCAATAACCGAAGCACAATACACAAAGAACCTCTTAGGGGGCCATATTGCTCACTAATTTTGATTCAGACACTTCAGGCTATTGCCTAGCCCAAGTGGAGGTTTTCAAGAGTTAGCTCGGGTTGGTCAGCCTTGAAAAAGGCCCTTTGCTGCTTTATAACTGATCCACACACGGCTGAAAGACAAATGGCACCAACTGGGATCTAAAAATTTAGATTAAATGAAATCCCAGGCTATGGTCAGAATATGGCACAGTCCGCATTTGAATTTACGCCTTGACATCCGCGTTTTAAACGTCATGAATCAGACGGTATTTCGTTGGTCTCGGTTTAATACGAATATCTCCTTCCGTGTCGCATACAATCTTTCTCCTGGCGACGTACGACCTGCCTCCAAGCTCTTATTCGTTGACTTGTCTTAATTCGATCAGCCGTGTACCGGCACGACCAATGAAATACACTGCCGGTTCATGACGTTTCAAAAGTCATAAGCCGGCCATGTATTTTGTTTTGTTAGTCACGGTACCAGCAAGTTCTGGAATCCATGGAATGTAAGTTTGGACAAGAACCTCTGTCTAAGCATAGTATGGGCATCTGCACTGTGTGTAAATCGTTGCTCTCATATAAAGACATCCTAATTAAGATAGACCTTTTAGAATTAGACGATGCTTTGTGGGCCTGGTACTTGTTGTCAATTATGAACGTTGTTTCCCAACTACAGCTAGGATGTCACTATAAAACAATGGCGACATACACACACGGACTCGGCGGATGCTCAGGTACAGCGTCTAGAATATATAGTGTGGCAATAGGCTATTCCAATAATGCTTTAAAAAGTACTAAAAAAATGAATCCCATAAATATTGAGTGAATATGTTGAAGGACAAATGTCGATCGCAGCGACATCTGCTTGTTCAATGGCCGAAATGCCTTTTATATGGGCTTTATTGGCATGACGTCATAAACCACCATCATGTGACCTCCCTGCTGTGTTTATATTTGTTTGTCTATGTATCGCATGCATACATTGGTCGATATTGTAAGAAATCACGTGTTGGTGGTATTCTTACAATCTCGAACCCAGATTCCCAATAAAGCCCATTGAATCCTTATATAATGTTTATGTTTGAACTAATAGATGTCGCTGCGATAGACATCTATCATTCAGCATCGTTCAACTTTTATGGGATAAGTTTTTTTAGCACATTTTGGTTGGCTGATTTCCACACTATATCTCAGGCTAAAAATGTATGATGTATCGACATAAGAGTAGGCGAAGTTTTGAATGAGAACGTAGTTTTTGTCCACTAATTGTCCATGTGCGGTAAAGTTGATCAGGGCTACTTTTCTTTAACTTTCGACGAATGAATGTGAAAACCTCGGAACTTATGAGTTTCTGCTTTTCATCGATATTTATGCAAATTTTCACATCTGGTCAATCGATGTTTTAAATAATATTTAAGCTTCGGAATGCGTTGGGAAATTGGAACTTGGGTGGAGTTTCTACTCTTTGTGAGTTATTGTGAGATCCGGCAATCGTGCTCATCTAATTCGAAGCTGGAAAGGAGAATAGGGCAGTTGCAATTGACGTCATGTTGGAGGTCACACACTACAAATAGGCAGTTCTGATTGGTGGAAGTACCCTGACCTCCAAGTGAAGTACAATGGTTGATCAGCTGATTGCAACTTCTCTATAACAGTGGGTAAGAGTTCATTGTCATATTTCCTGCTAATTCAATAAAGTTAATTTCGGGGTGCCATTTTTAGTCGTACCCTAGGCGGACATCTTGAAATCAGTGTTCGGCTAGCTTGCATATTGGAGATTAAGTCTGGCTGAAAGCATCTTGGTTTGCTACGTCTTCAAAGCTGTAAAAGTTACGTTTTTGAGTTCATTATAATTGACATTTGAAGTTGTATTTCGTTGATTGAAGTTTTGGGGAAGCTAATTTATCTTGGTATAATGAAAATTTAGTGGTGTCTTTCTCAAAATCCTAGCCAAATTAAATTTTTAATAAATTTGACTTTGAATTTTACATCTTGTGCTCTCTTTTACGACTGACTAGACTGGTTCACTATCTCTAACAGCAAAATGGCTGTTTCAAATGTTTTGTCCAAAGTGTGGTAAACAATATTCCAGAGCGTGGCGAAACTCACCGGAACGAGTTCGACATGCCAACAAACATTAGTTTGGCGATAATGGCAGACGCATTAAGATATTGACGATTCGTTTTTGTCCACAATCGTTTTGGCTAATCAAGTTTTATTTTCCTTATGCCACCATTATGTTATAGAGGCACCCTAACTACAGTTAGTCGAAATGTGCGATTGATGAAGATCGGATGCCTCTATAAGAGAGTCGCGTTCTGACTACATTCTCAGACTGAATATTTTGTCCAAATTATGGCAGCCAACAATCCATAACTTGGAGATAAAGTTGAAAATAACCCGCATATTTGGTAGCTATAGGTCTCAAAGCAACACTCCTTCAAATATTCCTCTATATTGATTTGTTTGCGAGTTGCATTGTATTTTCGCATTGAGTTATTTTAATTTGGTTTATTTTATTTTTGTTTACATTGGCTTGATTTTGATAACAGGAATGATGAGACAAACAGCCCTGTAGCTTATAGGTCTCAAAGCAATCGCCGTCAAATGTCAAACAGGAGCTTATATTCATGTCAGGCGAGATCTGCCTCTCTCTCATTTTTTACTTATAAATAATTGAATATTTTAATTTTTCTTAGCATTTTTGCTGCTGATTTTGTTAGTTTTCATGTGAACTGTGCAATATTTCTGTATTTATGTTTTGTTTACGTTAGTTATCGCAAATATTTTTATTAGTCAATCATTAATATGCAAAAAATTGTGAATACAGATCTATTACAGTTGCATAACAGCTGTAAATTAGATTATTCGGTACTTTTCGGTTAGCCGGGCGCCAGTGAAATGTATATATCTATATATACATATATATGTATACATACACACATATATGTATGTATATATATATGTATATATACATACATGCATATATAAATGTGTGTATGTATAGATATATGTATACATAGATATATAAATTTCACTGGCGCCCGGCTAACCGAAAAGTACCGATTATTCTATAACTGAAACTTTCTGAAAACTCCCGGGATTTTTTTATTTATATCCCAAAACACACGATTTATTCCCGGAATTAAACCCGTTTTTTTCATGTTTTGCAACGCTACGTAGAGATAATCTCTGAAGGAGTTCGATTAAATGAGTGAGATATCAACAAACGTTACCTGACGACTATGTTTTTGTCCAAAATTGTCTACACCAATCAAATTTTAATTCTCGAATGTCACCACTCTGTGAGGAACCCTAGTGGAGATGTTTTATCAGTTTTGTTTTTCATTAGTGAAATTAGATTGTTGATCTAATCCAGTTACGCTCATATTCACCATCTACCTCAACTGCCGGTTAGCGCGAAAACCTCGGTCGAACATTCAAATGATATTCACCATTAAACTGATTTGACATGATCGCAGCTGAAGTCCAATCAGATTAATCGTGAATACCATTTGAGCTTTCGCGCTTATCCAGTATTTAAGGTCGAGGGTAAATACGAGAGTTAATTGTAACGCACAACTGATGTTTTATTACAGCTGATATAGACTAAAGTGTTGCCATGCTCAGCCTAAACATAAAATGTCTATGGACGAGCCTGCCGTTTTCTCCGAGCTAATGTTTATTGAATTATCTCACTAGGGTGCATCTATATGAGACTGGGGACATACGCACAAGACACGTGTTAAGACAGAAGTTTTTGTTTAAACTATTGCAAACTTATATCCCAGAACTCGTCAACTCTCGTCTGGACGAGTTAGATTAGATGAGTCAGACTAATTAACAACAATTAGTTTGGCGATAATGGCAGGCTCTCTAAGATGCTTGGGATTCGTTTTTCCCAAAGTCATCTCAATCGATTAAATTTTATATCGCATTAGGACTAGGAGACTCTGCCCCCTGCGCCAATCTCCGGAATTTTTTGTCTGACTCTCTTTCTAAGTATCATCTTTCCATCTATATTCATATTTCTCTATCTTTCTATTTCCATTTCCTTATCTCCGCCTATCTATCTCTATCACTCTATCTTTCTATATCTCTATCACTGTCTATCTCTATATCCAGCTCCTCTCACTATATATTTCCCTCTAGTTCACTCTCCACCTATTACTCTATCTCTCTTTTTCTTTATATCTCACACTCTCTATTTCTCTATCACTTTATCTCTGTAACTCCCTAGTTCTCTCTCCATCTATCACCGTCTATATCTCTATTTTCCTCTAGTTCTCTCTCTATCACTTTCTATCTCCATATATTTCTCTATCTGTATATATCTCTATATCCCTGTCACAGTCTACCGCTATATCTCCTTCTACCTCCATTTATATCTCCCTCTAGTTCTTTCTCCGTATCTAGCTTTGAATCTCCATATCTCTCTATCACTATCTCCTTCTATCTCTCGAACGCCCCCTTGTTCTCTCTCCATCTATCACTATATTCCCCTCTACCAATATCCCTTTATCTACATATCACCGCCTATATTCCTCTAGTTCTCTCTCTATATCTATTTATCACTATATTGCCCTCTACCTATATCACTTTATCTACCTATCACCGTCTATATCTCTGTTTTCCTCTAGTCCTCTCTCTATATCTATCTATCACTATATCTCCTTCTATCGCTATTGCCCTCTATCTCTTTATATCTCACTCTATCTCCTTCTATCAATGTATCTTCCTGTTTCTTTCTATCTGTAGCCAGGGATGGTGTCCAAATGCTCTGGATACAAGTAATAATGCAAAGTTTTCTTTGCATTGATTATCGCAGAAAGTATTCTGATTAGAAAAGTCAAAGAAAACTTTACAAAATTAGTGGTATTCAGAGCATCTGGATTCTGGACACCCACCCTGACTACGTCACTGTTTGGAGCTATCTATCTAACTCCCTCTAGTTCTCTGTCCATATTTAGCTCTCTTATCTTCCTCTATTTTTTTTTTACATCCGTGCACCTCTCTATCCCCATCTAACTCTGTCCGTCTCTCTATCGCCTTCTAGTTCTGTCTCTGTATCTATCTCCTTGTATATGTCTATCTCTCCTCACTCTCTCTGTCTATCTCTCTATGTAACAAAATTGTTTTACAAACCATGAAGTTTCATTCATAAATTCGTTTCGTATATTCAAATCACTTGCTAGTCATTTCATAAAATCGTTTCATTAGGATTTTATATATATAGGATATGTTGCACACTCATATAGAGGCACCCTTGTTTCACAGGACATTACCCACAAATAGCAACAGCCGCATCTCTGCAGGCTACACTTCTTCCCCTTGCATTTCAATTAACCCCTTGAAGGGCAGTGGGACATATATATCCCACTTAATTTTAATTCCTAAATGTCACACTGACACAAGGCTTTTGAAATAAAATTTTGTTTTTTTAATGAGAGTGAAGAAAGGTTTTTACTTATTTCCTAATAAATTTGTTTCTAAATTATGGTGAAAATGAATGATTTCAACATTTTAGCAACAGGAATACTTTGCCACTGAAAGGGTTAAAGCAGCGTGATACCGAAACCAGAGAAAATTAGAGCTAATTTCTAGCGTTTTTGAAATTTCAATATTTGTACGCTGGGGAGAGGCGGGGAGGCATTAAATTAGACCTCACAGTTTCATTTTTATAAAAATAAATAAAACGCCAACCCAAAATAGGCTCAGAGGGGTTTGGGAGAGAGAAGAAGAAATAAGAAGCCTGGCCCAACCCGAGTCTGCAGGCTAAGCTCGTGCAGACCTATTGTCCAACCACTGCATACCTCTACAGCCATCATGGGGTCGTGTCACTTCTTTGTTCTGCTTTCTTTTGGTACGCCGTTATGTTGGTGGTTCTAGTGGGAATACGAAAGATCTTTACTCCATTTTTCCATCTAATTTAAGAGAATTGAGTTATACCACAGAATATTTGTTATAACCTACTTTGTGTGACATCATTTGTCATTATGGTGCATCCATGGGTGCAAGAAATCCATCTATGCCAAGACTGAAAACTTTTAGGAATAACCAAATGAAAATGGTTTAGAGGATTTCTATGTTTTGCATTATGGCTAAAAATTGATCTCTTGCAATAAAAGAAAGCGATTAAAAATTCCTGAGAGTAAAATTTCTATAATTCAAGTAAATAAAGTAAAATGTACAATCAGTCACACAAAAAAATCTCCAAGACTGAAATCAGTCCTGTGACTGAAGGTCTTGCATCCATGGGTGCATCTTTCGAGTTAGACTGTTAGTAAATAATATTATTTCAAGGAGGTAAAACCATACCTCAGAATATGCCACGAGCTTAGAAGTTGATCTTTTAACCAAAGAGTGATTAGGAGTTAACGTAAAAGTCTTTTGGAAGTTTGACTCTCTAGATGAGTACAGCCTGTGTCTGTTGTGGACCCCTGTAGCATAGGGATACCAAACATTAGGTTCGTTTTCCCTATTGTATTATGTTTATTTGAAACCACCCTGCCCATAAACACCCTCAAAACAAAATCCAGGGAGGGGCAAGATTTTGGAACAGAGTGCCTGCAGCCAATGCAAAGGTTGCAATTTTATTTATAATGTTGAATATAAACATGAAATAAATTAACTAAGAGTTTTTCATCAGAACCCCGTGTGCAAGGCAATTTTTATCATATCATCATAATCAGAAGAATAACAAATAACACATTAAAAATCCAAAAATGAACTTCTACTGCTTTTATTTAAAATGAAGAATTCAAAGAATTTGGTTTTTTTTTTCATCAGATCAGGGAAACCCTGAACTCCTTTTTAAGCACTATCTCCATAATACTAAATGCTTAACACTTTCACTGTTTCTCCATATAGAAATTAGAAGTCAATTTTACCCTAAAGTGCGGCACCAGTTATGGATGACAACTGACATAATCTTAAAATATGTACTGGTAATGTAAACAAAGGCTGTATTAAGAATATGTATATGGATTTTCTTTTCTTAAATTAGTTTTAAAAATAAACTTTGTTTAGAAAAATGTCAAGTTATAAATTTCTAGAAATTCACATTTTTTTTCATATTTTAAATATTTTTTAATATTTATATTAATTTAAATTGCTGTAGTAACTGATATTTTAATATCAAATATTTGAAAAGAGAAAGAAATTCTAGATCCTTAATCAAATGTACTTCATCTGTTTCATTATATAAATGTTTCATTTGTCTTCTTTTTTAATTACATTATATAAATTAATAGCACCTACCTTCTATTTGCAAATAGGTTTCCAACTTCCAACAAAAAAATAAAGGAAACAATGTTTATGGAGTAAAAAATATTTATTAACACTATAAAAGTACACATAAATTTTATTAATAGATTAACAACTATGAGGGCTTCAGCTCAATGAGCCCATCTTTTTCTTATGTCCTTGAACATTATTCTCTGCCCCCCCCCCCCCACCTGTTTTCCCAAAATAAACATAAAAAGAAGTTTTCAATCAATTCCCTTAATTTTAATTTAAAATATGAAATAATTGTTAGGAAGTATATTAATCTTAAGGGTTAACCTATTGTGATTACTTTCTTTTATCTAATACAAATCTTGTCATCACAATAAAGTTTGAAATACTGAATGAATTGAAATCTGACTGGAGTCCAGGGAGGAGCAATTGCCCTGCCTTGCTGGTACCCTTGACTCATCTATACTCAGGGCTGCCATTCTAAAAATTATTCAAAATAGTTGCTTTAGTAGCCTTTGAAGACAAAAATAGTAGCAAAAACAGTCGCATATCATGACTGATTTAGTAGCAAAATAGTTGCATATAAAGTATTAACCAAAATAAACACAGTGTTGAGATCAGGGTAGATAATGATTTCCTTTTTTCAAATTTTCTGACTGTTCCCTGATCTTTCCATAAAACTGATTAAGTTTTTCTGATCACACCAATACAACATTTTATATACAATCTGCACAAATCAGTACTGGTTTTACAAATTCTCTAATTATTATGTAACAAAAGTGTTAAAAGTAAATCCATTCTAGTTTTCATGACATTTGAGCTCAGTTTGCTGCAACTTTTGGATCAACCACTTGATATAGTTTTTGTTAGTTGCAGATGTAATTGTGATATTTCCAGCATTTCATTTTTGCTTTCGTAATGAACTTCAAGAAATTTTTCTTGGAACTTTTTCCTAAACTTCAGATTTAAGGGATTTTAAATATTTTAAAGAGTTTGAAACTGCAGTATAAGGGAAATTTTTATTTTACGTGTATATGTGTTTACTTTGAAATGACATTTTTTTAGAATAGTAAAACATAGTTGGCATCCCGATTTAGTGTGATGTGCTACACATTAAGAAAATCTATTTGAAAAATTATTTACAAATGAAAATGTTCAGGGGGGAAGCAATTTAGGGCATTGATATTTATCATTACTACAAAGTATCAATTACAGCACTTTTTTTAAAAAAATTCAAATTTTAAAGAGTTTGAAATTGCCGAAATGGGAGAAAACAAATTGGGCATGAGGGTATTTTAGATGATTGATTAATTATTTATTGTTACTAGAAAACAATGAATGACAGACTTCTTTTTTTTTTAAATAAAGAGTTTTAAATATTTTTTTGCCAATATTATAACACAATTAGGTGAGACTTTTTCTCTAAATAAATATTTTAAACTTTTTTCTACACTGGAAGGGGGAAAGGGGAGATATGTAAATTTGAGAGGGAGAGGTGAATGATTAATTTTTTTAATTTAATGTTATAATTTAACAACAAATAGGGCAGAATTATTTTTCTTAAAATAAAGTTTTGAAAATCCGCATGCTTAGAGGGGTTGGGCAAAGAGGGGAACCAAAAATTTTGGAAGGAAGGGGTAGTTTATAAGCCTGATTATTTATTTATTGCACTAGAGAGCAACAAGAAGGACAGGAGAATTTTTTATTTATAAAAATACAGATTTTAAATTTCCTTGTATGCTGTGTGTGTGTGGAGGGGGGGGGGGGAGAAAAGAATAAAATTTTCAAAAAGTCTCCTTTTTCATAAAATAGTTGCCTATTTGTCAGAAATAGTTGCTTTTCAAGCCTTTTTCGCTTAAAAAAGTTGCCTTAGTCTCCTGAAGCTGAAAATAGTAGCAAAAAGTAGCATTTTAGTAGCAAGTGGCAGGCCTGTATACTCCATACAATTTCAATTGGCATCTCAAGGACATCTATGATCTATCCTCTCCAATTCATCCTTTTGTTGTCATGGAAAATAGAGCAATCAGTCATTCAAATGCTGTATTACGAAAGTTACTGACTTAAGGACCAGGACACTGACCTTGTGAAGTCAATTTAAATTATATATAGTTAGATAACACTGAGATCTGTCCAAATTTTTCAGACAATCTTTTTTTTTCCTGAAAAGTCTAGTCATAATTTTGTGAATTTGAAATGATCATTATATCCCGGTTCTTGTTTATACATTTTAAAGACATGCGTATGTAAAATGCATATATTTTCTTTATATATGGAAACATGACATCTCAAATTTTACTTTTAAATGGTTCAATTTGGAAATAGAAAAGTTTTATGCAAGATCTACTTTTAATGCAAAGAATTTTATGAAGAGTTCAGTTTAAAAGTGAAAAGTCCTGTTTAAAAGGTGAAAATTTTTCTGAAGGGTACTGTTCTGAAATAAAAAAAATGGTGTAGGGTCCTGTTTTGAGATGAAGAATTTTGTGAAGGGTCCTTTATAGTCAAATTATTTCATAAAAATTAAAAGTTATTTTTTAACAGCATTTTTATTCCATTTTTATTATATTTGATTATGACATAAAACATCATTTTTCTGGAAATTTTTTATAAATCATTAACATAAGCAATTTATTATTTAAATATAGAGATCATTCCTTTCTGACAGTAGGGTTGGGTTGGGTTGATTATTGACGGCCAATTATCTACACTGGGGATATAGGCCCGGGGGGAGTGCCCTTCGTGGGGGTCTTTCTAAGGGAACCTAATCCGTATTTACGCATGGATAAATCCACGGCTCGAAGAAAACCATGAAAACTCCGAACGATTAGGCCGACGGGCACGATTGGGATCGAACCCAGCACCTCCCGTCTACCAGCTTCGAGAGCACATTCTGACAGTAGGGAACATATACAATGTTATTTAAAAAACCACTAATGGAAACACCATGTGAAAAAAAAAAATCTAAATGTAATATCACCTATAGTTTTTCCTATATCAGAGTTGTATCAAAAATATTTGTTACTTTTTATATTTTACTTACTGTCATCTTCAGATAGTGAACTACATTCTTATTGCTTGTTTTTGCATATGTTTTATGGAGTGAAGAGTAACTACAATGCCTTGAAGTGCTTCGAAATTCATGTGATTTTAACCCTTCATTTATTTCTTTACTTGTGAAATAACCAAAGCATTAAGCTGTATTCTTTTCTTACATTTTGTATGTTACTATTTCCAAGTTAATTTCTTTCTCCTACTTAAAAAATATCTAAAGTATTGTATGCACATACAATATTATATGTATTTATACTCCATCAAGTGATGAAATATGTAAACAAAGGAACTAGACGCCTTTTTGCACTCCACGTGATTCCCCTGTGACGTCACATGAATAATTTCCATAAGAAAGGTTTTAAAATGATGCAATTTTCACAATTAAATGAATTTTGCATGTAACAATTTAATAATTTTATGGTTTCTTTTCTTTTTCAAAACTCACATGTAAATATATATTTCAATTAAAAATACTGTATTTAGAAACACTATATGAAAATAGTTTTAAATATGACATTTTAAATAATTTTCACCATTTAATGCTTTTTGCATGTAAATAGCTTGATTATTTTAAAGTTTGCTTTCTGTTTTAATATTCACATGTAATTATATTTTTCAACTGAAAGATATTTCAAATTATTTGCACTTTTTAAATTCTGGCAACAATAGGTGAAAAAACTACTTTTTCAAAATATGAAATAAATATCTATTAATATTGAAAATTCGAATAAAATATTGAAATTAAAAAAAAAACCACTATGTCTGACTTAACATCAAAAAGTTCTTAAAATAACTTTTCGATTTAAAATCTGCCTAAGCATGTTTATCATACATTTGTCTATAAAACTACCAATTTTCGTATTTTTATATGCAATAGTATTCTTTATTAGAAAACAAGTAAAAGAAAGTAAAAAGGTCACAATTAATTTAACTATGAAAAGTTACTCTTTTTTAAATAAAAAGATTAAATCAAAGTTAGCTCTTCCATCCATCAATAAATGAATCTACATGCCTGTACATAATAAAATACAAGATTTATGAAATCCTGTTCAGATCAGGGTTAAATATTACATCTTTGAACTAACAAAAATATCTGATACTTCTTATAACTATCTGATATTTTCAAAATAGTCAATTTATTGATTATTATAAACATTTCCAGACTCAATATAAATTAGAAACTGAAACATATTGCACTTAGCATGAAAACTTAATAAAACAATATTCGAAATGTATTTTTTTTTTCATTTATGTAACAAAATTGAAGATCAATTAATTGAAAACAGACACAATTTGCATTTTACACCCCCCCCCCCCCCAAAAAAAAAAAAAAAAAAAACACCTATAGGATTTAGCATCAAGTTTTGAGAAAATTTTATGTTTTATACAACAAAATTTTAAATACGAAATAATTTGTTTTTGTTGAAAATTTGAATACAAATGTAAGTTTGTCTGTTTTTGCTTTTTCATTCCTCAACCTGTTGTTTAGTTTAAATTAAACTGAACCAGAAAATATTATTCCTAATGAAGCTATAAATTTCTACATTTAAAAATTTAACCTCAAACATAAACCTTGGAGAATAGTATATACAGTAGAAGATCTTTATAACGCACAGCTTCTCAGATATAAACAATGAATTTTGCAGTTAGGAAGCACATTCATTCCACATTGTACAAAAATTGCTAATTTCCAGAGGATTAAATTTGATACATTTATTCATTGTTATCTTAATTCAGAACTTTTTAATGAAAAAGTTGATATTATTACAATTAAAATTTTAGTATTATAATGAATGATTTGGTCCAGGCATATTTAGAACATGTTTATAAAGTAAATTTAACAATGTATGAAATTATCTATATTATCTAAAATTATAATATGCACAACTCTTGGGCCCAAGGACTGCAATATAAAGATACTGTACTATATTTTGATATGTTACAGACATATTTGGTCATGTTCACAAGGTATGCTTAGTGATGTGTGAAATGTGATCTGTATAACGCAAAATTCTATATAATGCACAACCTCATGTGTTTAAGTTTGGTTATAATATAAAGATCTTCTACTGTAGTATACATTTTTTTCCACTAAAAAAGTCACTGCCAGAGCAAAAGTTCTTTATCTGTAGAATGACACAGTCAATAACAGCTTTAAAAATTCATTTACACTTGTTTTGACTAAAAAAATCATGCACAATATTTTGTAAATAAATATCTAATGTATGAAAATATCAATCAGGGATCTGTTTAGAAAATTTTTGAGTCCTTATAACGACCCTTCAACAAAAATTCTCATCTTAAAACAGTACCCTTCACAAAATTCTTCACCTTAAAAACAGACCTTTCAGAAAACTTTTACACCTTCAAACTGAACTTTTCACAAATTTAATCATTAAAGTTAAATCTGACATGTCTCAAAACAATTAAAGTCATCAAATTACTTAGCCTTTTTTATACATTAAGGATATACACCGGAACCTGAATATAGCTATATTTTCAAATTCACAAAATTATGGCTAATTTTCATAAATATAAAAAAACTGTTCACAATTTCACAAAAACAAGACCCTGTGAGAAAAATCCGGACAGATACCTAATAATATAAAAAAATCATGATATTTTGAAAACAAATATCACCAAACCCTGGTTCAGCCTTTTTTTTTTTTTTTTTGGACATTTCCAGTTTCAAATTTTCTGTGACAATCTGCAGCAAACCAAAATGTATCTATCAACTATGCTGAACCAAGCTTACTATCATAAGAAATCAAAGTAACCCGTGAAATAAGAATCTTGTACTTTCAAAGGAAAGGCAAGAACATAAAATTTACTTTGTCTTTTTTTTTTAAAGCCCAGAATTCTTTTTAAGTTAAGATTATTCTGCTAGCTACAAAATAATCTACAGCATCCACTGCCATGCTGCACTGTTTCTACTACTGGGCTTGATCAAAATCCTATTAGTGCTTATTTTATCACCTATTCCAAGAGCTAACTTTGATTAAATCTCTGATAAAAAAATATATAACTCTTGCTGTCATAGTCTAATTTATTGTGATCTTTTGACTGTCTCGGTGGTACATAATAAAAAACTATTGCATATAAAAACATGAAAACCGGTAGTTTTTAGCAATCATTTTTTAAATTAATCTAAATTAAGTTTTTTTCCTCAATATTTTCAATATGTCATATAATGGTTATTCCTGCCTTAAATAATAAAAAAAATCATAAAAAAGAAAAAGCTTGAAAACAACAGAACAATATAAAAATACAAGTGAAGGTCATCACATGTGAAAAAGTGTTTTATTTTGCAAGTTTTTTTTTATGCACTGAAAAAAAAAATCCCTAGAATTATTGAAATATGCATAAATTTTCCTTTATGCTCATTAAGAATATCTAATTAAAATTGTACATCTCATTTTGTTAATTTTTTTGGGTATATACGATAGATGTGCCAGTAATGGGCACCCTTAAAGAATTTCTTTAAAAATTATACTTTAATTAATAGTTATAATTATTATATTCCTGTTTTTCTTTTTTTATATTATATTAATCTATCAACATCAACAATATTTAACCATTCTCATAGTTACATTTTCCAATGTGAATCAAAATTAATTGTAACAGAAATAAATCAAAACACCCAAAATTCCAGTAATTGACACCCTACAAAAAGTAATAGGTAATTGTTTTTATGATTGTATTTAGAACCAGAATTTCAAGAAAGCATACTAATGTAACAAAAAGTCATTTTCAAATAAATTTAACAATTAGGATATTCATAGTATAACTAATAAAATATATGAGAATGAGAATAATTCATGGCTTAAATTATTGTCACTATCAATATTTTAATTATTTTAGGTAAAATATTAAATTTCAAAGTATCACATTTATTGAGACAATATAATGTTTAGAAGTGTTAGTAAAAAAAAAAAGTTTTAGAGTACTAATGCATTGAAATTATAATTCACATTATTTGTTACAGTCTTAACTTTTTAAACTACTTGATATATTACTCGTAGTAATTAGTTATTAGTATTACAAATATGAAATAAATGATATTGCACGTTGAATAAGGGTTGTTATGATTTAACCCAACCCAAAAAACCCAGGTGGGTTTTTTGAAAATTTCAACTTTAAATTACATTGGTAATATATTTTTAAATGTCAGTACATCAGTCGTAAAGTTTATCACCCCCCACCCCACACCAAGGGAAAAAAATGTCTTAATTCTCCCAATGACAATTTTTAAAACAAATAATTGTAACTTAATTTTCTATAAGTATGTGTAACTATCACAAACACTAATTTTTTTCCCATTAAAATAGATACTTTGATATATAATCCTACAATTGAAACTCTTAACAAAATACCACAAAAATGTGAGAATCCTAATTTAATGATGTAGACATGTAGAATTATTTGATTTATTCTATTAATTAATTATAATAAAAAATACTTACTTTACAGAAAATATTTTTTTTTCCAGTTCTGCAAATTTTGTTATATCCAGTTTCAATTGCAAAAAATTTTGATTAATTAAGTATAAACTACCACCCAACTTAATTCAATAACATAAACTAAAGGAAAACCAAAATTTCCTATTTACCTTGGGCTGAGGAAATGTTACTTACTGTGCCTAAGAAAGAATATAGCAACACATTTTGGAATGCAAACAACTCAAAAAGAAAAAAAAAAAAATCTTGCAATCCATCATTAATCAATATGTTTCAGAATGAATTTTTTCTAGAGAAAATATTTATTGCATATAGGCAATCACTTCAATTAAAATGAATAAAGATACTTTATCCTTAACAAAATATTAGTTTAAAAGTTCTGATTCAGCACTGGTATTAGTATAGTACTTTAATGATAATTTCATTGTTAAAACTATTGCTAATAATCAATTTATCTAAAAGCAAAGCATAATTTTGATTATTGTCATTGATTTATATATTTTTGTGATCAATTAGTTACTTTAAATTGTATTTAGTAGTAAGTACATTTTTTTAAAAACATTCTGAACCACCTCTTTTCACATAAAAAAACCCTGATAAAACCCAGATAAAACCCAAAGGGTTGGGTTTTTTTCTGAAA
This sequence comes from Maratus michaelseni, assembly GCA_963931845.1. Classification (NCBI taxonomy): domain Eukaryota; kingdom Metazoa; phylum Arthropoda; class Arachnida; order Araneae; family Salticidae; genus Maratus; species Maratus michaelseni. The sequence goes on along the minus strand of OZ007598.1, from coordinate 309,298,329 downwards.
AAAAACCGGGCATTTAACAACCCTGCATTGAATGTTTTAAATACTAAATAAAATGGTTTCAAAATAAAGCTGTACAATTGACATTTGAGGCACCTGATCTGCCGATTTACTAATTTCATTACTACTAATATAAATTTAATTAATATTACACTTTTTTAATGTGCAGATTTGAATAATGAAACATTTAAGATAGAAAGTGATAAAATTTTAAAACTTGTGCGACTTAAAAAATTGTCTTTATTCAAATGGAGAGGGCTTGATCACCATGAGCTTCTCCTGTTCCTATGCTCTCAAACATTGTTTCCTGACTGGTTTGATTGATTGCCAGATTATTAAATATGAAAGTTATGTTTTTTTTTTTAATAAAAAAAACCTTAATTTCATTGCAACATTAAAAATTTTATTAATTACATGAAATTAATTAAAAGCAGCTATATATATATATATATATATAATACATTCTGGTAAGTATAATTTAAAAATCCAAATTAGAGTAGCTGTTCAATTAAATTTAAAGATTTTAAGCACTATTACAGAAATTGCACTTTTAGAAATATCCACATGGGGATGTCCATTACTAGAAATCAACTAATCAAGCATTTCAGCAATAGACACAGGTCCTAAAACTTTACAAATAAATAAAATATTGCAAATGACTGTTAGTATATAAAATTCGAAGTTTTCTATCACTATCAAAGTAAAAGCATATAATTTTTGCAAGAAAATAAAAAAGATATAAATAATTGCAGCCAGCTCTTAGCATGTCCATTAAGATTTTCACTGCAAAACAGTGGAACTGTGAAACATTTTCTGCCAGCTGATTGGTTTGGTTAATAGTGTCAACAGTTACATAGATTATAAAACATGCAAGGGGAAGTTGCGAAAAAAAATAAATAAAAAGCTAAATTTTTATTGGTTATTTTTTTTTAATAAACCAAAAACTTTGAAGGGTTGCCCATTACTGGTACATCTACTCTATTATATCTATATTTATCTTTGTTTTTAAAGGTCATTAGCAGAACAACACGATATAATCAGCTAAAGGCAAGGCATTTTATTCATATACAGTGTCTCACAAAAGTGATGGGACACTTGTGCTTTATAAAAAGAAACTGCAATAAAATAAATAAACAAACATGTGCAAAAATTTTTTGGGTGTTTTTCATATTTAAAGTTAGTAACAATTATTACATAACATACATTTTGTCAAAATATTAAATATTAATTTAGTAAAAATACAATTGTTCAGAACGGAGCAAAAAATGGCTCACATAAGTGATGGGACACTTACTTTTCCATCAAATATTTATCCAAAAATTTTACTTTTTAAAAGGTTTTAATATTTTGTTGGATTTCCTTTTACTTTTAAAACATGATTTAATTTTTTTTGGGATGGATTCGACTAATTTTTTTGTGATTTCTGGAGTGATTTTACCCCATTCTTCTTGAAGCACCGATTTTAGTTGTTGTTTTGAAGAAATGGTGTGTTTGCGAATTCTTGATTCCAATTCTTGCCAAATATTCTCTATGGGATTTAAGTCTGGAGATTGTGGTGGTGTTTTTATTGTTTCAGGACAGTTATATAGCAGGCAGAGTCTAACGTTCAGAGCAGTGTGCTTGGGGTCATTGTCCTGGTAGAATTTAAAATCGTTATGAAGGTTCAATTTTCGTGCTGAAGATTTCAAATTTTGCTTTAAAATATCAATATACTTGTACTTATCCATTATACTGTCAATAAAAACAAGATTACCAACTCCAGCGGACGACATACACCCCCATACCATAACTCCTCCTCCACCATGTTTTATTGTTGGTACCAAGTTTTGTTTGCGAAATTCTTCCCTGGGTTTTCTCCACACCAAGATTCTACCGCCAGAACCAAATATATTAAATTTACTCTCATCAGCAAATATAACTTTATTCCAGTAATCAGAATTCTTATTTATGTTGGATTTTGCAAAAGATAGTCTGAGTTTTCTATTCTTTTCACTTACGAAGAATTTTTTCCTGGCTACTCTACCGTGATATCCAGCAGATCGAATTACCCTTCTAATAGTCTCAGGATTAACAATTATTCCATATAATGCTTGTAAATCAGCAGCAACTTTTGAAGCACTAATTCTTGGAATTTTTTTAATATTTCGAACGATAATTCGCTTTATTCCATTGGATAGCTTTGATGGTCGGCCAGGTCTTCTTTTATCCTGAATCATATGATTCTTTTTATATCGTTTAATAATATTGAAAACTGTTGAACGACTCAAGTTAACTGTTTCAGCAGTTTTTCTAATAGATTTTCCACGTTCAATATGCAAATTAATAACTAATTTTCGAATTTCAGGCGAAGTTTCTTTTCGTTTAACATTCATGGCTACACAGAGCTAAAAAACACAAAAATTCCAAAACAAACTGGAGAGAAATACTGCAGACGATTTTATAAATTATTGCCAATTGCTTTTAAGTAAAAATAAAACCCCAAAAAATATTTTTATTGCTTATTTCAGACGATTTTTGTTGCATATATAATGGTGTCCCATCACTTATGTGAGCTATTTTTTGCTCCGTTCTAAACATTTGTATTTTTATTAAATTAATATTTTAATATTTTGACAAAATGTATGTTATGTAATAATCTTTACTAAATTTAAGTATGAAACACACCCACAAAAAAATGTGTACATGTTTTTTTAATTTATTTGATTAGTTTCCTTTTGTAAAGCACAAGTGTCCCATCACTTATGTGAGACACTGTATTAATTAATGGTTTTACACCAAAACATTTAACAAAATGATAAGCATCATTCTAACATGTTATATTACAACAAAGAAATCTCTGAAAATGAAGAATTATGTATTTTTGGCTTAAATTCTTTGAAAAGTGAACAACACTCCTTAGGTATTTTTAATTAATTGTAAATATTGTTTAGAAACAAGACAAAACAAAATAGCAACTCAAAGTATTCTATGAAATGCTGGGTTTTTTCACGTAAATTTCAGATTTTTTTAATTTTAAAAGAGAAACTTTAAATAACAGATTATTTAATCAACAATAACATTAAACAAAATTATACCTTTTATGCTGAAGTAGAATGTTGATTCCATTCTTCACTATTTATTCCAAACCCTCCATTTTCACAGGCTACATTGAATCAGGATGTATTGAGAATAGAATTAGGTGTATAATTGAGCAAGTATTATCAATGATACGACATGAAATACTATCAGACCATATAGCAAAGACAATACTCATTCAATTAATATGCTGCGAGTTGCTGGTGCTGATGCTTGCAATGGTGGTAGGCAGGAATTGTCACTGAAAAGGAAAAAGAAAACAATATAAAAGTTTGAAAGAACACAATATTTCATAAAATAGTTTATTAGAACTATAATCCATGCTTATTTTTAAAGTGACGCTCAGATACTATAATATTAATCATCCAAATTATTTTTTTAATTTAAAAATTGCTTTAAAAAGGTACACAAAAAATGCAGCATTTATAAAATATGTAAAAAATTACTTTAAAAAGGTGCACACTACTAAATAATCACGTTTGATTTTTTTTTTTTTGTAAAAAAAATATAGCATTTATAAAATGCTGAATTTTCATATTTGACAGATACATGAATTTCTACAGGGTCAAATATTTACGTATGTATTAAACTGAGAACCAGCAATCTTAGTAAGAAATGTAATAAAGGTCAAACAAAACTAGTCACTCATTAAAAGTACAGTGTCTCACATAAGTGATGGGACACTTGTGATTTACAAAAGGAAACTAATCAAATAAATTTAAAAAACATGTACACATTTTTTTGTGGGTGTGTTTCATACTTAAATTTAGTAATGATTATTACATAACATACATTTTGTCAAAATATTAAAATATTAATTTAATAAAAATACAAATGTTTAGAACGGAGCAAAAAATAGCTCACATAAGTGATGGGACACCATTATATATGCAACAAAAATCGTCTGAAATAAGCAATAAAAATATTTTTTGGGGTTTTATTTTTACTTAAAAGCAATTGGCAATAATTTATAAAATCGTCTGCAGTATTTCTCTCCAGTTTGTTTTGGAATTTTTGTGTTTTTAGCTCTGTGTAGCCATGAATGCTAAACGAAAAGAAACTTCGCCTGAAATTCGAAAATTAGTTATTAATTTGCATATTGAACGTGGAAAATCTATTAGAAAAACTGCTGAAACTGTTAACTTGAGTCGTTCAACAGTTTTCAATATCATTAAACGATATAAAAAGAATCATATGATTCAGGATAAAAGAAGACCTGGCCGACCATCAAAGCTATCCAATGGAATAAAGCGAATTATCGTTCGAAATATTAAAAGAAATCCAAGAATTAGTGCTTCAAAAGTTGCTGCTGATTTACAAGCATTATATGGAATAATTGTTAATCCTGAGACTATTAGAAGGGTAATTCGATCTGCTGGATATCACGGTAGAGTAGCCAGGAAAAAATTCTTCGTAAGTGAAAAGAATAGAAAACTCAGACTAGCTTTCGAAAAATCCAACATAAATAAGAATTCTGATTACTGGAATAAAGTTATATTTGCTGATGAGAGTAAATTTAATATATTTGGTTCTGACGGTAGAATCTTGGTGTGGAGAAAACCCAGGGAAGAATTTCGCAAACAGAACTTGGTACCAACAGTAAAACATGGTGGAGGAGGAGTTATGGTATGGGGGTGTATGTCGTCCGCTGGAGTTGGTAATCTTGTTTTTATTGACAGTATAATGGATCAGTACAAGTATATTGATATTTTAAAGCAAAATTTGAAATCTTCAGCACGAAAATTGAACCTTCATAACGATTTTAAATTCTACCAGGACAATGACTCCAAGCACACTGCTCTGAACGTTAGACTCTGGCTGCTATATAACTGTCCTGAAATAATAAAAACACCACCACAATCTCCAGACTTAAATCCCATAGAGAATATTTGGCAAGAATTGGAATCAAGAATTCGCAAACACACCATTTCTTCAAAACAACAACTAAAATCGGTGCTTCAAGAAGAATGGGGTAAAATCACTCCAGAAATCACAAAGAAATTAGTCGAATCCATCCCAAAAAGATTAAATCATGTTTTAAACGTAAAAGGAAATCCAACAAAATATTAAAACCTTTTAAAAAGTAAAATTTTTGGATAAATATTTGATGGAAAAGTAAGTGTCCCATCACTTATGTGAGCCATTTTTTGCTCCGTTATGAACAATTGTATTTTTACTAAATTAATATTTTAATATTTTGACAAAATGTATGTTATGTAATAATTGTTACTAACTTTAAATATGAAACACACTCAAAAAATTTTTGCACATGTTTGTTTATTTATTTTATTGCAGTTTCTTTTTATAAAGCACAAGTGTCCCATCACTTTTGTGAGACACTGTATACAATAATGAACTGCGATTAGCCATTTTTTTTCCCTTATGCACCTATCATTTCAACCGATGTATAAGTTTAGGAAATGCATTTTTCCAACAGAAAACCTTATAAGTAGAATTATAAACTACTATCATAAATAATAAATATTTTAAAACTTACTTTTTTAGAATTGCTACATTTTCAAAGCAAAAACAGAGGAACGAGACAAGGAACGCTAAAAAACAACGCTACCTACTAAGGAAATCAGGGAAATGAATGAGAATGGGATATCGCCAACTTAATGCGTTCAAAGGGTTACTTGTATTGTAGAAAAATAAATTATGCCAAGCCAATCTATGCTGCCAAGATGCCAGAGGTTGCCTGAAAATGTCATGTGACCCTCTGTCCACACGCATGCGCATTATGTGGAATGTCGCTCATTTTAGGGTCCCCAAAGAAATTGCTGTAGGAAGAGTGTAAATAGCGAGTTGCCCCGCACAACCACAGGTAATAATTGGGGAAGGGGGTTGACTATTTTTTGGTTGGCGGGCGTATGCAGTGACCATGACGACATAGAGATCGTTTGGATCACTTCAGAAAACTGTTAATTTAAAAGAATTATTACAAAAAATTGGAGTATATAACGATAAAATATTTCAGTTTGAATTTTTTTTAAATCAAAATATCACTAAATGCAATAATTTATTTTCAAGTGTAAAGAAATGAAATACTCAAAATGAATGATTCAATTTCAGTGAATCCTTCTCAATGCAATGAATCAATCGCGAACATTTTCTTTACTACATAACTCCCAGATAGGGTGTGTCCGGAATTTTCTAAAGCACAAGCAAATTTTAAATATAACTCTGCGTTAAAAATCTTTTTTTTTTTTTAAGATTCTCGTTGTGTATGCAAGTAAACATAGCCTTAGAACCGTAGAAGATTCTTTAGATAAAATAAATTACATCCAAGCTCTGAGGATCCAACCAACAATTTTAGGGTTAGCCAACGAAATTATGATATAGATTGGAGCTTAACTTGGTGTTTTTGAAAGATTTTACGGAAAAATAAAGGTAATGGTGTTACTTTGTTTCATATTATTAGATGCAGATGTAACTAACTTAATGGTAACGCTTGTGTTTTCCTAAATTATAGCTTTTGTTTTTAAATGTAGTGTGTAGTAGAGCCTGTTGATTTTGTTCATTGTATTTAATAGAGAATCCTATCTCTAAGTTCAGATTTATTAAATCTCCATATTTCATATTTTAACGTATTTTCCGGTGTCTAAGTGAACTTTTTAATCTGTCAAAACCCAAGGAAAATTCACGGGTCGACTTATACACCAGAAATACAATCAGACATCGCTTTATTGTGATTTACAGATGCGATGTAAATGCCGATCTTTTCCCAAATGTTATGACCTAAAAAAGTTGTAATTTTTTATATATTTTGCTCAATAATTAAAAATAATTATTGTTAATTATATATTGTTTATCATTAATTTATTTTCAGGAAAAAATAGTTGACTTTGAGGAAGTTTTATAATTCTGAAATGAACTAGAGAATATTTTTTTTTGCATTTCCTGTGAAGAATTTGTAGCAGGACTGGTACAAATTTTAAATAAGATTGCATCCAATTTACTAACAATTTAGATTTAACAAAAGCGTTTTTTAATATGTATAGTAGATCTTAGTTTGGTGCTTTTTTAAAAAGAGCTTACAGGAAAAATATATTGTAATGAAACATGCAATTATAATTACAGACAAATAAATCATAAAGTATAAATTTATGTATTTTAAAATATCTTAAGCAAAAAGATCAATACAAATAAGGATTTAGTTCTATCTTGTTCTTGAAAATCTAAATCTTCCTTACTGTTAAATTTGGAAAGTTATGCGAAATTTACATTAAAAGAATCATCAGCATGCAGAGTTGTAGTTGTAATAAAAAAAAATAGAGGGTATTCATAGTATGCCCAGTGTATATGTACGTTATGGCTTTACTTGGGGGGAAAAAAACAGTATACAGAGCTTCTTATAAAAAAATTGGTTAAATCCTAGAACAAGTGAGACACTTAGCGATGGTGAATTTTGCCCAGCGATAAATGAGTTTTTCTTGCTACCAATTTGTTTCTAACATTTCTTCCCCGCCTACTGTGTTTTGATCTGGAAATTGGATTGGTTTATGAGGGAATTAGATTGGATGTTTCATATGCAGTGACCTAATGACTACATAGAGATCGTTTGGATCACTTCAGAAAACTGTTAACTTCAATGAAACATTACAAAAACTGGGATATATAATGATAAAATATTTACCTTTGAAAAAGTTTTTTAATCAAAATATCACTAAATTTAATTAATTTGGAGGTTGCCGTTTTTTAGGTTGGCGCGCGTCAAAAAAATCGCCAAATCGGGGGTCGCCCTTGTTTGAGGATTTTGCCTTATTTTTTTATCATAGTTTATAGGTTATTGTTATTTATTTATTATTGTTCATTTACTATATTTTATTTATTTATTTATTTTATATTACTTACCATTTTCAACAATGTTATGTATTTAATAATTTTAAATTACTGTTTTGAACATGATTCAAAAGATAAAAAAGATTGGAAACTATCAACCATTTTATGCAGTTTTTCTCATGGCCTAGATAGTACGTAAGTACCTGAAAGACTATTAATTTTGTTACATTTCAGGATGACAAAAATTCTATTTTTCGCTTTAGCCCAACAACATTTTTTTGTCATGTTTCGGTTTGACTTCAAATGAAATTTTCATGTTTAGGCTAAGTATAACCCAACCCATTCAGAGTTCTAATGCCAATCAACTGGAAAGTCTACTAATTAATGCTATGCATAAAATATATTTTTGGGACCACCTACATGTTAAAAATAATACTAATTTTCAAATTGCAACACCCACTTTCGACACGCTGAGATCCTTTGTTCAAACACATTGAAACATCTAGTTAATTTTCTAGTGGTTTGTAGTATACACTACATTTCGAAAATTGTTATGTAGAGAATGGCATGATAGAAAAAAATCAATTTGTAGTGGACAAGTTGCTACTTTCAGTGCTATTTCAGGATAAAAAATAATATACTATTCTTCAAATCACATGATCATAATGTTCTACTTTTGTGCAAAATGTGTTTTGAACAATAATTTGTGAATGTCAATGCAAAATATCTTCAGTATTTTGCATTGAATTTATTATATGACATTATAGATTTTTACACTGGCACTTGTTGGTAAAATCAAGCACTGACCCACTAAAAACAATACTTTTGTTATTAGAAATATTTGTCTACATATTCGTTGTTAAATCACCAATTAAATTTCTAGCAGGACTAAAACTGCACATATATTTAATAACACTGACAAAGGATGTGAATTAATTTACACTTTGAAAACAATGCATAACCAACAGAATGAAAAATGTGTCCAGAGTGGAGGATCGAACCCAGTTATTCTAGTATAGTGCACCAAGTGATTTACCATTTAAGCCATCTTCACGATATCCAGTCTGGCATTCTTCACTTATACGTTCGCAAGGCTGCAACTTCACAGCGCAAGATGGAATGTCATACATCAGCACACTACACTTATTGCATCATGTATGCAGTGGCATACATGAGGCGAATAAATTCCTGGCATTGGTGGGATAATATCTAAATTTCCAATTAAATATCCAGCAGGATTGAAACTGCACATAAATTTAATAACACTGACAAAGGATGTGAATTAATTTATTAGATCTTCATGTTTTAATATCAGGTTGGTTTTTTTTATTGCTTTTTTATAGATTTATTATTTTTCAATTTAATCCATGAGCCACCTCTGCCTCAGTTATATTGTATTTGATGATTTTCTGGCAAACACAATCTAACAAGGAGCCACTGTGTTACTTAATCTGTTTCCTAACTTTCGATTGTAGATGAAATCCTTTGATGAAATCTGAAAGTAGCAAAGTCGTGAATCCATTTGTAAAGTAATCTGTAGTCTCTATTTTTAAAAACAAGCTGTTGTAGTTAACTAGATTTGCAATATAAAGTACTGGTAGTTCACTAAAAAAAATTAGTTTTTCTGACCACTTGTTTGGAGTTTGACATCCTGTATTTTTGTCTTCTTAAAGTGGATTGTGACCTTAGTTTATCTATATATTAACATTGTTTGTCCTTGAGATTTATTACCACCCCTAAATATTTGTACTAATAAATTTGTGACTTACTGTATAAAATAAAACATTATATTCTTATAAATTTATTTTGTCTGAATTGATATTTTAATTTTCCAACTATACTTTTTACAAATGCTTTTCTAGTTTTAAAAATATAATAGGGTAAAACCACCAGTAGTCAGTCACTTAAATTTTAGCAGTCGTCTAATTTTACTAGAAAAAATGGCTGATTACTACTGCAAAAAATACTGAATATTCTTCTATCCACAATACTTTGCTCTTGGCTGATGATTGGTAAAAAAATTCTGAGTGTTGGTAACTGATATTATTTCATTTGGAACCAAAAATAAAGTATTTATAAAGCTTTTTATCTCATTGTTGTTTACTATTGGTGCACTTACCCTATATTTATGTCCTTCCAGCAGCATGGTTACTTACAATGTCTTAAAAGCCTTTTTTTATTTCAATGACTGAATTTTTATTACAGATATAGAACTTAATGAACACGTGAGCTCACCATCCAAAAAAGGTTATGAGAACAGTAGTCCAGGCAGCTGAATAACATTTCAGTTGCAATTGACATTGGGCATAAAATAAAATTCAGGTACATTTTCTTTTCCATTTATTCTTACTCCTTTTCCATTTTCTCCAGTCACATTTTTTTCTTATTGTATTGCATGCCAACGACTAGTGTGTGTGAGTATTGTATGACGTTGCTATGGCAACACCTCCCACTTGTGTGCCAACTGATTTGCCATTTTGTTATATGTATTTTCTAATCTATCATGTATACAAAATTCATCAACGCTAACATTGGTTGCCTTAATGTGACATTGTTTCCCAGAATAGTGATGGTTGTTTCTGGAAAAATTCAGTATTGATAAAAATTGACATTATATAAAATATCATCAATCGTAATAAGAATCAATTACCAAATTCTAATATCAGATGTTTCAGAATAGCTACTCATACAGATAAGCTTTAAAAAGGTAAACCCAAAATTTAGCGATCAAATGTCAGAAAGTTTTATCGTGATAATGGAGATAGATCGATATTTCTGGATCTAATTTCATAGCAATATATTTATTTCTTCAATTTTACTATTTTAGCTGCACAGCTGCTTTCAAATTTTGTATAAGGGCCTTTTTCTTTCCAGGTTAAATTGTTGTTATATTTTTAATATAAAGATAGAGTCTAGGTATTTGGTTTACTACTTTATTTAAGTTGTATTTTTTATGTTCGTCCCCTCCCCACAAATCACAACTTTTTAAATTATGGTCTGATATGAACGGTACCTTTTTTAACATTCTTCCCAAGTCATTTGGTTAGAAACTAAACATGTCTGTAACTATTGGTTACCACTATTTAAGAACAGTCATCAGATTTTTGGGATTTTTTATAGTTTAAACATTCCATCCTTGCTTTAGAACCATGTTTTGCAGGGACTTCATTAGCTAAGTTATATCTCTTAAGTTTGTCTATATTGTTACTACATCAAAGTGTACTATATTGTTACTACATCAAAGTGTACTAAATTGTTATTTTTATTGTATACGATCAAAGGACTATTAAAGAAAATACAATCCAGGAGGCTAATCTTGGATCATGTTAATTGTGAAATTACCTATTCAGGGCTTGAAATTAGTGCTTTTTAGGTGCGTTCGTAATTATATAAATACGTAGCACCTATTGTCGTCGCTTGGTCCGTCTGTCTGTCCACATATAACAACGCAAAAACTACCCAACCGAATGGTTTGCAATTTAAAATATATTATCTTTGCAGAATTTTGTCAAGACATTTCAAATTTTATTAAAATCGAATCAAAACTTTAGGAAATATTAATAAAAATATTTATTATGAAATTTGATTTTTTTTAAAATAGTGCTTTCTTGTTATAGGAGCTTCCGAAGTTCAATCGTCAAGCGACCGAGATACTTATTTTATGACAGAAATTAATCTGCAGACGATATAATTCATTTCACAGAATTAAAAATCAGAAAATATCTGAATATTTATGTAACTAGTTATAGTACGAACGCACCTCATTTGTCACGTTTGACGTACAATTTCCAACTTGTTTTCTAATAGGGGAGTCTTCCTTGAAACAATTCAAATGGTGTGGAGCAAGGCTGTTTGAGAGAAAATATTGTTAACACTGTATTTGTTTTAACATTCTGTTTAAATTAGCCTTAAGTATTAACACATAGCAAAGTGTCATTAAAAGAATTTATGCCAACAATTTCACAGATTTTAACTATATATTATGAGCCTATGATAATAGGATTTCATCCAGTTTTTATGGTCTTCATAGTGTAATTTCATTCGAACTTGATTGTCATTCTAAAAAAGTAAAACTTTCAAAAATTAGTAAAACTATCTTTGTCAAGAGGCTTCCATCTGCAAGATTAATTTGGGTAATTTAAAAATTTAATTTTGAATGCTGCCTTCTCACCCTGAAATTCAGTACCTTCTATTGACACTAAACAATAAATATTTTTCTATACAAGTTAGTGTCTTTTCTATTGGATATCAAGTATCAGAATCTTCTAATTTTTTCAATTTTTATGCAGCTTTATCCGTAGTATGAATATAAAGTATATTATTTGTTATATGTTTGATTCTACAATATGAATGCTAATTTTAAAAATAATTTTCTTTTTGTTAATCCTCTGAGCGTTTGAAAGAGGGTAAAATTGTAACGTTGTTTTCTCTGCATTTTGTTTTAAATGATATAACTTGTTCTTCCAGCAATTATTTTTTATGTTCAGTACTGTAACTGAATTGTTTTATGTATCCCTGAAAATGAACAATGAATCGTATTCAAACCATTTTCTATAGTAAGCATCTTTTAATGCCCCCACCCCTCAGTGATATCAATGAGTTTTGATGTTTCACATAGTGTAACATCATTAGAATACAGTGCAAAAGATTTTTTCCCATACCATACACTTATTATTTTGAATGTACCAGTAAACAAACTATTAATGCTACACCATTCATATTCTGTTTCAAACATGCCATAGTAAACCTTAATAACACAGATTCCCCTCATTAAAAAAATAAATTAAAAAAAAAGCCTTTTCTTCTTTTTGCATTAGAAAAGTGTGCATGCATAGTAAAAACTGACTCAATGTTGTCTTGAAAAGAGTTATCTGAGTTTTAAATATTAAAAGTGGTTATAAAAATCGAAAGAATGAATAAAAAAAATGTACCTTTAAGTATGTAAAAAGTGCCCTTAAGAATTTAAAAAGTGCCTTTTTCTCACTGACAGCACAATGACCTTTTTTTAACCTAGGGGAAACTCTGTAATAGCATGTGAGGCAGTGTTGTCGTCATAACAAAAGCAGAAAAAGCACGGTATAGGCAGAGGGTATATGCTGATATCATGGACGCTCATAGATAGGGTACACACTAATGCTTTATTTGAGAAACAGCGGGTATACAGAGCTAAAAAAACTCTTAATTCCCATGGTAGGATACATTCTAGAAATTTCATAATTCAGAAAATCTGATTTCCTACTAGAAAATTTCAATAATAGATTTAGATTTATTTAATGACTGATTTTAGTCTTGGAGAAAATAAATGATGTTTATACAAAAACATTTGGAATCATAAAAAATTATTATTTTTTGACAGGAAATAATATATAATTATCTATCATTCAAAGAACACAAACAGAATTCTTAAACTTTGTTGTAAAGTGTTAAAAATAAAAAGTCACCCCTTTTCGAACTGAAATTCTGAATTTATGTACAGTTTTTATTATCAAGATTACAATTTTTTTAAATATGTTAAAATATATCCATATTGTGAAATATAAGTTTTTTCATCATTTCACTTCCATGAAAATGCTTTAGGGAAATGAATTAAAAGTTTTTGTAATGTTAAAATCAAATTTTCCAAGTTAAAGAAATCACACTGAAATATATTTAAAGAAACACAAATACAAAGTATATTAATGAATAATTTTGTTTACCTATAAAGGAAGAAACTTACCATATTCAAAATAATGAAAATTTGAAACTTAAATAAAAAGACTGAAATATTTTTTATGCAAATTTATAATTTTTACAACTTAAATATGTTAATAAAAACATACATGTCAGGAAATGTACTGTATTAAATTAGTGAGAATGAAAAGTAATAGGCAGATTTCTTTTACTATTATTATTATTATTTTCAGAAACTTTGCTTCAAAGGTAGAGGTGTAGATCTTTTTTCTGCCACAATTTTTCTTGATAATTTGAAAATAAAAATTGTACATAAATTCAGAATTTCTGTTCGAAAAGGGAAGACTTTTTAATTTTTAACACTTTACGACAAAGTTTAAAAGTTTATGAATTCTGTTTATGTTCTTTGAACTGATAATTATATATTATTTCCTGTCAAATAATAATAATAAAACTGAAATATATTTAAAGAAACACAAATACAAAGTATATTAATGAATAAATTTGTTTACCTATAAAGGAAGAAACTTACCGTATTCAAAATAATGAAAATTTGAAACTTAAATAAAAAGACTGAAATATTTTTTATGCAAATTTATAATTTTTACAACTTAAATATGTTAATAAAAACATACATATGAAGAAATATACTGTATTAACTTAGTGAGAATGAAAAGTAATAGGCAGATTTCTTTTACTATTATTATTATTATTTTCAGAAACTTTGCTTCAAAAGTAGAGGTGTAAATCTTTTTTCTGCCACAATTTTTCTTTAAAAGTGTGGGTTGATTATATTATGCGAGTATTGATATGATTTATGTAAATAAACTCTAAAATATCAATATATTAAACAAAATTTATGGTACTCAACAACTTGATGTACAACATTTATGAAAAGATTTTTTTCTTAAATAATTAATAGAAATATAAACATTTTGAAAACTTGACAGAAATGAAGAATGCAAATATCTTTTGTTCTCAATATTAAATTAAAATAAGAGTACCTTGATCAGCAATGGGTGTTGCCATACTAACTGGAACTGAGTGACCATCAATGGGTGTTGCCATACTAACTGAAACTGAGTGACCATCAATGGGTGTTGCCATACTAACTGGAACTGAGTGATCATCAATGAGTGAACTTTCACTTTGAACTTCAAATTCCAGTGTCACTGTAAATGAAATAACGAATTTATTTTTTTTATAAAAATGATAATGAAAAATAAAACAACAAATATCAATAAATGTTATCTTAGATCATAATTTCTTGGCGACTTTTTAGAGTACAAAGGAAAAACGTTGATGCTCCAATTACCTATTAAAATTAAGCACTGAGAAAACTCAAATTGGTTATTGTTAATTAATTTTTGTACTTGAAGATGAATGTTTCAGCTGTAAACCTGATAAAAAATTTTATATGCAGCAAATACTTTATTCACACACACACATATATATATATTTTTTAAATCGATAACATAATATTTAAATAATGTTTGTTATAGTTAAAGTTTTTCATTGAAATTTTGTTCCTATTTTGTTACTGCATGTAATTTTGAGACATTAGAAACGTAAAATTTCATACTGTATCTGAATTAAGTAGTTCATTTAAAAAAAATAGTAACATACTTTTAATAATAATGTGATAGTTTTAAGTACACTTATTTGGTTACTACATATAAATAGAATGAAATGCATGATAATTTTTTTAACTTAGAAAAAATTTATTTTACTCTCTGGTAATTTGGAATACTGTTACATTATCAATTGTTCTAGCGAGTTTAAAAGTTTAAAATAAAAAATTAAACATAGAATTCAAGTAATTATAAAGTAAAATCAGTGGTGAATTCAGGGGGTGGCCCGGTGAGGGCATTCTCTCCCAGAGCAATGAGATGCCCCTCCCCCCTGGAGGATTTGAGATTTGAAAAATGTCTGAATTCAACACTGAGTAAAATTATTATAAAATCACTGAAATCATATTACAAAAGTAAATAACTCAGAAAATACATAAAAAATTTATAATTTTTAAGATTAAAAACATACTGTAATCACTATTATCTGCATTACTTTCACTTATTTCCATCACAGTATTTCCATCATTTGTTGGTAAATCACTTGTCACTGTAAATAATAATTCTTTATTATTTTCAATACACTCTTAAAAAAAAACCTATGAATTTCAAAACAATTAATGAAAAATTGAAAGGTAAGTTTTCTTTTTTCTTGTTTAAAATAAAAGAATTGAAACATTTTTTTTTCAAATATTTAAGAACAAAAATAACTTATATTAAATTTATATATGATATTACTTTTAAAAATTCAGAAATATAAATCATTTAAGTATGATATGTTTGATTTTTCATAGTTTTTTTAAAAATATATATAAAATGTAGAAAAGTTGAATTAATTTCCATACAGGAATCGTTGCAGATTTTTATTCATTCATCCTCATGTTTTAGCATTAAAAAGATAGTTATTTTTGTGAAAAATAAAATTTCCTTATGACCGCTGAAATCCAATTACTCTTACATGAACTAAGTATTTAATTAATATAAGTTTTTCAAGACTTCTGAAAATTTTCCTTTCCAGTGAATTGTTTGGTAATGTATAGTTTGCAAATGATACATTGTAAAACCTAACAAAATTAAAAAGTATGTTTTTATGGAATTAATTTTAAATCCTAATGAGATAAAAATTATGAATTTGCTTTTATGGAACATACTTTTGTGAAGGTTGTTTCTCTTTTATAACAAGGACTTTTTTTTTATAAAGGTGCCTCAATTGTTATATGGAATTTTGTGAAAAGGTCAGAGGCACCGATTTTTGCTCTGTCATAATTTTTCATGATTTGTACTGATTCCTAAAATTATTTTTAACTATTTGTACTAACATAAACAGAAAAGAATTTTAATGGTTAAATCTAAGAAAATTATAAAATTTAAAAAAAAATGGTTTTAAGGAAATCGATAGAAAAAGTAAATACAAAAATGTACTTTACTTACTGTTTTTTTTAAAGATTTTGTAGAGTCTGAAAAGAAGGAATAATAATAAGTAAATATACTATTGCTAAAGTTACAATTTATTTCTAGATAAATATAAAATTGAAACTACTTACCAATGCAGTTGTGTCATAGGACTCATCTGAAATTCCCTCAACACATCGTAATCCTATTAGTCCAATAATTCTTAGATCCGTTTTCGTATAAGGAGTTTTTTTACCAGGTCCACCACCTGTTGCACCCATAAATTGCTTGTATTTTAGGTGTTTTTGCTTCACACGATATTTTAGATCGTTCCATTTTCCCCGAACTTGCATCTCTGATCATTGTATTCCCATGTTTGACAATGTTAGCTTTTCTGCTATTATTTCCCATTGTTTGGTTATGTGTTCCTTTGTTGGGAATCTTGTTGCAAATGATCCTGACACAAGCTCAGGAAAATCAAATAATTCATCAATAATCATTTCAATTTCTTCTGCTGAGAAATTAGTAGATCTTGTTGTTGTGGGGACCTTTTTGTTGGACATTTTTCAAAAGATAATCGCTAGCAAAATCACTAATTTCAAACGTATAAATCACAATAGCACACACTCACAATAATAAACATGAAAGATAAAGAGCGAAGTGAAAAAGAAAATTTCCGCGAAATTTATTCCAAGCATTCTCATTGGTTAACGCTGGATCATTTTCGGTGAGAATCGATTCTTTAAGTTACTATTCTACGATTACTTTCTTCCTATCGTACCGTGATGTCAGCAGTTCCGGATCTTTAAAGTTGTTTGATCAGAATAACGTTCGCAAATGCCTTCTCACTTTCATTTGTAGTCCCCCCCAACTTGCAAATAAGCTTCCGCAAATTTGTGGCGTTTGCCCAGAATACGCGTGTTAGTGTTTTTTTGAAAAGCATGGCACAAATCTGGTTCCACAAAGTGAGATTTGTGCTGAATGATATAAATGGCTATGAAAACAAACCTGATGAACTTTTATGTTTATTTATATAAATATATATAAACAATCAAACAAAACAATAAGTTGTAACCAATGTATAGTTTATTACGATATTTTAAACTGAGATGTAAAAAATAAAATCACAAACAACATATAATACTTGACATTTCAGCTTATCTTTAAAGATATCTTCGGGGTGTTAATTTTCATAAATATAAAAGATTGGAAAAATATTTGCATGCAACATAAAATTCAAACAGCAATGGAAATTTGATAAAAAGCATTTAAAATAAGTTCAGTGGCGCCATCTACTAACAAAAAATGATTTAAACAATGTACAGGAAAACATTATGCAATAATATCAAAGTTTTTTCAAAATACCAAATATCTGGAATTGTAAAAGACAAATTGTCATTACAAATTTCATGTTTTCTTAGATGAATTTCAAAAGACTCTTGAATAACTGCTTTAAATGGATGGTTTTCAAAACTTTGAAAGTAACTTGACATTATCAAAGTCAAACAAAATACTACCAATAAGGAAAGTACTTGACAACGCAGTTGAAAGTCCATCATATTATATATCACTTCTGTGTTCTTTTAAACTTTAAAAGAGGTGATGCTTTGTCAACCCAATACATGAAAAATCTGTACCGTCTGGAAGTTTAATGGGGATCTCGTAAACCCCAAAGTAGAATAGGATCAATATTTCTACTCATTATATTAAATAAAGTCCTAGAATTGGATGCCTCAAGTTGAATGTTATATTTCAAGAAAATTCTCTTTAACGTTTCAAAGAGGATTAGGACATATGGAAACTTTCTAAAAACTTGATATATTTTAGAGGAATAATTATCAGTGAAATTGTATTTATCAATTAATTTAAGAATAAATTATGGTTTATACTCCTGTTTCAAACTAATATTAACAATGTAATTAAGTTCATTATTCAAAAGTTCTTTTGAACAAACTAAAAAGTGACCAAAAGGCTGCCATTTTGTAATTCCAATTGCCTGCTGCTGTAACTGGGATAACATTGTCTAACTTCATGTGTTTCTAAAATATTTTACATTTTAAATCATTGTCTTCTGTAATAAGTAACACATCAAGAAAAGGAAGTTAGTTATTATCAAAGAATTCGATCATAAACTTAATATAATTGTCAGTCTGGTTAATAGGATCAAAGAATTTTTTGAAAGATTGTCTTGCTCCTTCCCAGATAATGTAAAAATCATCAGCATAATGCAACCATAAGGGAAGTTTAGGATTACACACATAAAAAATATGTTTCTCCAAAGGATGTAATTTATTGGAAAGGATACTAGTATCCTCGTAAAGATATTGCCAAATTTCTTTATCTTGCCAAGGCCTTCTCTGTTTCCCCACGCTCCCTATACTGAAAAAGTACCCTTTCAATAAATCTTCATTTCTGCCATAAAGGAGAGAGTTGTTTTTAGTTTGGGTGCTTTTCCTTAGTCACATTTTAGTTTGACCATACTTAAGAATCCTTCTTGTTTATAGTTTGATTAATAAAAAAGTTGTAGACATCAATTTAAATACTTATCGAAAATTTTAACATAAGAAAATATCCTGTTCAACAATATTTTTATATTTTTGTCAAGATTTTATATAATGCAATAATCTTTCATATAAATTTAGTTACATCTTCTTTTAATGGGTTTAATAATTAATAAGTGTTAAAGTGATTTTGAATCTGAAACAGATTGCCCACACATAAACATGATCAGCAACTGCCAACGATTTTTGGCGAACTATCTTCCTGGCATGGATGATACATAAGTACCCATCTAAGTTTTTTTTACATGTAAGAATAACTTAAATCAATTGAACACAACAAACTTTGAATGAATTTTCTAAAAATCGCTAAAAAATGATTACCGATTTTCAGAAAATTCATAGCAAAGTAGTAATGTAAGTATAAAAGATGAGTTTGGCAAATTTTTTTTATTACCATTATTCTTCCCAAGTGGTTTCAACTGATTCGTGGATCGGAAATGGTTTTTTTATTTTGGATTTGTATAATAGGCTTAAGATATAGATTAGACCACTAGACTCCAGAGAACATTATTTCAGATAAATATTTAAAAATAACTATTTGTCTTAAATAGGTCCTCTAGAACCTAGTAATTTAATCTATCGGTTAAGCCTATTCTACAGATATAAAGTAGAAAATCAACCTCATTTTGTGAATCAGATGAAACAACTTGGGAAGAATAATGGTAATAAAATAAATTGACAAATTTACCTATTTAACCTAAAAAACATAAAAGCACACACAATATTTAAATAGATAAATTAACATAACATACTTACTTTGCAGGAATTTGCCAAATTAAACTCTAGTATAGAGAGAAAATGGGGAAACTCAACGTGAAGAATCTCGATTCTGATTAAAAACCATTCAATTATTGATTGAGATGCTGCCATCTATTGTCATAACAGAGAAGAGATTTAAGAAGATATCCTCTAAACCAGTGGTTCCCAACCTTTTTTGGCCGTGCCCCACAAAAGCATCTCTTAAATGATGATGCCCCCCTCCTCCTAAAAAATATAATTCTTATAAAAATTTAAATGAATGAACTGATAGAGTAATAAACATTTAACATTGATCCTGAAACATACCGAAGGTAATGGATGAATCAAATAATTTTTATAATCATCTGATACTACTCGTAGTTTAAAGTATCATTGGCACATAAAGGGTCACTTTTAATCTCCTCGCAACGGTCGCCTCGTATGCGTGATGTATAAAGTGCTCAGAATCCTTAATTAGACCAATCAATAATTTGGAATAAAACATTTTTGTCTTATTTAATCACAGAATTTCTGAGATTAAATTATACAACAATTTCTAATCAGAATAAAACGTGATAAAAGATTCTGTAAAGGAAGGTCGTCAGGTAATTGTTGTTATACACTTGAATAGTTTCATGTGTAAAATGGATTTCCATGTGACATATTGCAGTGGGACTCATTCAATAAATAGTCGACAAAATTGTTTAAAATTCTATAATACTTATAAAACAGAAAAATTATAAAGAATTTTTAAATATATAAAAGTATCTAAATAAATTATTTTTGCTATAATTATTCTGGTACCCTTGTATTTAAAACTTTTGAATGGAGACTTTTTAAAAAGTGAATAAAAAACTTGCTTTTTTCATTTTGTTTTTTTTAATTTGAATGTGTTACTTTTATTTTCAGTCTACAGCATTACTATTACAAAAACAATTCAGAGGGTATGAGTTCAGAAAAATCTGGAATTGCCCTCCTGAAAAGTCAAATTGCCCCCCTGTGGGGCGTACGCCCCCTGTTGGGAACCACTGCTCTAAACTATCTATAATAGAATGAAAGAATAATACATATAATAAAATAATAATACATTAAAATACATATTTTGAGTAATTAATTGGGAAACTAGCAAGGACAGCCTTATGCATCTAAGTGCCTCTGACTAGCAATGTAAAGTGCCTTTTTATATAATTTTAAAAAGAAAATTATTTCCACACACAAATTATGAAATTGGAACTTTAGGAAATCATAGATATAAAATTGCTTTATAACATAATTAATTAATTTGATCAATTAAACATTAAAATTTTATAAAAATACACATACATTGTTTACTTTATATATACATAAATAAAAAAAAACAATTTTTTTCTGCATTTATATTTTCCAAATTTATTAATATGAGTATTTACAAATAATAATACAGCAGGCTCCCTCAAATCTGCATAGCTTGGAACCAGAGGTCGTGCAGATTTTAGAATTTTCCAGATTTCTAGTTCAACGTTTGATTATATTTTTTAAACAGTAATTTGAATGTAATAATGCACTGTGAGTTGTAATGAATGCTTACAATAAAGTAACATATTTAAATAATTATGTCAAATAATAAAGTAAAAAAATAAAATAAAATTTAAGAAAATAAAAAACTGATTAAAGTATTAAAAGTAAATTTCATAATTAAAGGTCATGCATAACAAAATATTCATAATAATGATGACATAATTTTTTCTTTAATTATTCAATGAAACTTACCTCATGAAGGTAGACTAATAATTCAGATGAAAATATTAAAAAATATTAAGTTATATTTCATTTTAGCCAGAATTAATAACCCAAAAATCTTCATGAATTATAAATGTATTTGCTAAAAAAATCATGATCACTTCTGATTTAGTGCCAATTTGAATTTTTAAGAAATAAATTCATACTTTTTTCATAAGAAAGCATGAGCATATTAATCAGATTTACAAATTAAATGTATATGTAATGAGATAAAAAAATTAAAAAAAAGCTTGAATGTTTTTCCTGCATTTTCACTGTAAGTTTCATTGTTTATATCTACAATGATGTGCAGATTTGAGGGAGTCTACTGTAATAATAATAAATAAAGCCAAAACTCCTCTATGGAAAAAACTGCTTTAACATTTTTGACATTTAACATTTTAGGCCTGCAGCCTTATAAGCCCAACAATTGAGGATCAACTAAAAAAGGGCTACTTACTGTCACATTCCTGAATTTATTTTTATTCATAAATTCACAAGATTGGTGATCTTATTCAAAAACTAGGAAATTGAATATTTTTTAACATTGTTCGATAAAGGTAGAGAATTGTTCAAAGAATGCTGTCAAATTTGAGGTTTACAATTTCTGGATGTGACAGCTCAATAAATGTTGTTATGAGAGAAAAATCGCTTATAACTAAAGCTGCCATTCATTTATGTTTTAAAGCCTTTATTAATTAAAGTTTATTCTCTTTTCAAATGAATTTAATAAAAGTATTTTAGTCACCAATAAAAAACTTTATACTCTCTACCAATAGACTCTTTATTGCTTTTGAACTCAACATTAGGTACCTTTCCTTCCACAATTTAAGACTTTGCTATCAGCAATATGATAAATATCAGAGATGTATTATACAGGTTAACAATGTCATTTAGCAACTAATTTCTTTTTCTTAAGACAAAATTGTGTCAAGCATTTTTAAAAAGTGCCAAGACAAAGAATTACTGTAGTCTGTAACTATAGGATAGCTACAGACATTAAACTTAAGGATTTTGAGTCCTTTTCTGTTAAACGAATACTAGTCGAACTTTTGTGTGAAATGTGTTAAACTGCTTTTTTCTCATTGATAAGTGTAATAATCGATTATAAACTGTAACAATGCCAAATTGTGTACATCATATTAAACTTTTATTTTTTTTAATAAATCACTTATTGATTAGAAATTATATCTTGAAAAAAAAATTATAAGTTTATAGTTTTTTTTTTTTCAAGATATAATTTCTTATCAATAAGTGATTTATTAAAGAAAATAGTTTAATATAGTATAGAAAATAGTTTCCAAATTGTGTACGTTATGTACACAATTTGGCATTTGCAAAATGATCAACGTTCAGCTGTTAGATTTTTCTAAGGCAAAGGTATATTTCATTTCGTAATACTTAATCAAGTGAAAAAGTAACTTGAATTATAAAAATATATGATAATGATAATGTATTCCAGATTTTGAAACACCAAAACCAATGACATATGTATATGTATATATTCACTCTATGGCCAAAAGGTGAAGATATGCATATCCAAACCTCACTTCAAGACTCCTGTACTCCTTCAAAAGCTGTTGTTCTGTTTATGTACTTATGATATACATCCATTGATTCTTTGACTATTCGCTAAATCACATTTAACTGAATACTTATGATACCACTCCCATTTAAAGAACATCAGATAATTAGATAATCTGGCATTAACAAAATATAGTAGAGTACCTCTAATCTACAAACCTGTAATTTGCAAATGCCTATAATCCGCACAGCATATGAGAATGTAACCAAATAAATTAATTCTTACAACCAATTTACCAATAGCTTGTTTTTCCCTTTCCCCAAATTTAATTTTACTCCTGATATATATCATGTAATACTCTTTTTTATAATTTAAAATGATAATTCATATAAAAGTATTTTATTTAATTAATCATTGATATGGTAAAATTAAAAAAAAAATCCTTTTAAAATTGTATTTGTTTTACACATATGTTTTACAATAATTTGCCAATGATATCAAAATTTTGTGATTCACCAGGCAATTATGGGCATTTATAGACTGTAAGATACAATACAAAAACATAAACCAAATTTTTTAATACCAACAACTTTGATGATAGATTTAAAAGATATAATATCAGTAAATTATTTTTAAAATAATTCTTACATTATTTATATATTTAAGTGTGTAATTTGTTTATTTTTAAGCATTAACAATTTAAATTTATCCAAAGTATCAATTAAAATATTTAAACAAAAATTAAATAGACATGACCTGTAATCCACATAAAGTCTCACATCTGCTAAGTGCTTGGAACCAAGTTATGCAGATTAGTGATCTTCTACTGTATTCAGCAATGTTACATGAAATCAACAACAGTATACTAGCTGACTAATGAAAAATTCATTGTATGCATTGTGAATTTCCTTTATAATTTATGTTCAATAAAATACGAAGTAAAAAATAAAACATTACTTGTCATTAAAATATATGTATATCAACTCAAAACCAGGAAAATGAGTGTGCTGATTTTATATGCAGTGACAGTATAATTAAATAAATCGTTTGGATAACTTAACAAAACACTTCATTGCAATGAATCGTTAAAAGAACCGGGAATAAAATTTACCTTTGAAAAAGGTTTTCGACCAAAATATCACAAACTGTGATAATATATTTTCAAAAATAAAACAAGATACACTAAACGAACGATTCAGTTTGAATGACTCGTGAATCAAGCATGAAGAATTTAATTAGATAGCCTCAACTACCTGGCATGTAAGAAAATTTCAAATGATCTTGTAGTAGAACTTAAAAAAATTTTAAATAATTAACTTTGCTTTGAAAATCTTTTTTTAAAGATTCTTCTGGTGTACATAAGTAAACCTGGCTATAGAGTCTTGCAGCGTTTTTAGGTTTAAAAAAATTGCACTAAAGATCCAGTCAATTTAGCTTTAATTGCAATGAAGATCCAACCCATTTAGTCTTAATTGTAATGAATCATTACAAGAATCAGGGATAAAATTTACCTTTGAAAAAGTTTTTTTGATGGAAATATCACAAACTGCATAATATATTTTAAAAAAGAAACAAGATACTCTAAATGAATGATTCAGTTTGAATGACTCGTGAATCAAGCGTGAAGAATTTAGTTAGATAACCTCAACTACCTGGCATGTAAGAAAATTTCTAATGATTTTGTAGTAGAACTTAAACAAATTTTAAATAATTAACTTTGCTCTGAAAATCTTTTTTTAAAGATTCTTCTGTTGCATATAAGTAAACCTGGCTGTAGAGTCTTGTAGCATTTTTAGATTTAAAATAAATAGCAGTAAAGATCCAATCAATTTAGTTTTAATAAATAGCAGTAAAGATCCAATCAATTTAGTTTTAATTGCAATGAAGATCCAACCAATTTAGTCTTAATTGCAATGAATCATTACGAGAACAGGGGATAAAATTTACCTTTCAAGAAGTTTTTCGATGGAAATATCCTAGACGTTGGTCTAGGAAATATCACAAACTGCAATAATATATTATAAAAAAAAAAAAGATACACTAAACGAACGATTCAGTTTGAATGATTCGTGAATCAATCGTGAAGAATTGAGGATACGCACAACTACCTGGCACATAAGAAAATTTCTGATTATTTTGTAGTAGAACTTAAACAAATTTTAAATAATTAAACTTTGCTACGAAAATCTTTTTTTAAAGATTCTTCTGCTGTATATAAGTTAACCTGGCTGTAGAGTCTTGCAACATTTTTAGATTAAAAAAAAAAAAATTTCATCCAAGATCCAGCCAGTTTAGGGTTAGCGAAAGTGTTTATCTAAAGTTTGATGCAGCTTAGAGCTCCTTTTTAAAAAGCCCGGCATTTAAAAATAGAGGTAATCATGTTGCTATATTTTATATTATCGCATGCAGATGTAAGTAAATTTATGGTATCCTTTGTGCTTTCCTAAATTATAGATTTTGTTTTTAAATGTAGTATAATGAGTGTTAACATTTTGCATTGCATTCAGTAGACAATCCAATCTCTATATTCAGATTTATAAAATCTGTATTTTTCTTCACCGTATTTTCAGGTGTATGAGTGTAATTTTTAAACCCGCCGAACCCAAAAGAAAATTCAGTGGTTGACTTATACACCAGATATTCTACAATCAGACATCTGATGATCGTGATTTATACCTGTAGCCATATTTACCAGGTAAGCGTCGTTCTTTTCTTTTCTTTACTGTTATGACCCCCCATAAGTATCTTTCTTTTTTTTTATATGTATATTTTGCACTGTAATTAAAAGTAATTTTTTTAAAAAAAGTAATTTTTTTAAAAAAACAATTTCTTTTTAAAAAATACATGTATATTTGACTTTGTGGAAATTTTATAATTTTGAAATAAATTTTTGTTTTTCTTGTGAAGAATTTGTGGAAGGACTGAAAGAATTGCTTAGACAAGTAAATCTGGTCTTAAATTCTTCCAGCATTTTATAGTTAAAGAAAGATTTCAATTAACCAATTTAAACTTAGCAAAAGCATTTTTTTAAGTATGTAGAGTAGGGGAGACAGGTACACAGAGGACCACTTTTTCAGTTAACATTTTTTTTCTCTTTAACAGACTGACCGATCTGTATGAAAATATTTTTTAATATTCCTTAAACCTTCTTACATCCATCATAATTTTATCACAACATAGTTTTCAATACATTTTTCAAAAAAAAAAAAAAAAAAAGAATTATATACACTGGTCCACCCACCGGGGTACAGTGGACCACTATTAGGTATTATCTAAAATACAATATAAATCTATTTTTCATTAATCTAATTCTTTTATGTTGCCCCTTCACCCGCAAAATAACATAGCAATATAAATTTTGAAACAAAAACAAAAAAATAATTATATTTTGAAAATAATAACAGATTAATACAGGAACAATTGCAATTTAGTTGAAGTTATTACTTAAGTACAAAAAAATCAGCACACATTAAAATTTGCAAATGAAATTCCAAAGTACTTATGAGTAAGATTGAGCCTGGAATTTTCAAGAAATAATTTTGGGTCTGACAGCAACATTATGAAATCATTGACATCAAAAGCAGATTCATCTACAGTTTCGGGAGAAATAAACTGATTTCCATTCAATTTGCGTCTCATGAATCTTACTTGAATAGAATAATCAACAATTAGACTACAGTTATATTATCAAAGGCAGTAAATACAAAACAAACTATTTCTTACTATGTTAAATAAATTGTTATTTTTATTTGTTTACTTTATTTTACAGTTAAATCTACTTTAAAACAATCTTTCTTTATAGAAAATAAGCAATTATTAAATATTTTGAACATTCTGCATTACAGGAGCAGAGTGGATTGTGGACAACTGTGTCCCAGGAGTGGGTGGTCCACTGTACCCCATGTTGAAGTTCAATAAATAATCATATTAATATTGTTTATAGCTTTCTTTTAAACATATTAACTTTAAAATAAAAACAAGTATCTTAGCTTTGCTAAAAAGCTGTTTTATTTTATTTATCTACAACCTTTAATTACTAAAAAAATAAAAATATGATGATCACAAATTTTACTTTTAGAACCTCAAAACAACCAATCAGCATAAAATAGTTCAATCTGAACTAAACATATTTTCTGAAGGCTATAAATAATCATTGCAGTGCTGTTGTCTATTAGGATAGAAGAGAAGCTTTAAAAAAAATTAAATAAATAAAATATTAGAGGGTGGTCCACTGTGTCCATAGGTCCAGTGTGTACCGGTCTCCCCTACAGCTTAGCTTGGTACTTTTTTAAAAGATTTTATAGAAAAAAATGAATTGTAATGGAAAATGCATTTACATATTAAAAAATGATATCTCTGTATCTATTACAGAGCTGCAGCAGTGATTGATTAATATTTATTATACAAGAAACGCACTATGTAAAAAAGAACTTACTAAACAAAAATACTATTGATGAATTTTTAATAGAAACCAATAACAGGATAAAGAAAGCCATTATTACACTAAATAACTTTTACTGGAATAAACCTAGAAAAATTAATCGTAAAGTATAAATTGATGTATTATCAAATATCTGAAACAAAAACCGTCAATACAAAGAGGGATTTAGTTCCATCTTGATCTTGAAAATTATTTATCTGGAAAATGTAAATGTTCTTCATTGAGGCTGTTAAATTAAAAAAGTTATGGTAAATTTTCATTACCAGAATCATCATATGCAGTGTTCTGTAGTCATAAGTAAACTACATGATATATGTCAGGGGTATTCACTATAGCTTTTACTAAAACAGGGTAAAAAATTAGACTGCGCCGCAAGGAGCCCACGGGGGCGCGCCCAGCGAACACTCCGACATGGTGCTGCGACTGACCTGGAGGATCGTGATCCAGCGAAACCTTCCAGTCTTTCACCCGAGTGATTGCTCGCGATAACAAAGGTCGCTGCGATCTGGCAGGAGTTCCAACGCTTAGAGGAGACTTCCACACATGACACTCGAGCGGCTTCGTCACCGAAACCCCAGGAGGGGAGTCGGTCCCTCCACCATATGCTCAACATCCCTACGGCCCTTGCTTTCCCACAGTGTCCAAACATTGACATGCATAGAGGGACAAGCAACTAGTCTCATCTTCCGTGGGCCTAAAACAGGGTATACAGAGCTTCTTTAATAAAAAATTCAGAATGTATACCGTGTCTACCACTGTAATAACCTTCACTATCGTACTGGTTCTATTGATCATAATTTTCCATGCAATTCTTCAGCATGCAATAAGTTAGAGATGCCACACTTTTTAAAAGTTTTATTTAACACCCAGTTAGAAAGTGCATAAAAAAAATTGCAGTACATATTTATTTGCTTGTCTTTCTTGTATCTCAATACAGTCAACTCTGTGAAATCCGCACACTTAGGGACATAGTGTTTTGTAAATTATAGATCATCCCTTTGTTTACATTTTATCTTTTAAATTCTTACAATAAATTAGGAACAATTAAACAACAATTGTAATAGAAAAGGAAAATATAATATAAATTTGGTTTAATATATATTTAATAACTAAGTTAATATAAATAAAAATTAAATTACATACAATACAAATTTTACTGATTATTCATTTTCTTATTAACATTGACACAATGGTAGATTTAAGTTTTGGTTTGTTGTCAATAATTTTTTTTCTGTAGTCTATGAACACTTATTGCTTCTTGCTCTGAGATAAAATTTTGTTGCTCAAGGAAATGTAAATATTTATATCCCAGTTCATCATAGTCCCCCTGTACATAAGTTATCTTAGTGTTTTCATCTTCTTATTCAGTGTCAGAATCAATATCGGTTTCAATGTAATTTAAAAACAAAAGCTATAATTTCATCATCAGTCGTCGATTGTGTTAAAGTCTCATCTTCATAATCTACCAATTAAACCAAATTTTGCTCCTCTAGAAATGCAGGAACAGCATTCACTGCATCTTTTGCATAATTTAAAAGCTCACTGATTTTTGCTTTTGCATCTCTTGTATGAAAATCACTGATATCTTGAATTTCTCAGCTTTTAGTACCAAATGAAGCATGCAAAAGTAGGTATAAATGCTCTCACAGAAATTTTACTGAAAGAAATGTTCACATGTATTCTACAATAAACAAACACAATGTTGCGATAAAGCCAGTTAATGTTACAGTTTTATCGGTGTTTGAGAGAAATGTATGTTTGTGTTACACATAACCAAACAAACAAGTATCAATGCCTATTTGAAATAAAAATTGTTATTTTGATTTGGTTGTCCCTTTTACTTAGCTCAAATTATTTCTGAATGCAGGGTCCAAAATATATGAATTTTCTTAAATCACCATTTATATTATTGGAAAATTGATAATTCATGAAAAAAACCCACCACATTTAATTTTATGAGCTTAACTGCCATTTTTACTGTTTACATTCCAACTTGTAGTGCGAATAATAGACATTTGCGAATTATACATCAGCAGATTTCAATTGTCTATGGCCATGTCATATTTAGCCAAGCTAATAGATGATGACAGCGGTCATTTTGTATGATGCATTAAATATACTATATCTAACATACTTAAAGCAAGAGTAAATTAAAGACACATAAACAGCAAATTCAACAATTGTATATACATTGTATATATTCTTCATTACCCCAATCAGAGTAGTATTAGACGTTACTGTTGCAAGTGTCCGAATTTTAATCCCGCAATAGGATACTGTTCATATGTTGTCACTATTGTCGATTATTTATAATTTAGGCCTATCTGCTAAATTTCACATCTGTTAGAAGCAATACTAGCAAAGAAGTTTGAAACAAAAAAAGTTCAAGTAGTTGTAGAAAAAATATATTTATGATTAAGATTTTATAAGTATTTAAATAATATTTGTAAAAAAATTATCTTTAATAACAATAATATTGTAATAATTAGCATCAATACTTCATTGTGTATACTGTTGCACCAATTTATTTTTCAATGTAGTATGTATATTCTGTAGTACTCAATTGTAACATAACTTACAAAGCTTTTATCAGTCATCATTAGGAACTTAGCCAGTTATATCCAGTAGTGGATGAGCACCAATTGCATCATAAGACTTACCATGAATTTTTTTTTCGTGGCTTATCTTCTATAAACCATACATGATTTTAAAGGTTAATATGCAAATAGTTAGAACAAATATTTCTTATTTTCATTTTGTAGCTGTTTAAATTAGTAAAATTTTTAAAATTTAAAAATCATTATATATCTGTAGATAAAGAAAATTTCATTATTTGGTTTTTCATATTTTAGATTAAAGTGCACCAACAGATGTCTGTTTTTAAAGTAGTTAAAGGATTCTTCCCTCTCAAGCAAGGGAAAAACTTTTACTTGGGAAATGTATTCTAAAGTCAGTCAGACAAAGGAAAAAACTTTTGTTTGTGACATAAATTCTGAAGGTTTTTTACAAAGTGGTTATCTAAAACTACACGTCAATACCCAAGCAGAAGTAAAACCTTTTGTTTGTGAAATATGTTACAGAGGATTTTCACAAAAGAGTCATCTGAAAAGACATTTCCACACACATGCAAAGGAAAAACCATTAGTTTGTGAAATATGTTTCAAAAGATTTTCAGAAAGTGGTACTCTGAAAGTACACCTGCATACCCATACGAAGGAAAAATCTTTTGTTTGTGAAATATGTTTCAAAGGATTTTCACAAAGTGGTCATCTGAAAGAACATATGCGTACCCATACAAAGGAAAAACCTTTTGTTTGTGAAATATGTTCCAAATGTTTTTCAAAAAGTAGTAATCTGAAAGTACACTTGCGTACCCATACAAAGGAAAAACCTTTTGTTTGTGAAATATGTTTCAAAGGATTTTCACAAAAGAATGTTCTTAAAGACCATTTGTGTATTCATACAAAGGAAAAACCTTTTATTTGTGAGATATGTTTAAAAGGATTTTCACGAAGTCGTAATCTGAGAGAACATTTGCGTATCCATACAAGGGAAAGACCTTTTGTTTGTGAAATATGTTTCAAAGCATTTTCACAAAAGGGTGACCTTAAAAAACATTTGCGTACCCATACAAGGGAAAGACCTTTTGTATGTAAAATATGTTTCAAAGCATTTTCACAAGGAGGTGATCTTAAAAATCATTTGCGTACCCATACAAAGGAAAAACCTTTTGTTTGTGAAATATGTTTCAAAGGATTTTCTCAAAATAGTAATATGAAAGTACACTTACGTACCCATACAGAATAAAAAGCTTTTTTTGAAAAATATGTTCTAAGGTTTTTCAGAATGTGGTTATCTGGGAGAACATACAAATGATTTTTTTTTTTGGGGGGGGGGGGGGAGGGAAAGATGTTACAGAAAATTTTCTCAAATTGATGATGTTCAAGTGTGATGCATATCCATACAAATTAAAGACCTTTGGTTTGTGAAATATGTTTAAAAGAATTTTGACAAAGTGGTCATCTGAGACAACATATCTGTACACATACAAATAGAAAACCTTGTGTTTTATTAATTATGTTCCAAATGATTTTCACAGAGAGATAGAGTAAAATTACATTTTCACACCCATACAATGTAAAAAACATTTGTTTGTAAAATATGTTCCAAAGGATTTTCATAAAGGCATAATCTAAACAGATTTATTTGCATACCACTAGAAATAAAAGATCTTGCATTTATGAAATATGCTTCAAAGGCTTTTCATGAAGTGGTAATTCAAAATAAAGCTTCCACACTTATACAAATAAGACTTTGTGAAATATATTTTTATGTACCCATACAAAAAAAACCCCTTTTGTTTGTAAGATTGTTTTGTTCCAAATAATTTTCAATACTTAACCGACAAAAAGCAGACTTGTATTCTAATACAAATGAAAGACTATATGTTTCAAAGAATTTTCAGAAAAGGTTTATCTGTAACAACACTCATTTATCCATACAAATGAAGAAACATTTTTCTGTAAGATATGTTCCAAAAATTTTACAATAAGTGGCAGTTTAAAAGCACTTTTACATTTTCCTATAAAGGAAAAACCTTTGGTTTGTGAAATATGTTGCAATGGATTTTCTGAAAATGTTACAAACAAAATCATTTATGTATCCATGCTAGATGTCTACACGTGCCTGGGCTTATGCCAGTCATTTTCATGAGACTGCACTGTTCCAGATTTTTGCATATGTGTATATGCTAGTCTGTCCTAGACTTTTTTTAGTGTGCTTGATAACCCCAGACTTCTATTTTTCTGTACTGTGCTGCATATGGACTCCTTTCTTTTGTTAAGCTGCCATTTTATTAAATTTACTTTTGTAAAAATAAAGTTTTGTTATACATTTGTTTAACAAAATCTTTAGAAATTTAATTTGGTCTGATAAAATGCAGAGAAATATTTTTAAAAAGTTAAAATTTTTCTTTGTAAAGCTTTTAAAATAGTGTTTCCCGCAATTTCATTTTTTAAAGGGACAATTCCAAATTTGTTATTAATCAATTCCTTATAAGTATTTTATTTTATTTTGGAGAAATAATATTATAAACTTAAAAGTAATAAGTAGAAATTTTAAAATGAAAAAAACGGTTTTAATTGAATTTTCAAAAAATTACCAATCAAAAGTTGAAAACAGAATTTAAATCTAAATAATTATATGAAAAATCTTTCTGGATTTTTTGACATCAAATTTTTTATTTTATTTTAAAAGTATCATCTTTTGTGGTTAATATGATATTTTACAATTTTTCAAATTATTTATTGAATGAAATGTGATTTTATTCATTCTACTAGATATCATATAAAGGATATTTTACATGTGAAATTATTTAAAAATGCATCTAAAACTGACTGTCTTAAACACATTTAATCTAAAAAGTACTTTGAATAGCTCAGTGAGGTAATATAAACTTTATAAATTATATAAATGCCAAATGAGCATCAGAAAAGCAAACGAGTAAATAGAAATTTTTTCTCGATCTAGTGCAGGCCTCATACAAAGTAACTAACTACATTTGATATATATATTATGATACATGTAATAATATATAATTATGGTGATTATGTATAATTTCCAGTGATTATACATAATCACCATTATTGAATATTTATCAAATTTACCTGTTTGTAAAATTCCTAACTCGTAATGGGAACTGTAATAAATTTGCATTATTTTGTGGAGTAACGATGTCTTAATTCCAAAAAAATAATATTTTTAAATAGTATGCACACTTCGCATACATTAACAAAAAAAAACATCACTAGATGCATGAAACTTATTGTACAGCAATCTTTAGAATGCATGAAATTCATTCAAACAGCGGTCAGTAATTTATGTTGGTGTGCTTCACATATATTAACCAAAAAATAATTCATTGGACGCATGAAACTTGCTGTACAGCAATCTCTAGAATTCATGAAATTCATTCCAGCAGCGGTCCATAATTTATGTATGTATGCTTCACATACATTAACTGAATAAACATCATTGGATGCATGAAACTCACTGTACAGCAATCTCTAAAATGCATGAAATTGATTCCAGCTACAGTCAATAATTTATGTATGTACACTTTGTGTTCTTTAACTGAAAAAACATCACTGGATGCATGAAACTCTGTACAGCAATTTCTAGAATGCATAAAATTATTTCAAGCAGTGGTTAGTAATTTATGTATGTATGTAAATTAGGTCAATCTGGCATCTTGAGTTCATCTCTTGAAAGACCATTGGCCTAACAAGTCCTTTCTTGGGTAACTTTGATTTATTTTGACAACTTTCACACAAATTTAAGTAAATGCAGCTGCACAAACTGAACAAATTTTGGTAAAGTTGTGGACTTTTATTTCATTTCCCATTATGAGTTGGGGATTTTATAAACCAGTCAATAAATTTGATAAATACTCAGTAATTTATCACATTTACCAATTTTAGTGGTGATTATGAATAACCACCAGTAATTATACCCGGATTAATCATATTTATCGTAGCATATACATCAATTTTTTTAATTAGATGTTACATGAGTGTTACGATGGGAAAGAAACATGGTTTCTAAAAATTGAAGAGTTAAATATACAGAAATGCTTCTTGTTTTAAACTTTACATATACATATAAACATTACATATATGTTTTAAACTAAATTGTTACGTACAATGTGGTGTGTATAAATTAGGGATGGGATGAATAGTTATTTGAACAAATAGAAAGTATTTAGCAGCCAAATATCAATTTTTCCCCTAAAAAGAAAATAATTTTTGATTTTATATATATATATATATATATAACAAAATTTAAAATTTATCGCAATACGCTAAATTATTTTTTATTCCATCCTATTGTAAATTACTCTATAATATTTATTTCCTCCATTTATTAATGTATTTTAACTCTATTTTATTCCAAAAACCTCATATCTAAATTCAATATTTTAATTGCTGCTAGTTAGTTCAATAAATGGCATCTTAATCTTTAAATTATAAAAACTTCCTAATATTCACCTTAAAAAAAACGCATTATTTCCTTTTCATTTTCTAAATTTCTAAAAAAAGTTGTATTTATTTTAATAATTTCAGCTATTAAAAATAATTCTCAAAATCATAAAATCTTTTTCTTATATTAAAATGTAAAGCATTTTATTTTAATTTCATTCTGGCTTTGATCCAAGTTCGATAAACCGTTTTTATTATTTCCTTTTTCTTTTCATCAAAGTAAAAATCATTCCATATTCTCAAACCAGTAACTAACGATAATCAGTTTGCTTAAAACACTCTGGGTCATAGCTAATTTATCAAACATTGTAGAATTTTCTCGACGTTTCGTTGGTGGCAATTTCTTAGCGGAAACCTCTTTACTTCAATAATCTGGCACATTTCGTATAGAATCGCGGTTCTCGATTGGCGCACAAGATGTCACATGACTCACATATTGCTACTCTTCCTGAAATTATATACTGCCACTCTTGGCTTCGAAGGGGGTTCAAAAGAGGGACGCTGGATCAGTGTTTGGTTTGTTAAGTTGGTAATCAAATCAATCTCTGCTTGGTATTGGCGAAACGACCAATATTCTTTTCTTATAATATTTTGGAATGAATATTTAATTATAGCTTCTAAATAAAAGTTTGTTTGTGTTCTTGGATGAAATTTCTTCTTATGCATATGCACATACGTCATCTACTGTGGATAGTACGACTGCCATAAATCTTAGTGCGGAAACTTCCTCTGT
Organism: Maratus michaelseni; assembly: GCA_963931845.1. Lineage (NCBI taxonomy): Eukaryota > Metazoa > Arthropoda > Arachnida > Araneae > Salticidae > Maratus > Maratus michaelseni. The sequence goes on along the minus strand of OZ007598.1, from coordinate 309,263,052 downwards.
TGACTTCTGAAAAGAACATCTAATATCGAAAAACCATTTATTAAAAAATGGTATTGCTGTTACACAAATACTCTTAGCCCTTAAAATTATCACTTATATATACCGTATATACTTGTGCATAAGTCTAACAATTTTTGACAAAATTTGAGAGTTGAAAATGAGGGGTCGACTTATACACGAGTTAGTAAAAAATTAATAATAATAATAAATAAATAAATACTGACCCAATTGCCGATATTCAGGATATTTAAAAACAGAAAATAATACATATCTAGGAATCATAAATCTAAAAACGTTTATGGTTTTCATTTAAAAATTAAAATTTTTCAATTAAGCTTTTGAAAATTTAAGTTTTTTTCAGAATCTGAATATTCATACAGCTCAGGTAATTGGGAATCCGATATTTCATTGTACATATCCTCAGATTCGGATTCCATGCTTATCAACGACTCATTAGAATCTGAAAAAAAAAAATCTTCTGATCCGTTCATATCATTGCTAATGCAGCATTAAAAAAAAATTGTTTATCCTCGATTACAAATCATTTTTCAACATACTACCAGAAATGTGGTTCGACTTATACACGAAAATTCAATTTTTTTCAAAATTTTGCATAAGAATTGGGAGGGGGGGGGGTCGACTTATACACGAGTATATACGGTATATTAAATTTTAAAATGAAAAAAAGAATTAAACACAAATAATTTTTTATTATTTATGTGTTTGAAATTTTTAATAGCTTGATGTATTTTTTGTAATATTTAATAATAAAACAACGGTACTTTTCGGTTAGTCAGGTGCCAGTGATATGTGTACATATATAAATATATATGTAGATACGTATATATATATATATATATATATATATATATATACTATATATATATAAATCACAAACGGAAATTTCGTTCCGTTCCTTTATAACTCGAGTTCCGCTGAATGGATTTTAATGGAACTTACACTGTTCGATAGACAATTTTTCAGGGACGGTTTTAGTATGTAACACAATGTTCTACGTAGATTAGTTATAGAATTTGACAGAAAGTTCCTTTATTTTGGACGAAAAGGTTACCACTGGTTAATTTTTGGCGACCATTATCGTTGGTGAAAGAATTGAAACGGCTATATCCATGTAGAAAATAATACAAACATCTCAAAAATAAAAGGAAAGCTTACTAATTTTACTTAAAATAAAATAAGCAAAACAGTTTTGATGCAAAAGAATGTTATAAAACGAAAGTATTTAATTTATACATGAAAGGGTCGGCAATGCTTAAAAAATTATTCAATGTGAAATATTGAAATTGAAAACATATTTGGCGATTTATCGTTTCCGTCAGATTAAGAGAAGTGCATCTGAAAATTGTATTAGATAAAATCTCAGTAACAATTTTATTTTTGAGTTGTTCTTTCTTTTTTAATTTAATTTAAATTTTTATCTAACTCATGCGTCATGTGACTTACAGAATAATCTCGCAGATGTAATTATAAAAATGACTGTAACTATGAGTCACATGTTATTTGTTTATTTACGATTTTGATGTTACATTTGTTGCCAAACAACTTGATTTTAAGCCAAAAAAAGACATATGCATGACATCGGTCACAATAATGGTGCAATAATGCATGTCTATAATGGTGTTTTTTCAAGTGTACGACAACAGTTTCGGAGTTTTTATATTATCATGTAAATTATATAAATAACAGTTAATATTATAAAAATAGTCAAATATTCAAATTTTAGTGTAAATCTCTGCGACACACTAATTATATCACACATTTAAAAAAAAAAATTACCATTCATTTCTTTTACACTGCTCAAAACAATTAAAGGATATTTGAAGTTTTATATAAAATAAAGATATAAACAAAATTTTTTTTTTTGCCGAAAATAGAAGAAGAGAATCAGAAATGCAAATTTTTCTGGTTTTCAAACTGTGGAGTATGCAAATTTTGAGTTCGACGTCAAAAATGTCGCTTCAGCGGCAGCGAATGAAATTTGACTTTCAACTGGATAAAAGAGAATGAAGACAAGGATGATCGGCATCCAGTGATTGCTTTGTTTCGATGAGTACGATGTCTCAGCGAAGTCATTTGACAGATTCAGAAGCTTGGAGAATTGTTGGTAGGTTAGAAGGGGGCCAAACTCAAGCCGAAGTAGTGCAAGACATTGGAGTGTCACAAAGTGTCATTTCCAGGATCTGGAACCATTTTTTGGAGAGTGGATGTGCAGGCCGAAGACCAGGGCAAGGTCGTAGACAGGCAACAACGCCCAATGAAGATCGGTATTTATCGTTAACAGCTCGGAGACACCGAAACATGAACGCTACTCTTCTCCAACAACACCTTCGCTCGGCTACAGGCACCACGATTTCAACTCAGACTGTCCGAAACCGGCTCCATGCTGTAGGTCTGTATGCTCGCCGACCGATGGTATGTGTTAGATTAACATCAAGGCATCGTCGCGACCGCAGGGAGTGGGCAACCGAGCATGACAACTGGAGGAGAAATGAATGGAGCAATATTCTGTTTTCTGACGAGTCCCGTTTTTCTGTGCATCCGGATAACAGGCGTATTTTCATCTGGAGGGACCGTGGCAGTAGGAATAATCCTGCGTTCGTGCACGAAAGTGTCAGATTTGGCGGTGGAGGAGTGTTGGTGTATGGTGGCATCTCCATTGACGGGCGCACTGACCTCTACATCATTCGAGATGGAGTTCTGACTGGTCGCCGATATAGGGATGAGATCCTCAGACCTATTGTAGTCCCTTACGCTGCAGCAATCGGAGATAACTTCATTTTAATGGACGATAACTGCAGGCCACATCGTGCAAACCTGGTGGAGGATTTCCTTTTCGAGGAAGGAATCGTTCGAATGGAATGGCCAGCGTGTTCTCCAGACATGAATCCAATCGAGCATGTTTGGGACGCTCTAGGAAGACGAGTTTCTGGCCGCCAACAACCCCCACAAACTCTCCAAGAACTGGAAAGAGCTCTTCTGGAAGAGTGGGGCAGAATACCCCAACTCGTCATTAATAGCCTCATTGAGTCCATGCCTCAAAGGTGTTCAACGTTGCTGGCCGCCCGTGGAAACCATACCCCCTACTGAAAATGATTTTCTTTGAAGAAAACACCTTTTCTTATTCTTTTTTTCTCATATGCACAAATTGTGTTTTTTTCCTTTTGTACACAAATGCGCAATAAAATGCATTTTTTTCTGCCAAACATGTGTAATTTATTCTCATATAACCTACTATGTCTGTCGACCATGTATCAATCAGCTAAAAAGTTTCCCAGATACAAAATCCACCTAAAACTGCAATATCCTTTAATTGTTTTGAGCAGTGTAGTTTTCTTTGCATATCTTTTTTTTCTTTTTAAAGGTTTTTTTTGCACTAAACTTCTGTAATTGGGTCACACGCCAATTGACGTATTTACTATATTGTTGGAAATTTCTTTTATTTTTCAAGGGGACTCTTGGCGGTGAATTCGATTGCAACGAATTTGTAATCAGTGATTAGTAAATATATGGTTTTTCAGTATGACGGAAACGGTAAAAAGAATATTTACTGTTACATATTTTCCATCTACAGTTATTATACTAACACCAAAAAACCAATACTTGCAATGTACGAAAAATACTTTGAAGTGCCAATGGTGGCCAAGGAACAATATTTGCTGATTTATCATTTTAACCTAGATAAGAAAAAAAATACCTGGATTTCAGATATGATAAAATTTTTATTATTATAAAGAAATTTCGGCTAACGAGCAACGCTAGCCGCTAAATTTAGTGACAAATTAACGGATTATGTACATTATGGGGTTTATTTAGACAACAGACTGGAGAATAATGTAATCTAAAAAATAAAAGAAATAGCAAGCCTATTTATTTCTCCGAGTTATTATGCTCATTGGAGAAAGGCACAAAAATCTTCGGATCAAGACTTCACAAAAACGATTATTACTAAATATTTTGCATAACTAAATTTATTTATCATTCTTTATAGGAGTTTTATTGTTGAAACGTCTATAATTCAGTAGACAGCAATTTGTCATTATTTTATGGAATGTAGTTTGGCGCGTAATTAACTTCGTTTTGTAGCTAACTCTGGTACATTTGTATATCGTTGCAAAAACTTCTAATGTTTGACTTGAAACTTGGCTGTGGCCCCATTAAGGAAGATTAGGAATATTTTATTTGATGCATATAAGAGGATTATCATTTTTTTCTTTGCCAGAATCAGATATCGAGGTTCTTTTCCAGGTTAATGGTTACATGATTGCAATTAGTATATAAAATGAAAATACAGTAAAAATAACGTAATTTTATTTTTATTCAAACAATTCAGCTTTAAAAACCCATTTTTTTATGATTCACATTCTTTTTAAATATAAAGTTAAACACTGTTCTTTGTGTCCAAATAATTTATTACATTTTTCACTGTATTTATCTGTTGGAATCCAAAGATAAAAAACTGTAGTAGACCTGCCAGAAGATGAGTATATAACGAAATATAATGTAACCTAGAGTGAGATTGTATTTTAAGCTACCAGAACCACACATAGCACCAAAGTCAGAGATCCCGAGTCAAGAACTAACAAACGAAAATGAATAACCAAACATTATTTAAGCTCAATGGTCAATCTTCGCAATGATTGAAATACTCGCATTTTTAGTATTTTCGTGACTAGAGAACATTTTAATTTCTGTTGGTCATAACTGCCTCATTTCTCTATCAAACTGTTCTATAAGTGATCTAATAAAAAAATGCTTCTTAATAGTACGAATTTTGCCTAACGTATAAGATAAGATAATAACGCAGTGGCATTCACATTGTATTTAGAAATGCAGAAGGACTTTCCGGGTGAAGATCTACATTCTTTGAAAATACATGGTCGAATGCACCATTTCGTTTGATTCAAGGTTCATGTGGAAAATGGACCAGCGCAGCGGGCACAGCCTGCTAGTATATATATATATATATGTATATACACACATACATACGTGTGACTATCTTAAGGACCATGATGATGAGTGCCTAAGCAATACCATTTTTTAATAAATGAAATAACTAATTTGCAGTTTTTATAATTTTATTAATTAAAGCATAAACATATATATTATGTTAGTAATTAGAAGGCTAATTGCTTTGGAAATGTACAATTGTTGATAGCTATTCAGTATTTCAAAACAAGGAAAGAAATAAGATTTTAGAGGATACTCTACTTCTTAGGCCTCAAATTCACAAGAATTTTCTGATTTTTTTAGGCTGATTTTTTTCACTTATATATTTAAATAAATAATATGTTTAGTTAGACGGGAGTACCTCAGGAGTACCGTGAATTTACAATCGGATGCCCATTTTTCTCCGGTCACAAGCATCTGATATAAAATTTGGTTGACAAATTATGTAAGAAGTTCAAATTATCTGGAACTTTTACCAACCTTTAGTTTTAAATGTTCATTTTTGACATTATGGGGGCATTTGAACAGAAGGGATAATTTTTTTGCACGTTTCTTTTATCTTTTACGAGCTAGAAAAAAAAATTAATTAATTAAAATGATAATTTTTGATGGTATAAACTCCAGAAAAAGAGATTAACTTTATTTTTTTATTATAGATGGGAATCGGTCGTAAAAAAGTTATCAAGATAAAGGGTCAACAACTTTGAAATACATGGTTTCAAGAAAAGCAAGTTTAAACTTTTACTATAACTTTACGTTTAACAAACGAAGTTAAGCTCAACAAATGAAAAAGATTAAAAGGAATTAGAATATCGCGAACGCGCTTTAGGTCAATGATGACACTTCAGGGATGCAAAAATTAAAAGATTGGAAATTTTAATACAAAGAAACAGAATCCTTAGACTTGACTTGAGTTAACACAGACTCAGTGGCGGCTCCTCTATTGGCACACATGAGCACGTAACCCCCCCCCCAAAGAAAACTGAAAATACATATATATTAGCAAGCTAAATGAAATAATTAAAAAACACATTTCCATTTTTTTCCATTTGCAGGATGAACTCCTTTCACCCCCTATCCTTTCCTGTTAGTTAACTTCCCCCTCTTCAAATATTTTAATTCCAATTTGCTATCTAATATTAGACTTTGCTCTGGTTATGGTAAAGAGATACTCCAATTAAAATGGTGGGGGAGGGAGTGCTAAGTTAATGATAGTCTCCACCCCCTTTTAAATATCGAAATTTCAAATATGCCAAAATTTAGGTCTAATTTGCTTTCTAATATTATAATTTGCCCTACTTTCGGTCTTGAGATATTTCAATTACAAGAAAGGAAGCCCCCCCCACCCCTTTCGAAAATCGAAAATTTCAAATATGCTCAACTTTAGCTCTAATTTGCTCTCTAACATTATATTTTAGATCTTCTTTTTTTCTCTGGTTTTGGTATCGAGATATTTCAATCACAATAGGTAGGCAAGTGTAAACTTTGCCCACCCCACCCCACCCCACTTTTGAATATCGAAATTTCAAATATGCAAAAATTTAGTTCTCAATCAGCTCTAATTTGCTTTCTAATATTAGAATTTGCTCTGCTTTTGGTATCGATATATTTCAATTATAAGAAGGTGGACCAGCCCCCCCCCCCCAATTTCGATTATCAAAATTTCAAACATGACTAAATTTAGCTCTCAATTTTTTCTCGAATATTAGATTTTGCACTTCATCCAATGTCGAGATACAGTAAATCTCCCTAAATCAACCACGCTCTGTTCCCTTTAAAATCGGTCACTCTGAGAGGTAGTTTCTTAATGGAAGTCATGTTTAAATCTAATTTTCGACTGTTAGAAATAAGGTAACAAGTAGTGTTAGGAAAATTTATCTTTCACATTATGAAATAAATAAAAGTAAATGTAAAAATAAAACTTTAATTTAAATCAAAGTTAATTACTACAAAGGTTTAATAAATATATAAATTGATGTTTGCTTCAATTTTACAATTTTACCTTTTGCAACTTTTACTTCTACACCTTTTCGAAGTTTAGTGAGTAAATGAATTTTTTTTTTCGTTTTGAAAGTTTTGTTTGTCTGCGTTTTTCCGCAGTTAAACATTTGAGTCAATTTTCTTTCCGACATTACATTTTTATATTTATGTATAACGTTTATATGCTCCTTTAACTTTAAAATGACTCTTTTAGCTAACATTGTTAAAATGCTACTGAAACTGATCTGCACTAGCAGTACGGCGGAGGCAAGCAGCCACACTCTCAAAAGTGTTTTGTAAAACGGCGCTTTAATCACGATAACAAAAAGGAGGAGGAAGGAACTTCAGCAAGACTTATTTCGCTTAGGTTCTTTAAGAAAGTTCTAAGAAGTGGGAAACATCCACATTTCATTCCAGTAGGGGGAATATGTGCACAGCGATCAAGTTACTGGTCAAACCATCAGGAAAGAACGCATTTACACTCCGTTTCTTCAAACAACTTGGTCGCTCATGGAGGGAGTTTCACTGAAAGTAGTCACTGAATAGAGGTAACATTAGCATTGAGCCTATAGGAATAAATTTCGTTCCATGAAAAAGTGGTCGCACAGGGAGATTTTACTGTATTTCAATTACCATTGAGGGTTAGTGCCCCACTTTCGAATATCGATATTTCAAATATGCCAAAATTTAGCTCTCAATTACCTCTAATTTGCTCTCAAATATTAGAATTTTCTCCGTGTATAGTATCGAGATATTTCAATTACAAGTAGGAGGGGGGGGGACGTTAATTTAGCTCCCCACTTTCGAATATCGAAATTTAAAATATGTCAAAATTTGCCTCTCAACTACCTCTAATTTGCTCTCTAATTTTAGAATTTGCTCTGCTTTCGGTATCGAGATATTTCAATTAAAAGAAGGGGGAAGCTCCCCGCCTCCTCTTTCGAATATAGAAATTTCAAATATGCTAAAATTTAGCTCTCAATTAGCTCTAATTTGCTCTCTAGTATTAAAATTTGCTGCGGTTTTGGTATCAATATATTTCAATTACAATAGGGGGCGAGCGTTAACTTAGCCTCCCCATTTTCCAATATTAAAATATTTCAAAAATGCCAACATTTAGCTCTCAGTTAGCTCTAATTTTCTATCTAATATTAGAATTTCCCCTGCTTCCGATATCGTGATATTTCAATTATAGTTGAGGATCATTCCCCGCCCCCCCCCCTCATTGCTTTCGAATGTCGAAATTTTAAATCTGCCAAAATTTAGCTTTCAATTAGCTCTAATTTGCTCTCTAATATTAGAATTTGCTCTGCTTTCTTATCGAGATATTTTTATTACAAGAACAGGGGCCACCTCCCACCCCCCCCCCCCCACCCCACTCTTTCGAATATCAAATATTCAAATAGGCCAAAATTTAGCTCTAATCTGCTCTCTAATATTAGATTTTGCTCTGCATCTGGTATCGAGATATTTCAATTACAGTTGAACGGCTAGCCTCTCTCTTTTTTTACAATATCGAAATTTCAAAAGTTCCAATATTTAGCTCTCAATTAGCTCTAATTTTATCTCTAATATTAAAAAATGCTCCGCTTTTGGTATTGAGATATTTCAATTACAATTAGGGGGTTAACGTTAAATTACCTCCCCCCCTCCTTCACTTCCCAATATCGAAATATGGCAAAACTTAGTTCTCAAGTAGCTCTAATTTGCTACTATCTAAATATTAGAATTCGGTCGGCTTCCAGTATCGAGGAATTTCAATTACAAGTAGGGAACTAACGTTAAATTAGATCCCCCATCATTTTCGAATATCGAAATTTCTAATATGCCAAAATTTAGTTTTTAATTAGCTCTAATTTTCTCTGTAATATTAGAATTTGTTCCGGTTTCAGTATGGAGATATTTCAATTACAGGTTTCCCTCCCACTATCAAATATTGAAATTTCAAATATGCTGATTTTTAGCTCTCAATAGCCATAATTTACTATTTAATATTAGAAGTTTCTCTGGTTTTGGTATCAAGCTAATTTTTGCTGACGTGTCTTATGCTCGTATTCACTATTCGCCTCAATCTAGAAAACCTGGTTCGAACGCTCAAATGGACCTTACCCACGAGTGGCAACAACCCCACCTCTTCGAAAAAGACTGTTTATTGGACGAAGGGGAAGCTGTGTTAAAATGTTCTTCACGCCTATTGGTGTTTTTCTTCTCTTTACACACAGATGACGTGATATGGGTAAAGTCTATGAAATTCCCGATTAACCTGGTTGGTTAATCGAGGCCGAAATCCAATCACATAAATGACGAATATGACACATTTGAGCGTTCGATCCAGGTTTTCTAGGTGAGGTAGATGGTGAATACGAGTATTTACTGTCTTATTGAAGTTGTCTCCGTGTAATCGTCAAGCATTGAAATGTGCGTTGTCATAGTTTAAACAAACTTCACTCTGAACCATGGTAATAGAATATTCTCAGGTAGGGGAACGCCGTGTTAAGTTTTTGACTCCGAAATGAAGTTTGGTAATGCACGAAATCTGGTGTACTAGCCGGAGCGCCATCTATTGTCAGCAATCAAAGTTAAGCAAATCATTTTTTTTAAAGCTGCATTTAAAAAGAAATTCTGTGATGTTTTTTTACTAGTTTTTTAATTAACAGAACAAAAAACGAACTATTTTAAGAGTTTGAAAATATTTATATTAAATTTTACAAACTGTAAATAATATATATATATATTTCCACTGTATTATTAAAAAGGAACAAAAAATATTCATTCTTATTCAAAACAAGCCTGGAACTCAGTGTTTTCTTTTAAATTTTATTGTACTTGGATATCCGGGACTTATCACGTAATTCTCGTAAATATTTTTTAGAATGACTTTTTTTTTCTAATTAAAACAAATGATGCGATGTTTTTATATGCTTTTATTTATTTTTTTAAATAAATAAAAGCATATAAAAATTTTATTTATTTATTTTTTAAAATAAATAAAATATGAAAACCAGGACAATTCAGTTTAAGAATTCGTTAAATATTCATCATAAATTTTACAAACTGTAAATAACTAAAAATTATATATATGTATATATATTGTTTCTCAGCTGTATTATTTAAAATGAGCAAAAAATACCATTTCCTATTCAAAACAAGTATTTGAATAAAGTAAGTTTTATTAACATTAATTTTATTGTATTCAAACTATTTAAAGCGATTAAGACAGTAACTAGATTTAAAAAATATATATCCCTACTGCAAATGTAAAATAAATTTGAAACTTGTAGCAATTGGGTCATTGCACACTAATTGGGCCCTAGGCTCACAAATTTAGCGTGTAATTTTCATTTAGAGCTGATATTTTATACTTTTAGAGTAGGATAATAATAAATATATTTATCTAAATATTTATTTACATACTCCTAGCTATCACTCTTAAAACTGTGCCTCTGATTTAAGAAGTGCATTCCGAATTTTTGTGCCTCTGAATATTAAGAGGCACATGGTGCCTTTGAAATTAAGAGGTACATAGTGCCTTTGAGATTCAGAGGCACAGCGTAACTGCCTTTGAAATTAAGAGGCACAGTGTGCCACTGAATTTATATATTCAAGTGCCTCTTATTTAAAAATACATTCTGTGCCTCTTATAATGGTGGCACATGCATGTGCCACTATTATAAGAAGCACAGAATGTAACTTAATTATATTTTATATTATATTTATATCTTTACAGTATATTCTGTCTACTGCAGAAAGATTTTCCAGCATGAAAGACATAGGTTAAATTTTGTCTAAGGCAGGATACTATTTAAAATAGAAAATTTTCTCACTCCCAATTTATTGAAATAAATTTGAAATAAATATTAAAATGTGTGGCCATGTGGCTTAAGTCAGTTCTGTGGTTCAATAAAGAACCTTGTCAATATATCACTTTATTTTATACATAACAAAGTACATAAAAAGGCATAAAAGCTTTATTAAAAACAAATAAGACAACCATTAAAAATAATCAGTGTAAAATAATCATAATATTGATCTTGTGATAATGACAACAATTAATTTCAAAAAGTAACTCTTGTCATAAATATTTCATTACTGGTATCCTAAATGTTAAGTTTATTTGAAAATAACTAATTTGTTTCATTAGTATATATTTTGATTATATTGAATTCTGATTCTAAATAAAATACGATTATAAAAATAATATCTATTACTTTTTGTAGTATGTCCATTACTCAAATTTTGGGTGTTTTGATTTATTTTTGTTATTGCAGTTAAATTTCGATTACAATGGGAAATGTAGCTGAGATTAGTTAAATATCGTTGACAGATGAATATCAGTGTTGAATTCAGACAGTTTTCTCCGGGAGGGATTTTTGCGGCTTCGGGCGGGGGAGTTGCACTTTTTGTCCATTAAAAAGAATAAAATTTCACACTTTTCGGGGTGGGACATCATTGTTCCGGAGAGGGAAGCTCCCCTCCTCCCCTGAATTCAACACTAATTAATATAATACAAAAGAAACTGGACTTTAATAGCTATAACTATTAATTAAAATACTAAATTTCTCAAGGGAATGATACATTTACCCGGTATATACATATGTTTGTAACATAAAACATTTCTTTTAGAGTGTCAATTTTTATATTACACATTCAAAGAAAATAATCAAGTACTAAACTAAATATACTTACTTATTGCAGCCTTTTCAATAACTTCATCATGATCCGCAGGTGAATGATTGCAATAATGACACCATCCATTGTACGTAATTTTATGTTTCCTAACGTAAATTTATTGCATTTTCCACAGGAACATTTACCTTTGCGGCGTCGTTTTAAATCATAGGGAAACATAACTCCTATAATCAGTGATTAATATTGTTGCAATCCTGAACGACAATAATAACAAGAGCGTAATTAAAAAACGAAAGCAGAAAACCTCTTGAGTCAAAATAATCGTCTTGCGAAAAGATATATTATATGAACTCGGTTTGTGTTGTTAGGTGCCGCCATTCGAATAATCTACAAGACGCCATTTCTTCTGGTCAAGGGTCCAATCTTCCTCCACACCCCTATCCCTCATTGAAAGAATATCCTGCTCAGTGCATCATGGGTTAAACAATTGCGCATGCGCGCTTCCCCACTGTACCGCTGAATAAATGACCGTTTTTTTTAAAGGCACACATTTAGCGTGATGCCTCGGACAGATTTCGTTCTGTCATCGGTGCCTCTAAAAGATTTTGACATCTTCTTCTGTACCTTTCATTTCTTTGTTCCTTTGATGTTTATCAGCTAATCAGAGGCACTTTGTGTGCCTCTCATATTAAATTAATAGAAGGCACGATGCGCTGGTGCCTTAATAGCAGAGGCACAGTTTTAAGAGTGTAGGCATATTAGTTTCTGTTGTATGACATTTTAACTTCAGTTTTTCCGTTTTAATCAGTTTTTTTTATCTTCTCTACCTTTTCTGCTAGTTCCTAAAATTTTTTTAGCTTTTTGCTCCCATGGGCCAGAGACGCGTGTCCAATATTAAGCTCGATTATGTCAAATATTTATTTAATGGAGAAACAGGTATTTTTTCACATTTTCTTCACTCCCCTTTCTTTTATTATTGCTAGACTACTTTTACTTTCATTTGCTGTCTTGCTACTGTCTATCGATCTCAATCAATAGTCCATCTCTATTTTCTTCAAATCGATCTATGTCCATGTATCGTATATATCGTTCCCTCTAAATATATCTAGGACAGGCCGATATTTCTGCTATCAAACTATCAGTAGTAATTACTACTAGGAGAAAATAACTATGTACGCGATACATTGATGTAGATAGATTTGAAGAAAATAAAGATGTACTACTGATTGAGATCGATATAAGATAGCAAGAGAGCAAAGAAAGTTAAAAGAAATATAGCAATGATAAAATAAATTGTAAGAGGCCAAAGGAGGGGGTGAAAATAGAAAAAATATATCTATTTCTACATTAATTAAATATCTGAGATATTCAAGCTTAATAGTGGACATGTGTCTCTAGACCATGGGCATGGATAATTTCAACATTTTCTCTTCCTCATGCTAAGCTTCCCCCTCCTTTCTTTTATCATTGCTAGGCTTTCTTTAACCTCCTTTGCTCTCTTGCTAATGTTTATCAATCTCACTTAATAGTACATCTATATATTCTTCAAATCTATCTCTGTCAATCTACTGGATACATCGTTTTGTATGTAAGACAGGTCGATATTTCTGCTATCGAACTATCGATAGGAATGATTATTTGAAGAAAAGCAAGAGAAGAAAGAAAGTTAAAGAAGCCTAGCAACGATAAAAGAAAGTGGGAAAGGCCAAGGAGGATCATGCCATGGGGAGAAAATATTTAAAAAAACAAAATGGGACTGGGGTAGGAGCCAGAGAAACCAAAATACCCCAAAGGGCAAGTAAAGCATCAACAGTCCAGTGCCTGTTGTTATTTCCAACTTACAATTCCATCTTATTTTAATGTAATACAAACTAATTACATAGTTATACACTGGAAATTTTTGCTCTGCAGCCTATTCGTTTCTTAGTATAAAATGAAATTACTATAAACAGTTTAATAAGAAACGTAGTACTAATATATGCCCTTTCTCTATAATACTTTGATTATATATATATATATATATATATATATATATCTGTGTGTGTATGTTTGTTTGTTTGTGCATGTATCAGAAAGACAGGAAAAATAGGAGCCTCCCCTACATTTTCTCGTGGCACCTCTATTATTCACTTCTAGCTACAGCTCTGCATATCAGCCATCTTAACATCGGAGACACGAGAGCATGATCGGACCGTCTATCCAGATCAACTTCTAGTCGCTCTCTTTTGCGAATTCAGGGCTTCCAACACATTTTAGTCCCCACAAGGGGGAAATGAGACCAATTTTATTTAAAAAGCGGACTTCGGGGGAAGATTCTTATTTAAAAAGGGTCCAAATGTCTAAACATACTGCACCAAATTTTCTTAAATATGCAATTTTTTTTAAATTAGCTATGGAAATATGTTAATTGGTTATCTTTACAAAAACATGTCATGAAAAATGCAAACAGCTTTATTTAACATTTAAGTATTCTACTGTAAGATGGGTAATGATAAGCTACGGCTACCGAAGGCAGTCGTACTTCACCGCCGATTCCAGGCTCTCGTGAGACTATACGAGGTCACTGCCAAAGAGGGCCGGTTTACCCGGACATCTCCAAGGTGGTGCTCTTCGTCCTGAGGAAAGACTTGGGTCGAAGCCTAACTGCGTTTCACCCCCTAACCCAAATGAATGAAGTCAACTGTCGCTGCGACATGTGGTGGAGCCCAAGTAAAGAACACCACCACACGACACTTGGGCGGAAGCAGATACGATCCGACAGCTTCGTAGCCGGAACCTCATGAGAGGAACATATCTAGGCCATTGCCGAACCGCCCCCACGACCCATTACTGTAACCACGCCTTTCGATTATCGAATCCTAAGGAAGGAGGAAGCGACTAGTTCACTACAACATATTAACAATTACAAAACTACAGTGCATTTCCTTGAACTTTAACAAGCAGTAACAGTAACGTCTACTAGTAAAAAAAAAGTATTGCTCTGTGAGTATGGCTAGCGAAATCTACCGCACGTATAAGCCAGAAAATTTGGTTGTGGATAATCCAAGGAGATCCTGAGACACAGTTTTTAATTTTTTAAGGTCCGGGCCACATGAAGTTTTTGTGCCCTAAATTGTTTATAACTTGCCCCTTTTTATCCCATCTTTTTCATGTTTAGGGCCCTTTCTCCATTTAGCTTTCACCCCCCCATTTCTATATTCCACTGAAGAACCTGACTTCTGAGGACTTCCAGCTACTACATGAACGACAAAAAAATTTCCCGGACAAGACCCGGGCCCTATAAGTTTTTGTGCTGAAATAGTAAATAACTTGCTTCCTTTTTATCCGATTTTCTTCATTTTTTGGGTACCTTTCCCTATTTAGTTATTCCCCTATTTCTACATTCCAGTTGAGACACCGGCCTCCTGGGGTCTGTTAAGGGCCCCTTGAGGTTTCTGTTCCCTAAATTGTTAATAATTTGCCTCCTTATAATCCGATCTTCTTCGTTTTTCTGGATTTTTGTCCATGTAGTTATTCCCCCATTTATGCATTCCAGTTAGGACACTGGACCTCCATGGAAATTTTTGTGTGCCATGCATTTTTCACCTCTCTAATTGTGTCACTCTCTCAATGCATAACTTTAAAGTTGAGTCTTGAACTCCTCTCTCCGGGCCAACCCTATCACATTTTTTGGAGTCCTAGGGCCCTTTTTTAAGTATTTCTTTAAAATTTTATTCTAACTATTAATTTATATTCTAGGCGTAAGTTCGAATAATTAAAGATCTAAAGTGCTAAGTACTGGGACCTTTTAAGATGTAATCCTCTCTGATAAAAGGGGCGAACTGATAGTTTGAGTAGGGCCCTAGTCCTACTCAAACTACCAGTTCGCCCCTTTTAGCCCCCTACTATAGCTCCCTTAAAAATCGTCCGATTTACTAGTTTCTTTTCTAACAACTTCTGAAGACTTCTAACTACTACTTGAACGACAAAAAAATTCTCGAATCTCATCTACCACCAATTTTGAATATTTATTTCCTTCTTGGGGTCCTTGTTGCAGCTTCTTTTTTAAAAACACCATACAAACTTGAGTTTTGTTTAAGTTTATTATCACGGCTCGAGCAACGCCGGGTGGGTCAGCAAGTCAGTGAATAAAAAGGCACACCATAACAGCGCCTTCTGTTGAGTAATAAAATATAAAATTAGATTAACATGTATATTTTTAAGTATTATTAATTTTGGTGAAATTCTATCCCAAACATGTCGAGAACTAGCTATCACGGAAATCGTTAAAAATGCGACGTAAAAACGCCACCTGTTGGGTGAAATACAACCAAAATCAAAACAGCATATTCATGTTAAGGGTTAACTGAATGTGAAGTTTGATGAAATTTAGACCCAGAGTGCTGAGATTGGGGTATTAAAATACCTCATGTAAAATGTAAAAAATGCATCATAGCAGGACCAAGTGTTGAGCCATATACGCCGAAACATAATCAGCACCTCTATGTGCTAAAGTCTAATTAAATATGGCATTTGATGAAATTCCATACTTCAGTTTTTGATATAGAATGGCAACAAAATTTATATCACATACAGGAGATATGTTTAAAATATATCAAATCTTATTCAGGTCAATTTAAAATGGGTAAATCCACCAAAAAATGGAAATTATTTTCATGCTTCCAATACTTTCTTCTGATAAATATATATTAATGAATATATTTAAGAA
Organism: Maratus michaelseni; assembly: GCA_963931845.1. Taxonomy (NCBI): domain Eukaryota; kingdom Metazoa; phylum Arthropoda; class Arachnida; order Araneae; family Salticidae; genus Maratus; species Maratus michaelseni. The sequence goes on along the minus strand of OZ007598.1, from coordinate 309,246,767 downwards.
AAGAAATAGAAGAAAATATTTCCTTTAATAGCTGGGGTATACTTTTCCATTAAAACCTAAAGCAAAACTACATATATAGTACAATAGAAATTTATCTGTGTGCTGAAGAAACTGTTGCGCATAGAGTTACCAGATTTGGCAGAAAAGTACCTGTATGTCTAAAGTTAAATTTGGAATTTTATGATTCGATTTTTTTAATTTACTTTTTTATGCAATTTTCACCCTTTTTTTACATGTTTCGTGGAGATTTTTTCACATTAATAAAAGGAATTCAGTTTCAATTTTTGAGCCCAGTAGTATTTTTTTCCTTTTTTCAATAAAGCTTATTCGGAACTTCTATAGTGATTTTTGAAATTCTGAAGAAATAACTGTTAAAACGGAACTGTTGAACGGGGATGTTCTGGAACAGTTCCAGTGATACATGTATGTATAAGGTCAATATTAGTGCAAATAGTAATTTCACCAAAAAAGGTAGGCTTTTACAAATTACCCGCATTTATGATCTTTTTGGTCTCCTAGGTCCAGTGATTGTGAAAGCAAAAATTTTCATGCAACAATTGTGGTTGCTTGGGTTGGAATGGAATGAGAAATTACCTTCGCATGTTTTCAAACATAGGGAAACATTCATTGCGACATTGCCAGAACTAGAATCCATTAAAGTACCGAGATGCTTTCTAACTGTGCACGTCAAATCAGTGGTACTGAACGGCTTCGCTAACGCTTCATCTAAAGCTTACAGTGCAGCGATATACATCAAAACTATCTCCATCACCGATGAAACAACAAGTCAGCTTCTTTGTTGCAAGGCACGTGTTGCTCCAACAAAATAAATCGCAATTCCCAGGCGAATTATCCACATGCCTTCTTCAGGCAAAATTAATGCACAAGGTCTTAGATGCTTTAAAACAACCTCTCGACTCCATCTAATTGTTCTCGGATTCAACCATAGCGTTAACTTGGATTAACACGCGTCCAAACCTCCTGAAATCATTTGAAGGAAATCGAGTATCTTAAATTAAAGAACTATCGAAAGACTTTCGGTGGCTTTATATGCCATCTGAGTTATAATCCAGCAGTCATGGTCTCTAGAGGACTTAATGTGAGAAACCTGGCCTCTACCGAACTTTGGTGGAATGTCCCTCCCCTTTCAATGCTTAAAGTGTCATCCACAGAGACTACCTAGAACTTGAATAATGAACAATATCTAAATGAACTAAAGGCTCCATCTACCAGTATCCTTTACAAACTCTAATTTTTTTATAATCTAATTAGTCGTACAAATAATTTTCAAAAACTAATTAGGGATTTTACCATATATTTTTAGATTTATCAGACTCTGTAGATATCAAAGCGCAACAGGCCCTTCAGCACCTGAGGAATTAAAAATGGCCGAAATATGCCTGATAAAACACATCCAGGTAAAGTATTTTAATACAGAAATTTGTGCATTGAGAACAGAATCTTCAGTTCCTCATTCAAGTAAGTTAAAAATTTTAAATCCTTTTTTAGACAGGGATAATTTGACTAGAGTAGGTGGCAGACTCGCTAAATCTAATTTGAATTATGACCCCAAGTATCCCGTAGTTTTACCAGCAAGTAGTCAGTTGACCAAATCCATTTTTAATCATTATCATCTTCGAGATTTTCATATCGGACCCCAGGCTCTTTTGAACACTGTGCGTCTAAAATATTGGCCACACAGCGGTAGAAATACTGCTCGTAAGTTTGTACATAAATGTGTACAATGCTTTAAATTTAAGCCTATACTGGCTAACCTAATGGTGGAGGATCTCCCTCCTGAAAGAGTAATGCCTATTTCCAGTTTGGTGACGAACACAACCCCCGGCATGGATGCCTACTGGTAACCCTTTCATTATGTAACCTTGTTGCTGAGACTAATAAGTCAGATGAGTAACAAACTCAGTGGTAACAACCCACTCGCTAATTACAAACTTTAATAAATTACTTGTAATACAGTCCACTATGTTTTATCTATCATACATCCACACAGACGTGTAATTTTCAAATCCATAAATGCAATATTAAAAAAATTAATGGGGTCATAATTTTTCTAGTATCAAGTATAAAGAAATGTGGTTTCTGTCCTCCTTTCTGAGTGAATATCAATGATTGGGTTTCACATTGTAAACCCTGCTGTCAAAAAAAGCATGTGGAAGAATGCTCATTGATCATGATCAAGGTACTCCGGGAAGGGGTAGAAAAAGTAGAAGTCGTAGAACGAGCACTAGGGTTGCAAGATATAAGCAACTAGGCAAGTTATTCTTTCCCCAACCCTTTTGATTCTAGTTAATTTTATTACCTCCTTTATTCAACATTAAAAAACAGTTGAAGCATGCACAGAAATATCAATTTTGCACTGAAAATTTTGGATTATTGCTTTAATATATAAGGATTAACTTGCCAAAAATATTATCATGAAACACACATGTATGTATTTATAATACAATGATATTTGAAAGTTGAATAATACATAGATAGTACCTAAATTATACTTAAAATATAATTCGAAATATATATGGAATAGATAAAGTCATACTTTAAATAGGCTTTTTGTTATAGTATGATGCATATCACAGAAGAATAGAAAACACTTCATGCAGAGTAGATATAAATTTCTAATATAAAACTTTAGTAGAATAAGAACTTCCCAATTTTGAATTTAATTTTCTGAGAGAAAATTTAGTTCTATCAACATTTTTTGCCTAGAGGAATTGTCTAAGACTGAAAACAGTTCTAAGAATGAAATTGAAAATTTTGTTCAAGACTAAAGATCTTTCACCCATGGATGTATATTTTAAGGAACTCTCGAAATTTCTTTTCAACATATCTCATGGACAATATGCTTTATTTTGGAATAATAGAGCATATCAGCAATTAGTTGCACTTTCTTCCAAAAAGATAGAATGCACACCTTGAAAAAATGTTTAGATTTCTATCAATAGTAAATAAACTAAGATAAATATCTATAAATATGAATGCAAAGGAAATATTCAAATTATGTTTTAATACAAGTATAAGAAAAGAGAAACAAATTGTCTCATAAGTTTGAAACACCGTTCATTCTTTGGTATTAAGTACCAAACTATAAAAATATTTGGGTATATCATGTTTAAAAAAGCCTCACAAGTAAAGAAAAAAAAATTAAACAATTTCTAACAACCTTTATTTACATTTTAAAACCTCATTGCACTGTTTACTTTATGAAATAACAACCAACGTATCAAATGCTCAAGCAACTTGTTCAGTATTTATTGCATTTAACATATATATTAAGTTATAAACTAATACGTATAATAAAAATATATGACATATCATTACAAAAATAAGCAATATAGAATTAGAAATCTTTTCACTGACCACTGTTTCAATTTGTTCTTTACATTTGGCAAGAAATCGCACTCTTTTAAAACCAATTTATGCCAAAGTCCTTATGAAAAAAGAAGTACCGAAGTTAATTGATAGAACATTACAAATTATGAGAGTCAAAATGAATACTTCGATTATACTTTTGTGAAAATTTCTTGTTGCATATCTCACATGCAAAAGGTTACTTACACACCAGTATAAAATTACTATAGTTGATTTAAATCATTCTTATAAGAGAATATCTTCTTGCTATCTCACAAAAAATCGGTTACTCACTTGTATGAACTAACAAATGTTTGTTTAAATGACTCTTTTGAGAGAATTTCTTGTTGCATATCTCACATGCGAAAGGTTTCTCACCAGTATGAATTAACAAATGTTTGCTTAAATGACTCTTTTGAGAGAATTTCTTGTTGCATATCTCACATGCAAAATGTTTCTCACCAGTATGAACTAACAAGTGTCTACTCAATGCAGGCTTGTGAGAGAATTTCTTGTTGCATATCTCACATGCAAATGGTTTCTCACCAGTATGAACTAACAAATGTCTATTTAACACATTTTTTTGAGAAAATTTCCTGTTGTATATCTCACACTGAAAAGGTTTCTCACCAGTATGAACTAACAAATGTTGGTTTAATGCAAGGTTTCGAGAGAATTTCTTGTTGCATGTCTCACACTCAAAAGGTTTCTCTCCATTATGAATTAACAAATGCGCTCTTAAATCACCCGTTTGAGAGAATTTCTTGTTGCATACCTCACATGCAAAAGGTTTCTCACCAGTATGAACTAACAAATGTTGGTTTAAATTACTCTTTTGAGGGAATTTTTTGTTGCACACTTCACATTCAAAAGGTTTCTTGCCAGTATGAACTAACAAATGTTGGTTTAACTCACTATTTCGTGAAATTTTCTTGTTGCATGTCTCACACTCAAATTGTTTCTCACCAGTATGAATTAACAGATGTTTTTTCAAATTACCCTTGATAGAAAATTTCTTGTTGCATACCTCACATGCAAAAGGTTTCTCACCAGTATGAACTAACAAATGTTTGTTTAAATCACTCTTTTGAAAGAATTTCTTGTTGCAGATATGACATACAAATGATTTTCTTTGATGCAAGTCAGAAGGTGCTTCTTTGAAATGCTCTTGTAAGTTAATGTTTTGTTCCATATTTCACATTTTAAATACTTTTGTCTGCTTTGAATGATATAATGGATATGTAAGTTATATTTTTCCTTTAACTACTTTTATAGATATATGAATCTGCAATAAGTAAAATTGTTAATCTATCATATGTTACAATTCCTCAAAAACGTATTTCAGAGAAAAAGTTCTTTTGACAAGAATATAAAATGAATGAAAAGAATGAATTTTAATAATTTTCTAAAATAGCATTAAAAACTATATTAATTTTCCAAAACTACGGAAACAGAGCAATTCAACAATTCAATTTAACAAATAGTAATATTTGTACTAAATAATTTACAAAATAAAAAAGGGTATCCATTTGTCATAAAACAACCAAAACTGTTTTAAGAAAAATTCACTTTTTCTACAATTTATGGTACTTTAAATTTGACAAATTAGTACTATTATAATAAAATCACACAAAATGTAGAAAAAATTAAAAAGCTTTTTAATTTTTTTTCTGTATTACATTTATTGTCATAGACCATTGGAATGCAGTTTGGTATATCCAAACTAAATGGAATATATGTTTCCACTTCAGCATTACAATTAGTTTTTTTTACTGTAAACAAGAAAACTTTTATTGCATGTTACTTAGCCCAAATTTAAATCCATTTTGAAAAAATAAACTAAAGTTGAACATTTCTTAGATGAAAGAGTTTTATTTCAGAAGATGCATTTGATTTAAGAGGTACCTGCATAACTGATCAGTTGATTTTTATGCATAACTGATCAGTTCTTTATAAGAAATTTATGTAGAGAGTCTTATTTTATAACCACCAGTGGGTAAAATATAACAACTAAAAAGGTAAGATAGAAATGCAATATTCTAAGTTGTTATTATCAATATTTTAAATTTGATATTATCTTGAAAAAAGGAGATTAAAAACACTGTTTCCCATTTTAATGAAAGCTTGATTAAACAATGGAACAACGGTCCTGTGGTATCTGATTTTTAAAATCCCAAACTTTACTGAGATTTTTTTTAATGATGAAACTTTTAATCAGTTTCTGGTCCTGTAATGATTATACACAATATTTTAGACTTACTAATAAGATGGAATGCTTTTATTTCCCAATCATATGTTACTTGTGATACAGAATCATGAAACAGTACTTTTACATGTTTATTTGAATAGATGAACCAAACACTAATTGTAAAGACAATTTTGCTTTAAATTTTTCTATTACTTGATGTACAAAAAATTGTTAAATAACATAAGAAAAAATAATGTGAATTTTCCTCCGTTTATTTTTCTCTTCTTTTGTTGTTAGTTGTAAACATATATCAAGAAATAGACATAAATTATGAGATAACTAAAATTTTCATAAGTAAATTTCAAAGTCCATTCTAGGAAAAATATTTAATTGTTTTTAAAGCAAAATTATACTTCAATGAAGTTCACTCCTTAAATATTCATATCATTTAAAAATATCTTAAAACAGGAATGTAACATCAGTCAATTTCTTTGAGTTATTGCACTTTCACATAAAAATGCTCATTTTCAGCATGTGATGTATCAAAAACGCATATCTCTTTTTGGATCATCTGTTAAATATGTCACATAAATTTAGTAGGTTTTTTACTCCTCTTTTCCCCTATTTTGCAAATTGCCATTCCTTTGCTACCTTTGATGAGCTCTCACTGACTGGAGGGAGGAGTTTAGCAGATTATTTATTATTACAAAAAGTAATAAATATAGACGAAAATATTTAACAAAATGTAAAGAGATTTTATGATATTAAAAACTTTATGAACTGAAAGTAGGACAAAGGAATTTATTTTTATGATGGGAGGCAGGGGTAGTTTTAATTAAAAGATTATTTAGTGTTAGTACAGAATAGAGTGTTGTACAGGTCGAATTGTACCAGACACAAAAATTCTATTATCCTGAAACTGGACACACCTCAACATGCAAGTGAAATATTCAAACCTGAAGCCAAAGTGACAGAAAATTAATCTATATTTTAATACAATTCGATAGAAAGTAGAGGACAACTATATCTTCAATGCCAACATTATCTTTTTTGTATAGAAAGGATTTCATATACATATATTCATTAATATTTAAATGGTATACAGTTTTTTCCAAGTGAAAAATACTCAGGCTGATTGGTTATAAAAAGTTTAATGGCACAAGTTCCTTTTAGGGAAACAAAACTTTCAGTACAAATAGCTTTTACTGACTGACTTGTAGTCTAAGAAATATAAATATGTTTATATACTATTCATCGACAATAAGGAAAACTTACCCGAGATGTTAAATTCAGATCCTCTATAGTTTTGAAACAAAATTTTAATCTTATGTAAACCAGTAAATCTGTGTATCAGGAGCCTCAACATCAGCTCTGAAAGTCATTGTATTTTAATCTAACTTTTCATATTATTTAGAACCTTATAATCCGTATTTTTTTTATATTATGTAAATATTTATAGGCACATACAATACTTCGGAGTTTTCGGAAATTAGAAGCATTAAATTAAACATGATTTATGCAAAGATATTCTTAAATTCTTATGAACTTCTTATTCTTGTAGTTTTTTAGATAAAAAAAATACATTTCTTCTGGGGAGGGCGGGGGCTTTGCCACCCTGAATCCACGGTTATCTTATTAAAATTGTATTCATGATTCCTCATTGATTGTGTGAATGATTCTAGTATATCTTGGATTTTGTTATACAAAGTGGTTTTATTAGGATAAACAACAAATTTCAAAGTATTACATATTATTCTAATACCCAGAAAACAATATTTACTTACCTGCCAACCACGAAACACATGCATCTGATGAATAAGTTGAATAATATCTGATGTACAAAAGCTACGTGTATGGAAATATAAACTGAATCTACTATATTTCACTTATATCTATTTTAGACGTCTAGTGTTATCACAATTTTTGTTTAGAATAATGAGTTTTGATGGTCATTTCATAATATTTATCTTACCTAAGTACATCCTGATCTAACTTGATGGCAATATCATACTAAAATCTCCACCCCCCACCCCCCAAAAAAAGTATTTGGAAACTTTTAAACCTGTTGGTTAATCATTCATAATCGTGTCCACTGCCAGTTCGCAACATAGCAAACGTGATTTGGTGCTATAAAATATTTTTTGTGATAGCTTCTTTTTTATCAATTTCCAGTAATTGTAATATTTCAGGATTTGACGATAAGTATGGATGTGGGTTACTATTCTAATTTCTTTAGTTTAACCACCTCTCTTTGTATGAGTGATTTTATCCTATTTTAAAAAGAATATTCATTTTCCAGCCAAATTTTCATAGTTATAGGATATATTTAATACCTTCATATTGAAAATTTAGCATGCATAATTTTACGTTTAAATCCATTGTTCAAATATGCAATTTTCATTTCAGTTAAAACTGAAATTTCCAAAATCGTCTACATTTCCACAGGAAAGCATTATGACCTAAGAAGAAATGTTCTATATTTTTTGAATGAATGAACCAAATTTAACCAAACACTATACAACTCATTCTGAGTATCTTGCCAACATACCTACCAAAAATTAAAAATCAACGTAATTGCACATTTTTTACGATAGTTATTGCAGAACAGACAGACAGACAGAAACCAAAAACTACTCGCGTCTCCACAGTGAGCCTTCACTGACGTTTCAGCAATAAGATGACAGAACAGATGAGAAATGACAGATTTTTCTTAATTAATAAAAGGAAAAAGATATAGATGTAGTTCTAATTTGTGTTTTATTATGAAGTTTTAATTTTGCAATCGTAAATTAGCAGCAAACAAATACTGAACTATTTATATTGTTTTAAATGCAAACATGTTACTGTTCCGTAATCGTTTCAAGCTTTTTTTACCTTAACACTACTCTTAATAATTTTTATTTTTTTCTGAAATCCTCTACTTTCCAGAATTTTTTATTAAAAAATTAGATATACTGGTGTAGTTTTTTTAGAAAAGCTATTGCTAACACGTAATCAAAGTATACAATTGATAAAGGTTCCAATTCTAATTTTTATATTGAAAAATTAGTGAAAATTATGTCATTTAAACTATCATGTAATTATTATATCATTTAAACTATCATGTAATTATTATATCATTTAAACTATCATGTTCATGTAATTAAAAAAAATTCTGTGTAAAAAAGAATTTTAAGCTAAGCACAACATCCTTTTCACAGGTGCAAACTTTTCACGTACTTTATATATGTACTTTTAAGCTTAACAACCATCAATTCAAATGAAAATATATTTTCTATTTAATTGTAATAAAAAAATTGGCATCAATAAAGTTATAATGCATAAATATAAAATAAACCCAATAGTCGCTATTCTTGTGACCTCACAGTATATATGAATTTTTAGTTAAAACAAAGTACATGTGGAGAAATATTTTTACTGAAATTTGACCTGCAAATTAGACATTTACCCAAAAGGTGTCTGAATATTTTCATTATTTTTTTGTTTTCTTCAACAATGGAAGTAATTCATTTTTTGGATGGATTTGCACTAAAATCAACATAATTTCTTTTATGATATTTATAGATAAAATTAAAAACCATATTAGAATATATTTCATTCCAATTTTTTTATTTTATCTTTCATTTGAATTATGTTAATGTATTATTCACTGACATAAGTAGAAAAAAAGTCTGCTATAAAAACCAAACTAGTCATCAGCAGCATTGTATCTCTAACGCTCGTATTCACGAATAACTTCGACCGAGAGTTGAACCGACGGTCCAGTAACCGAGAGTTGAAAACTCGTATTCACCGTCTACTTCGGACGAAAAGTTACCCAACTCAGAGTTACTCGACCCCGGTTGAATAAAGCGTGCTAATTGGTTAAAAAAAATCAGGTGACGTTTTCGGTTTCACGTTGAAGCATTGTTTGTTTATATTATGGAAGAAAAGTGCCGGAAAAAAAAGGAAATTAAATGTAGTACTTATTTTTTACAAAATATATGCACAAAATAAACTTGTAATTACTAAATATGGAGATCAACTTATTTTAATTTCTTACAAAGTTTAATATTTTTTTAACAATTTATTCAATTTTTATGTATTATTATTATTACGTTTAAACATATATGTGAGTTAAGAAAGGGATATGAAATGTGTTAATTGCTAAAGTAAATTTTATAAGTTTATTTTTCAAATAAAATTTAGCTTAGTAGCTTAACGAAAACTTGATTTGATCAAAACGAAAATTTTATTTCAACAGCAATTATGTTGATTTCTATTATTAATAGCTATAATTAGTAATTAATTAAACAATTTCTAATTAAGAAAATATTAAAATGGAGAAAAAGAAAAAATTCCAGAAAGTAGCCTCTAGTACTATTTTTATTTTGTCGAATCAATTTATATATTAAATGATATCCAGATGTATTGATTTGATTGTTTTTATTTTCAGCAATCTAATTAAAATGATTAATTCTAATTGAATTAGATAGTAATTAATATGCACATTGACAAAAACAACAACAACAAAAGAGTGGAAATAATATCAACAGAGCTTCTTAAAAGATGGTGTTTGTGGTTCTAGCAGTGCCCTGGCACCAGGCACCCAAGTTTTTCAGGAGCTCCACGGCGCATTCAATTATCGCTTCCGATCGGTTAACAAACATTTTATTTTAACTAGTCGCTAAATAATAAACTTCAAACTTATTTTTAGTTTAAACAGTCTACCATGGATATATTGCTATTATATTATTAGATGTTATTTTAATGAACACTAATATGTTAAACCTTTTAAGGCTACTACATAAATTTTCATTCAACACAGAACCGAGTAAAGTCTTTTCTAAATAATGGTAAATGAATTCTGTCTACTACCTGGACATAAAACTATGAAATATTACAAAAAGTATTTTTTCTTTTGTAGCTTTTAGAAGCCCCCCCCCCCCCCCCCCTCAGCCCTTTTGTATAAGAATTTTTCCATTATCAGATTTACAAGTTCAAAGGTATTCACTTGACTGCCTTTGAATATTTTTTAATAAATTAGCCTAAGTAATTACAAAATATTTTTACATGCATACAGACACCTATTTTTCGATCCAGTGCATCATTGAAAAAGATGTATTTATACAGAAAATTATACTTCATTTTCTATATTCTTTCTAGTTTTTAAATTTTATTTCTTTCACTCATTTTGATGTCACTTCATAGATTCAATTACAATTTTATTTATGAAAGAGAGAGAGAGAGAGAGAAAAAAAAAAGTATTATTTTATGAATGAATAGCGATAGATTTCTAGACTAGATAGGGAGAATAATGATAGTTGGTAATCTGATAAAACAATCTGAATTTATTAACGATAATTTCAGATAATTTTATAGTACCGAATTTTAAGGAATATAACTTTTTTGAATGTGACTTAGTGGAGAAGAATAAGTGCCCCATTTGCCCCACCCTACCCATGCATCTCTCCGTCTATCTATCTTATTTCTTTCTCTTTTTTTTTGTCAGTGTCTTAAGTTAATTAAAGTAAATTAAAACGTGATTCAAGATTCTGTGTAAGATATAGAAATAAAAAGAAAGTTTAAAGTATTAAAAATAGAATGTATGTAATCTCATATATATATATATATTATCTGCAACTTTTTAGCTGGTTTGTTTTTACTTATACATACAACTCATATTATATGTTTAATTATTTGCTTACATAAATATTCAAGATCATGAAGAGTAGAGTTTATTTGCCTTAAAAAATTGTCAACATTACCTAAAGGGCTAATAAAACATTACTAAAATAACATATTTTGCATTTAAGGTTATTTTTTTCAAATTTTCATTAAAAAAAAAATTAGGAATAACGAATGTATTTTAACAGTAGTGAAATGACTCCTGTTTACATAAATGAAATTTCTGATATCAAACTAATTAGTATTTTTGATTTACCAACTAAAATAAAAAATCCAAGGTTTTTTTTTTTTTTTTTTGTTTTTTTTTGTTTGTTTTTTTTTTGGGGGGGGGGGGGATTTTTGTGAAAAATAAAAGAAGTTATTTTTGTGAAATTTATTATATTTTTGTGAAAAAAACATTTTGTAACAAAAGAGGAAATTCAGTTATTAAAATTCAACCAAGCATTTATTAAAAATAACTTCTTTAAGTCCTGCTAAAGTTTTACTTTTTGGTGAATTTGTTTTGTTAGTAGATTACACATTTTAAAAGCTAACACAATAAAAATAATTAATGAGAGTATGTTTTTGTGGAATTGAATTTTGTGAAGGGAACTGTTTAATTAAAAGAAGTTTTGTGAAGGGTTCTGTTTAATTAAAAGCAATTTTATGAAGGTCCCTGTTTTATTGCATGGATTTTTGTGAAGGGCCCTGTTTTATTGCATGGATTTTTGTGAAGGGGCTCTAAATAGGCCCCAAATTTTGTCTGGATTGACCCCTAGTATGTGTATATGTGAAAACATGATGGGAAAAGGGGGAGGGGGTAAGTTTGATTCTGAAAGTTTATTATATATAGCTGTTATAACTTTTTATATACCGTACAATCAATGGTTTAGGTCATATCAGTTCTGTCATGATAGACAAAATTGGAAGTGACAAAACGTTTATTTGAAGAAAAGCATTAATTTAAAACAAAGGTGTTTCTGGATTTTTTCCCTGGTGTTATTTTAAAAATAAACAATTTTTTATCAATGCATTTGAGCCCTTTACTTCTATTGTAATATTTTAAATTATATATAATTTTGAAATTAAAACACAGTTGAAACTTAAATGTAATTAAATAAATAATTCAAATTTCCCAAAAATTGGGAAATATAACGTAAAGCTCAAAAACAGAAATAACAATAGTGTATAGTGTTAATCAATGATAGAATTGTTTAATTTATATAAAAATATTCGTGATTTAAAAAAAGAATAAGACTACAAAAAATCTTCAATAGATAAATACAACTCAGATGATATATTGTTTAATTTTAAACCACAATATCTAATTTATAGAGGCCATCTTATATTTATATAACAGATCGTACACACATAATGATAGTGTATGTTTCACACAAGACCCAAAATTTAACTTTTACCCATATTCTACGAGTACCAAAATCGAAAACCTTTATTGAGTCTATGGATACTTGAACATAATCTAAGTATGTTTTACTTAAAGAAAAATTCAAATTAGTCTGATGTCTCAAATTTTAATTAGAACTTATGTAAGTACTACATTTATTTCGCAACTGTTAAAATACATTCATAAATTATTTTTAAGATCAAAATTGCAAAAACAAATAACCTTAAATGCAACAGTTTTTATTTTAATAGCAATTTATCTGCCATTAATGTAATGTTGACTATTTTTTATGGCAAATAAAATTCTTCGCGACCATGCGTATTTATATAAACAAACAATCGAACATAAAATATAGAGGATTTATATATAAATATAAACAAACCAGATAAAAAAAATGAAGTTAATACATATATATGAGAGCACATACCTTTGCATATTGTTCTTCTGTTTTATAATAGTATTAAACTTGTATTATATCTTATACACAGACACTTGATTCAGTACGTAGGCCGCCATTATTGTAAAATGTGACCAGACGTACTCTCCCGTCTTGTTTTTTGTTAACTACGCATGCTCGGTTGAAAAACTTCAACCACAACCCTCTGTAAAGCCAGGTTCAGGTAACTGAACCTAGTGTTAGATTTCGGCTTCAAACCGGTCCAGTCAGGTAGACGATGAATACCATTTTAGCTTTCGACCCGGGTTTTCGGCTTAACTCCGGGTCGAAGTTATTCGTGAATACGAGCATAACTCTCAGAAAAATCAACCAAGGATCATGAGTTGAAGTAAAATATAATTCTAAAAAAAATTTGTGTTCATTTATGAGGCAAGTTCTTGAAGAAAACTGATGGTCTGTGTCTGTACCATGTAAAATATCTTACAAAATCCAAAATATGAAATCATTATATTTTACCAGAATTAGACAATGACTATGTGGAAATTACTAACATTATTTGCATTTTGGCAGAACCAAAATTTGACAGTCACAGTATTTTTCTTAAAATTAATCATAATGAAAACTATGTAAGAAAATGTAATGTAACGTGGATATTGAATATACACATTTGAATGAACATTTCAGGATGTTTTCTTCATTTAACAGGTAAAATTTTCAGAGATAATAATAAATATATATATGGGTACTAATCTATACTTACTTTAAACTAAAAGCACTTGACAACATCGTAAAAAACACATTATTTCTAATAGAAAAACTCAAGAAAATTTATATAATAATATAGACTTTATAGAAAAACTCAAAGCAGATATCTTTGTGGTGTGTTACGGACGCATTAGCTGCATGTTCTTAATTTCAACTCTAAAATGTGGTGCCCAGTGTATTTTTATAAGACCATTATTAGGCACAGGTTTTTGCCTTTTGATAATAACTCAACAAGGTTTCTGCATGCCAGTTGCTATGATAAAAAATTATAAGTATTATATTTCTTACATTATTCTTTGTAAATGAAAAAAATGTGCTAAAATATTTAATTAATTTGTTTTAAAATGTTATTTAATATCAGAAATTTACATAATCACTCATATAATTTGTATTGTTCCTACTTTTAAATATAACTAAATTGAAACAAGAATTTCCACCACAATTAGCTAATTATTTGCTATATGTAAGTACATTAAAAACAATAATTACTATGTACTTTAAAATAAATTAAAATTTATATTGGTTTTACTTTTACAATCATGGGTGCAATAAGTTCATCCAAAATAAGACAAAACTTTTTTGAGTACAATATTGGCTAGATTTCTATTTGCCGTCCATTATGACTAAAAATAGATCATTCACAATAAAAGAAAGTGGTTCAAAGTTTTAGCTTCTAAAATATTTTTTTTATCTATATACAGTAGAAGATCTTTATAATGCAATTCTATATAACGCAATTCTCCATACAACGCACAACTTCTCAGATGTAAACAATGAATTTTCAGTTAAGAAACACCTGAATTCCCACATTATAAATAGTTGCTATTCTCTAGAGGACTAAATTTGATACATTAGTTCAACTTTATCTCCTAACTTTATCTTAGCTAATTACAGAAAAAATTGCTAATATTTGATACAGGTATGTTTGGACAATGTTTATAAAGTAAATTTAACAATGTGTGGAATGATCTATATTATGCAAAAAATTATAATCTGCACGAACTCCTGGTAATAAAGAATGCAATATAAAGATTCTGTAATGTATTTTGGTATGTTTCACACCTATTTGGCCATGTGTTACAAGCTAAATTTAATGATGTGTGAAATATGATCTATATAATGCAAAATTCTATATAACGCACAACCTCGTGTTTTTAGGTTTGCATTATAAAGATCTTCTACTGTATATGAAATATAATTTACTATCAGTTAAAAATCTCTCCAAGACTGAAATCAGTCATGAGACTGGAGGTCTTGAACCCATATTTTACAAGCATACAATGTTACTTAAGAAAATATATAGATTTGTTTACACAGAAATGTAAATGACCCTTTAAAAATTCTATGTATACAATGAATATGCTAATTCTAGTGTTAATGTGATATTTCATAGATAGGGTTAAATTCCTGTTTATCAGGCACTCACCCATTGAAAAATACAGTACACTCAAAAAACAGAATACCATCAAATGTCAATTCAGCAGAGAAAACCTTGTAATTGACATGTCACTATTAAAATTTGCATTCAGATTATATGGTCATTCATAATACAACAACAAAAAAATACTTTGTATTTATACTACTGATAAAGCATGATAAAAATTTCAAAAACTAGATTATTCTTGTACTTGATATTCTGTAGAAAAGACTTGTATAGAAGAAAAGTTATTGTTTAGTCTTATAAGGAGACCATCAAACGTGAGGCACACTGATTTTGATGATTTTAAAGAATGTTGAAGTACACTTAACTATTCTGTTCAGGGGGGCAAGAAATCTATCCAAGCAAAGACTGAAAACTTCTCTGAATATCAGGAATACCCAACTTAAAATGCGCTATAAGATTTCTATATCTTGAATTATTGCTAAAAATTTATATTTACCTATAAATGAAAGTGATTAAAAGTTTTCGACAGTAAAATTTCTATTATTAAGTATATGAAGTAGAATTTACTACAAGTCAAACATTTCTCCACGACTAAAATCAGTCCTGAGACTGAAGGTTTTGCACCCATGATTCTGTTGAAAGGTTTTTTTCATATGGGTATTAATTTTTGAGAAACTGAGGGTTAAAGGTCAGCATATGTTTCAAATACCCAATAATTTGAGCTTTTATGCATTGCCTTCATGTTTCCGCGGTAACGTGCTTGCTCGTGGTCCAGGAGGCAAGAGTTCGAACCAAACATGTGACTTTTTGGGGGTTTTTTTAAATAAATTTTATACATTTGACATATTATAAATTTTAAGGAGGATTATGAATTCTGCAGCTTTGAACATTTCTATGTTTTCTTTAAAAAATTAAATTTACCTTTATGAAATTTGCATGAAAATTTATATAGTTTACTGAAATTTTTAAAGTGATATTTCTGTTGACAAAATTCCAAACTAATCGATGTCTAGCTGTCTCATTTTTTTAAAACTTACTATTATTGTTTCCATTTATATATATATATATATTATCACAATTTAGAATTCTGTCCAGACTTAAAATTCTTGTTGTAATTTTGTGAATTTGAAATTATCATTATAGTCAGGTTCTTATTTATCTATTTTGAACTAGATCCTCCATATATATAAAATAATTAGGTTCTTTGGCATCTTCAGTTATTTTGTGATTAAATTTGTGAAATTTTCAATTTGGAAATAGAAATGTTTTAAGAAAGGTTATTTTTTAGGACAAAGAATTTTATGAAGAGTTCTGTTTTAAGATGAAAAAGTTTGTGAAAGGTCCTTTAAAAGACCCATTTTTTTCAACTGATCATGGCAATTATGATGCATATATATATTTATTTTATTATTTGTTTTCTGAATTTTCTATAAAAAATTTATTTAACTTACTTGGAAAAAGAAATATCTTTTTAAAATTTGATTTGTTCGAAATATATTGCAATGTGTTAAATTGATAAAATACAAAAATGTTTTTAATTATGAACATCGACATTTTCAGTTTAGTAAACTTCAGGGTTCATAATCATTTTGAGAAAAAGATCCTCTGAGTTACCCCTGAATATTTTTCAGGATCAATTTTCCCATATCAACAGCTAAGAGGATGTTTTAAACTAGTATCATGTGACCCCTCCCCCTCAATAAGGTAATCTTCAAAGTAAAGCTATACATCACATAAAAAACAATAACAATACATTTAATTTTACATTTACCTTAGTAGTATAAAATTAAAAACTCTCTGCAAAAAAAGTGTTTGTCCAAAAATCTGCTGAATCATATATGCACATATACATATGTCTCAAACATGACAAATTTATTTTATAAACTTATTGTTGCATTATTTATATCAGGTTTAAGAACTATATATTTTAATAAAATAAAACAAATCCTTTGACAAAAGATATTGTCATTTAATAAATTGCAAAGCATAAATTAATAGGACAATGGGACAATCAAACAAAGTAGTATCTATCTGTGATTGCCATACAAAAAAAGTGTCTCTATTGTCCAAATTTAATTTAATTTTCTTATATTATTCTGTATTTTCTTATAATATATATCTATATCATATTACATAGTTATACAAGTATACTTGTATATAAATACTTTTGCAATTGCAATTAATATGGCAACAAATGTATTATATTAACCATGAAGTTATAATGTAGAAAAAAAAGTCTGCATTGTAATTGTTATTATCAGGTATTGTTAGTATTGACAGTTGAATTTCAATTGTTTCAGCAAGAAGTCGCACTTTTAATAACAATGTTTTAAAAAAAATAATAATAGGTAAACATCTTTACTAACTGCACACTAGGGCAGTATTATTTATCAATATACCAGTCAAATATTTAAAATATCGTAATAACGATACCTAAACTCTGACTCTACCAATATATCCCAATAACAATAATATTGTATTAAGCTCACCACCACCAATATGCCGTTCAATACCATCTTTCATATGATCATCTATTTATTCACTAGCCTGCTTCATCCAAATCAGAAAATCTACCTCTGCTGATTATCTCTATCTTATCTCAAAGTAAGTATATACAAATATATCCCAATACATTCACATTCTACGTTTGTTACTACCTATCTCTGCAAACCACAAAGAAATAACTATTGAATAACACTTATCGCTAGTTTCTTGTTCGGTGCTGCTATTGGTCATGATATATCAAGGCATTTGATATATCATGTCCAATAAGATGAATTTGAATATGTGTTGGTTATTGCATTGATATTGCTTACTACAGTATGGTTTTTTGGACTCAGAATGAATTTGTATCATATCTGAGCTTAAATTGAGTGTCAGGTTATTTGATCAGGTAGATTCGGTATTTTTGGTCACCTAGATCATTAAAAAAATACTTTAAATACATTGATAGTTTTTATGATGAATTTCACTGGATTATCGAAATTAACTCTTTGCTTATTCTAGTGAATTTTATTACGAAATTAAATTTCTGTACAGGGAAAATGTATATCAGTTATTCAGTAAACAAGATTTTTTTCCAAATAACAGATACATTAATAGGCTACTTTGCTCAAGCAAAAACACAATGTTGACCCTATAGGACATTTTTTTTAATTGCGTTTGCATTTCAATATTTTTTAACGATTTTTTTTGCATCTGGTAGTAGAGGTTGATCTTTAAAATTGCCTATTGTAAAGTTATTTGTTGTGGCAGAAGCGAACGCTTCTTTCGTGATCATATATTAATAATAAGAGTGGTTGGAATATTTAAGGTTCTTGTGTCTTGAACAGAGAGGATAATAAATATAAGTAACGACATACCTTCAGGAAGTAGATTAAGGAGACATGTCTGGATGGAATTACTAATTCTTTATTTGCATCTTTATAAGGAATTATTGGGGTACCTTGAATGGCACCTGGATATTTCACCTGGCTTGACATTTGCTTGTCTTTAAATACAAGTCGTAGATAGCATCAAATCTTGTTCTTTCAAACTTCTCATATCTGTGCTACACGCTGCACGCTCGACGTACATATCGCACGTTTCTTTTGAGAGACACCTCACATCTCTCAGGCTGGTTTCTCCACTGACTGCCTAGAGAGGAGCAACACGCAGTTGCCGAAAAATACGGAAGTTAAAAGAACGCCAAGACCGCGCCAAGTGGAAAATGCGCTCGCCAAAACGTCACGCCAAGGAGAAGACGGAAGCGAGACCTTACGCGCATGCACGGCGAGAACCGGCTGCTTAGGCGAAGGAACTATCGATCCGCTTCAATGAAACACGTTGGCTTACGGTCAAAAATGAAGAAAGAGGATGCATGTCTGCGCACTTTGGCCTTGGGCTAAAAGGGAAACGAGATCGGCAGATTTTAAATTAACGTAACGCAGACAAGACGATCGATAAAATGAAATGTAAACACAGGTTAAAAAGGATCAAAATTAATGAACAGTTAAATAAATAACTAAATTGGATGAACTTGAAGGATAAATAAAATATGAGAATATTACAATGGGGATGGAAAGGACAGACAATATGTCACAACATGACATATACTCCCCCACGAATATAGAAAGAAATTCGAAAGAATGGGATAATGCATGGAATTACAACGCATTAACTGTGATATTAAAACCTAGATTGATTCTATCATACGATTCCAAACCTCATCTCCTATGCGATTGCCGACTGTCCAGCACAATTTTGTACTGTGAACAATCCCCTCCAACTGAGCTAATACTACAGAAGAAGACGTGACTGCCAACGAACCTGCAAATACCATTTGGTATAGAGTGTGTATGTCCGCCAAGGTCATCGCAGAACGGGATGGCGGGTAACGCGGGGAAAGAAAATGACCCAAAATCCATAACAACCAGGAGGAAAAAGGGTGGAATAGATGGTGCTGTGACACAACACAACATTCAGAACCAAAACAAACAAGTTTAAAATATCAATAGAAAAATTAATTTGAAATTAAATATATACTGAGGGAAAAAAAATTAAATGAGAATATTTCCTAAAAAAATGATTTTCACCATTCTGTATACTGATACCAGATCAGGATGCAGTCACCTGAGACAGCAAACACACAAAAGGAAACTGACACTATTGAAAAAATGTGGCAAAATAAAAGAAAATTTCTTTTATAAAATATGTATCATTGATACGATACTCAAAAAAGGTATGACAAAAAGGTCAAATGCAAAATAAAAAAATGAGAAAAATATATTTAATATAATTTAGACATCCCTGAACCTGTTACAAAAGAATACAAAAAGCAAAAAAAACAAAACTATGCCTCCCAAAATAGAATGTCATATCTTAAAAGACGACATTGTGACATAATGTCACCACTGGGCTATTGTAACAATTAAATAAGAAAATGCGATAGAAAAAAAAATGGAAGCACAGAAATTACTCTCAAAGTAAATTGGAATACATGAAAAAACAAATTCAAGAAAAACAGAACTAGAAAAATTGAAAAAAAAGTTACCAAAACAGAGATGAAAACAAATTACTGCCAAATATTTAAACATAAAAGTACTGTAAATGAGGACGTGTAGCGTGAGGATACCAGAGATTACCAGATGCCATCAGGATTATAGGGGGGTACAAACGATACCCGACAGGTGGGTAGCTAGATAAAATTATTAGTACAACATGCAGATATACAGGATAAAATTTACATTATTTTAAATATTTATATTGAAGGAAAAAAATACAATAAAGGGAAAACTTTAAAAGGGGTGTGTGGTACCACAAAAATAGGGAATACTAGAAAAAGCATATCATACATTAGTACTGATTACCCAAAAAAAACCCTTACACTTACAAGTATAAACCTGTAAGAAAATAGAAGTGCATAATTCCAAACAAAAATTTTAAACATACATATACAACATAAAAATCAAAGTAATTATTAATGAATAAAGTGTGAGCTCACAATTATGTACGTACAAAAAATAAGATGTGATAAGGTTAACCTTTTGCAAAAATTCATTATTATTAATCATAAATATGTCTATATGACACTTATTATTCTATTGTTTTCAATTTACTTTGTTTGAATTTTTGCTAGCATGCTTATAAGACCATATTTCATTATAAAAGAAAGGTATACCACTTTGAAAGTATTAAATTACAAATGTGTAATTTATGAAAAAATATGATTTTTAAAAAGTACTTTATTGAATAGGTAAATTCTGAAAGTAAGTTAAGTAATCCTAAGTGCAAGATTTTTTTTTATAAAGTATTTTGTCATATTAGGTTATCTTAGATACATGAGAAGAACATTGGAGTTACAAAAATATATAGTGTGAGAAATTTTTTGTAGTTCACAAAGAGAATTTCTGAAAATTCATCAATGCTTTGTCAATCACTAATTTGATAGTGAGAAAAATTAAGGTGTGATTTTTGAAAATTAAAAGAAATGTAAATATAAAAGGAAAATTCCTTCAAATAACTATGTATCATGGATATGATACAATAAAATATGACAGTCATTTTCAAGATGGGTTAAAAATGTTGTCTAAAATGTTTCAAAATTTTGAAAAACATTACATTAGAACATCACAAAATTATGTTCAACAACCCTGAGTACTACACTCTTAATGACTATCATGTGACCTAAAGTCACCACTAAGTTAATATGAATTGAAAACTGAGAAATATGGAGTACAGTAAAACAATACTGAAAAGCAATTAAAATTTTAAAATGTAATGCAATCAATTAAAAAATCACTATGTTTGTAAAATAATAGCATGTGATGATACCAAACGATGCAACGAAAAATTATACAATAAAAATATACATGAATATATACACACTTGAAAAAAAAGCACTGAAAAGAAAAATTAATCATATGTTGATGAGCACCTAATGTGTGACAGACATGAAATGGACACATACGTGTTGTCACTGAGATTACCCCACTCTCAGATCATGCACTGTAGGAAAAAAAAACACGGTATGAAAGGCTGCAACTCCAAAACAACCAATAACTGTGTGTTTGTTTAAAATATTATGTTGTGCAGTGTGCACATACTTGAAGAAAATGATACGAGTAAACTTTGAAGCACTTGACAAATTTTGGATGAATAAAATGTCCTACTATCCAAAATATTGGTGATTAGCACAAAAATGTTCGTACACTGAAAGTTTTCTTTTTGAAGGATGTCACCAAAAGTTAGTCGATATACATTCAATTTTGTTTGTGGAAATTTTTTAAAATTGTTTTATGAGGATACTTTCGCTTTCAGAATCGGATTTGAGAGTGAGAGTATGCTCATAAGAAAACCTGTAAAAAAAATCAAAAAGTACAAAAAGGCAATTGTAGAGATCAACCTCAGCTATCCAACACAAAAAAATTGTTTAGAAATATTGAAATGCTAATGAGATATTTAGAAAAAACTGTCCCATAGGATTAACCTTAGTGAGCTGGTGTTTCTGCATGAGTGGAGTAGCCCTTTAAAGAATTTAAGTAGATAACAATTAACACAAAGATATTGTTAAGTATAAATTAACACAAAAAAATGAATATAAAAATTAAATTACAGGGTTGCCAAGAATAAATTTAGTAGTAAATCATAAGGTTCTAAAAATATACGATATTTATAACCTTTCTTAAATTAATATTTTTAGACATCCTTTGCTAAATTAAAAATAAGAAACCATAGTGCCCGTCGATAAAATGAAGTTTTACAGGATGGAGTAATTTCTTTATTCCAAGATTAAATGAAGGATATATGCCAAAGAGATCATCATGCACTGGTTGTTTGGCCGAACCCATAACATATTATACAAAATAAATGAAATTAATCTCAGTTTGACCAAACTCAACTTGAACCAAAATTTAAAAAGGGTTGATATTTTTAACCTACATTAACCCCTTAAACTCCATATTCATGATTATATGCTGAATAACAGATATATTAAATTTTCATCAAAAATAGTTTGTCATTATTTTTAATTACATGTGAATTATTTAAATACATTTAATATAAGGAGATGAAATAAAAGTTTATTTATTTTATACGAACAGAAATAAGGTTCAGAGCTCTACTTTTCATTGCTTGATTCAAAGCTATCATCACTATTGTCTATGCGATCATCAAAATTAGGAATTACTGTCCGTGTCTGACATAATTATCACTATATCAGATATACAAACAAAATCAAAAGCTAAACACTACAATTTACAAAAGACAACTGAACAGAATGACCAATTTATAAAGAAATGAACGATGAGAAAATAAACAAAGCAGCAGGAAGAGGTTTTTTTTCTACATGTAATGCCATCTATTGGGTAAGAAAACAATCATTGCTATAAAGCTTGTACAAAACCAATCACAGCAGCAATCAGTGACGCAAAAAAACAGATGCTTAGAACATAGAACATTGCAGTCGGGACTTCAAATGAGGACATATGCAGATACATCCTGATATTTCAATTAGAAAAGTTCATGACGTATGCAGGTGCTTAAAAGGTTAACATATAATTAAAATTCTATGAAAAGAATATTTCATACATTTTTATGGAGACAATTTTGAATTATTAAATTAGTTTTTTTTTTAAATCATATATTTAATTTTATCATAGTGGTGAAAATGATACTTTTTAAAACAAACATTAATACAATAAAATTAGAAAAATGGGGAAAATTCTATCTTTAAAGAAAAACTTTATGAAAGCAATGGTGTAAATCTAAATAGTTATTGAACAATTGGTTCATTTCTTCTATATTTTATTTCACCTTTTGATTATGGGGATGAGATTTGTGTCATACCGGAGAATTTTTATTTATTCTATTCTAACCACTTTTTCAATACTAATACCTGCAATACATTTATGCCTAGATAATTTCAAGAGAAATCTACTAAAAAGAATTTTTTTTAAAATTATGGTATGAGAGAATATAAAAATAGTCGCTAGCCCAAGCTCATAATAAAATGGTTAAAAAATAAAACATAGAAATTATGCTCTATCAATAGATATAAAATTTTTAATTAATTGCTTTTTACTAGGTTTTGTGCTTCAATTGTTGATACTATATCAGCAAATGACACACCATCCCTTTAAATTACTATCATGGTATATCAGCAATATCAATATTATCTTGTTGATATATTGCAATATTACATTTCAGATATTATCCAGCCCTACGTTTGTACACTATATCTGTTCTTTGTTCTGGAATTCAGTTTATAAGTAATATTATAATTATATATGTGCATTTTCATCATACTTGTGTTTGTTATGATGATATTTATATAAGCCCCATTGAGCATTTTTTGATAAATTTTTTAGACTATTTGAAATTTTAGAATTATCTGTACAATCATTTCAGTAAGTGTTCATTATGAAACATTTATCTGTTTAAAATTACTTTATTTCAAAGAAAGGTTGTGTAAAGTATGTTGAATTATAAGTTCATTTTTATTTTAATATTTATATATATGCTTATACATATGCTTTATATATTTATATACATACTTTTTAAAAATGTCACTGGAATTTTCACCTATTATAATTCTACTCCATTCTATTCCCTTTTGCGTTCTTCTGTTATCTAGATAAGAAATGTTATTACTAAATAATTTATATTTTAAAATATAAATATATATGTCATATAAGAAACTTTAGAATGAAAATCACTAGAGCAATGAATTGAGGTGTTATATTTAAAATAAATGAAATTTTAATAAAATGCCAAACATGATTGAGAACTAAGTACAAGTTAAATCAGTTTGAATTTCAATATGTAGAATGACCAAGAAACTTACATTATATTCTTGATTCTCAAAATGCAGCTGGAAAATATTTTTTCCATTTTTTTTAATTTGTGAAAATATAAAATTTTTGCTTTTAGTCAGAGCCCAAAGACTAGCATAAAAATCAAGCCAGGTTCAGGGCCTGCATTTAGGCTAGCCCATTCTCATCTCTAATGTATTCATGCATGAAATAAAATTATAAGCTTTCATTTGCATTTAGTTCTTATGATTTTAAAAGAATTGTCTTTAAAAAAAACTATTTTTTTTCATGTTTTAGTACCCCATCTCTGATTTTAAATTAAAAAAAAATTCTGGATAATTTGGGAACACCAGAAAAAAAAGATGGCAATATTGCTAATAAAATAGCTACATTTTAAATTCAATAATCTTATATTATTTTATAATTATTGTTATAACATTTATTATTCTTTTTATTAGTACGTAAAATAATAATATGTTTTACAAGGAAATTATAAAACTTAGAATGTGTACCACATTGCATTTTTACTTACACAATCCACTCCTCTCCCCTTATCTTTTGGTTATGACTTTTTCTAAATTTTTTGATGCAAACTCAGAAATTGGCACAATGACTTTTAAAAAGGGTGCTTTCAGTGAAAATACTGAATTATTTCATGCATGAATGCACCACCAACCTAGTTTTATTTACTCTACCTGAAATTTTATTATAACTTTAACAATAATGAATAGAATTTAGAAAACTTTACAACAGACTTACGTTACTGTGAAAACATTACAAGTAGAGCTGAAAGTGGCCACCATCCATGTCTAAACAATACTGAGATAAATTGTCTATGAAAAGTAGCTTGTAGCTTCTTATACTAACATGCCATACAAAAATCTAGAAAAAAAGCATGGAATTTTAATGCAATTATTGTGATCAGGGCCACGTTGTGCATTGCTTTGAGGAATAAAAAAGTTCAACTGTATACACAACAGGGTTAGCATGGTTTAAACCAAATGGTTTTTTTTTCCTAAAAAAACCAATTGGTTTTTTTCTAAAAAAAGTTTTTTTAAGATTTTTTTTTTTTTTTACATAATTAGGTTTTTTAATTGTTTGATGTAAATAACTTCTACTTTAAACTGAACAGAAAGAGATTCTGTTCAGTTTTTATTTTTCAGAAAAAGACCATTTGGGTTTTTTCCTAAAAAAATACTTGTTTTTTTCTGAAAATTTATTCTATTTCCACCTTTTTAGAATGTTAATTTTTTTAAATGTATTTCAATTTAATATTCTTAGTGAAATTCACTTTGTCTTTAAATTGATCAGAGAGATTCTATGTTTCCTTTTCTTTGTATTATTTTTAAATAAAAGTTCACTAAATGAAAAATTTTACATCATATTTTTTATTCCTGATGTAACATAACTGAGTGCTGTTTTTTAAAAGGAAAAATTATAGGAAGGCCACATAATAAGCATTAAAGTATTTAACATAAACCATGTAATTCTTAAAGATAAGGATTATTGGAGTTTATAAATATCAACATTAAGATTCAGGATTCATTCTATGAATATATTAATATATTTTATAATTAATCAAAATCTTTAGCTAGACAAACTTAAATTACAGACTGCATTTGAAATATGTATACTGTATCTAAAAACAGTGATTTTTGTTTGAACTTTTTGTAAAATAGTCTTTAAATCATCATTTTAAACAAGCAACTAATTACCATTACTGTTGAACCTGACAGCAAAAGTGCTTGTATTATATGTATTGGATAGCAAACTATTGTATAGGTATAAATATAAATGGTTTGAATGTAAAAAAAAAATTAATGATTTGAATTTCTGCTTAATTAGAAATAATTTTTCATTTAGTTTAAATAGTTTTCAGAAAAACTATTGTTATTGGTATATTAGTTATTCTTGTCACTGTTAAATTTCATTTTCCAATATGCATGCATGTAATTACAAAATATACAAAAAAACCCGTTTTAAACCAAAAAAACCTGGTTTAAACCAAAAAAATCAGTCTTTTTGGTTTTTTTCAATAAAATCTTGTTTTTTGCCAACCCTGATACAGAAACATAAAAATGATTGAAATTTAGTGATAGTACAAGTTGGTAATTTAAAAATTATTATAAATGAGCTTTAGTTTACTTTATACATATAAAAGACTAAAAACACTATATGTCATTGTTACAGCAGTCTCCACATTTATAATCGCAGAAAAGTTACAGTTAAGCTTTCGCTAGGTTGCTATATTCTCTTATATATAAGGTATAAAACTGAACTGCACCATCAGGTGCAAAAGTGAAGGCCTCCCATATGCGCTGCGACTGGTAGGAGCACCGGCACCTGCACATAACTCCTACTGAACCCATGAGGTGACGACATAAGTTGTTGTGATACACGGCAGATCCCATTATCAGGGGAGACCACCAAACACTTGATGATGAACCGAGATCCCCCAACAGCTTCAGATAAAAGCAAGACACCCAAAAGGGAGCCAGGTCCTCGGCCTTAAGTCAGGTTTTCCTGACCAGCACTTGTTCTACCAGAACTCAATGTTGCTAATAACTGCATTCCTTCATATTAGCAATAGTTAGGTTCATTTTAGCATGTTTAAACCCGTCGTTGCTTCCTACAGTGTCTTGAGGGAATGCAGTTACTTAACTCTCTATTTCTAATATTTTACTACCGTAAAATCCCGTTAATATACTCTCTCAGACGTGACGAAAAATCATAATCACAGGGGCCGCATACATGGGATTAAAAGGGTTTGTAACATGTATGGGTGGGGGTAGGGGGTATGCTAATTGTCGATCATCACAAAATATGTATTTTTGAATCAATTGAAGAAAGAAGAAAACATTATGTACTGTAATGACTATACAAAATAGAAAAACTGTATAACTTTGTTTGTTTGCAAGAGCTTGAGACTTATGCTATGCCGAAGGTGGCTTTATCTCTAATAATCCATTTGGGATAAACCCATAGATATCCAAGAAAAACTAGCACACCAACATGGTGCTTGTTGCCACGTGTATCCTTTATTTAGATTGTGACACTTTACTGTATAACTTTGCAAGCAACAGCGATTTTGGATCATAGAAAATTCTAGATTACAGAAGTTTTCTAAGTAGAATGCATTTAGATAAAAAATCTAATATCTGTCATTAATGTGGTAATAGAAAAGGAAAGGAACTTGATTATTTAAAATAATTAAAAAACACCAAGAAAATTCAATTAAAATTGTCCTAAAATATATTCTAAAAACAATAACATTTAACACAGTATCGCCATCTGTTGTAAATCAGGCAGATTAATAACCATATGATTTCTTTTTTAAATTGTGATTTCTGATATAAAAATATTAAATAAATAATACATAACACAAAAAAAAACAGTTACAACAAGAAAAAAAATAGCAAATGAATTCGGCTGGGTCTCTCGGAGTCGGTGTTGCCAGATTTTTAAAATGAAAAATACTACATCATACCATATAAACAAAAATAGTACATTTTCATCTTTCGTGCTATCTACAGATCAATCAATCGGTAACTTTTTTGTGCTTAGTTTCATATTAACATTAAATAAAACTATAAATTCTTTGAAAAAATAAATAATTTTCTTTAATCAGCACATTTAATTTATTTAATGAGAAACTTCCATTATCGATATTTTTATTGTCTTCATATCTTCATGGATTTAAATAAACAGCTAAACAAATGCTTGTTTATGTTTTTTCATATTGGCAACAGCTGCACTTTGTTTATGTTACTTACTTTTGTGTTTGCAAGTGAAAAGTACGAAAAAATATCTGAAACACTGCTCGGAGTAGAAAAACTGGTTATAAATCTAGGTCAACCGGCAACCCCTTTGGTTGGCAGTATTATGTTTAGAATCAGAACGCCTTTCTGATGCAACAAAAAAAAAAAATACTCAGAGCTCAGAAAAAAAGATACTTGGTATTGACCTTGATTGAGCTCAGAAAAAAAGATACTTGGTATTGACCTTGATTGAGCTCAGAAAAAAAGATACTTGGTATTGACCTTGACGAATGGG
The DNA here is from genome assembly GCA_963931845.1 of Maratus michaelseni. Taxonomy (NCBI): domain Eukaryota; kingdom Metazoa; phylum Arthropoda; class Arachnida; order Araneae; family Salticidae; genus Maratus; species Maratus michaelseni. The sequence goes on along the minus strand of OZ007598.1, from coordinate 309,218,270 downwards.
GTGGAATTTTTTGGGGGGAGAGGGGGTGCTTTCTTGGGATTTTTTGAAATTTTCTAATTTGTTTAAATTAGGGGGTGGGGGTGGGTAGGGCGTGATCAGGAGGGTCAGATTAATGGAATTTTACAGTACATATATGTTTTCTTTTCACAAATACGATATTAAATCATGGATTAATTTTTTCATATAACCAGATTTCCAAATTTTAAAATAAAGATTGGAAGTGAATTTGGTGCTATTTACAAACTGCATCTAGTTATAGGCCGCATTTTTGTTTTCAAAGCAGCAAAATCTAGTTTAACGCAGCAGTGTTAATCCCGGAAAATATGGTATATACGAAAATCACTTATTACTGGTGATCTCTTTATTGAAAGGTAGTTATAATCATTTCTATAAAGTATGGTTTTATTTTAACTAATATATAGTTTATTTATTTATTATAGTTTACTTTTTTTATAGCTTTTTGTTATTTATTTATTATTATTCATTTACTATAATTTGTTTATTTATTTTATATTATTCACCATTTTTAACAATGTTATCTGACTTATAATAAAATCCGAAGGCAAGAAAGTGTCTGTAACGGCTCCGGGCTCAACCACTCTGATCTGCGAATCGACCATAGTTAAACGCCATGTTAGGCTTAATGAAAAAGCTATACTACATCAGATTCTGCTGTTAAAATATTTGTAAAAGCATATTAGAGCTTTTAAAAATTTTAATTTTGTTTTAAACCTTCAAAAACTATTTCATATAAAACACGTATATCAACAATTCTGTATATATTTTTGTCTGCAAGAACTTTTTTTTCAGAAATAGCGGTGAATTCTTTCGTACGGAGGATTTGAGTGATCAATCCAGTACATTGGCGCCATCTACTAGCGTATTTTGAAAATTTGCTTCCATCTTAAACATAGTACAGGATCTATTATGCGAAATCCTCTGGACCAAAGGCTTTCCAAGTTTTGGAATTTTCCGGATTTTGTGTCCTCACGAAGTTCCCGATTCTTTGACAAAATTCGTTTTTTTTTCGTGATTCTTTAACAAAATTTGCATTTTTTCTGCTATTCTTTGACAAAATTTGCATTTTTTTCTGCTATTCTTTGACAAAATTTGCGTTTTTCTTCTACGATCCTTTGACGAAATATAATTTTTTCGTGGTCCTTTGAAGAAATTTATGTTTTCTTTTTGCGATTCTTTGAAGAAATTTGCATTTTTCTGCAATTCTTTGAGGAAATTTGTGTTTTTTGCTATTCTTTGATGAAATTTACCTCTTATTTACGATCCTTCGACAAAATTCGAGTTTTTTTCTGAGATTCTTTGACGAAATTAGCAGGTTTTTTTTCGCGATCTTTTGACGGAATTCGCATTTTTTCTGTGATCTTTTAACAAAATTTATGTTTTTTTTCCTTCGATCCTTTGACGAAATTCCACTTTTTCGCGATCCCTTAATGAAATCAGAAATTTTTTTGCAGTACTTTGAAGAAATTTGCGGGGTTTTTTTCGCGATCCTTTGGAGAAATTCATGTTTTTCCGCGATTATTTGACAAAATTCGTGGGTTTTTTTTCCGATCTTTTAACCAAATTTGTGTTTTTTTGTGATCCTTTGAAGAAATTTTTATATTTGGGCGACGATTGTTCAAAATTCGAGATTTTGTTATGTTCGAATCTTTGGACTGAAGACTAAAATTTTCGAAACCGAATGCCTTAAATTTTTAGGAAAATTCGAAACTGAATCACCCTTGATGAAATAAATATATAACTATTTTTTGTTTCAAACGAATCGTAATATAAATTAATTTTAAACTAAAATTTGAGAGAAAAATGATTTGTTTCTAATTTTGGGAAGAAGGGGGGGGGGGGGGGGGGGGAGTGTGTTCACCCGCTACTGAAGTAACAATATTTTAGTGATTACACACTGAAACACAATAGACTGAAAAAAAATTAGAAATCGGTAAAATTTTCGAAAAATTTCAAAAATTCTAAAATTTTAGTAAAAATTTACAAATTTAGAAAATTTTCGAAATTTTTTTGCCGACTTCGGGTTTTTCCGTATTTTGGAATTCCGGAAAAGGGGTCATATACTGTAAAATGATTCTTTCTTATCACACGTAATTAAAATATAAGGAATACATAGTACAGCATAATTTGCATTTAATTTTGCTTATGTAATCAAACAATGAGTAATGTGGTGAGTCAAACTGTTTAAAAGCTTATTGATAACACTTTTTTACAAAAACTTTCGCACATGGATTATTTGTTAATATTTAATTTGAATGTTTTGTCCAATCATTGAACTACTTCCGAAATTTAATACTCAGTAAAATATATATATATATCCTCATCATTTTCATTTGTAGAAATCATTTGTCATTTTTAAAATGTACTTTTTTACAGTATAAACCTTTTAATAATAAAATCTTCATGCTGTTTGTTTGTATGAAGTCTTATGAAAAAGAAACGCAGATCAACAATCTGTCATTTTTGACGGGGTTATATACTAGTTGATTTAATAATGTTCAATTATTGTTTTAAACATGATTGACAATGATGAACAAGATTAGAAATTAGCAACTATTTTTGGCAATCTATCCCAGATAATATATAAGTACTAAAATAATTTTAAGAATTAATTAATTTAATTAAAAGAAATTATTTAAGAATTTAAATTGAGAATTAATAATTTAAATCATAAACAAATAAATGATTTTTTTTAGATATTACATTTATGAATAAAATATAAATATTGTTAAAATATTTTATTGTAAAAATCTAATAAGCTAATGTGAGCAGTAAGAAACAATAGTTTAATGCACATTTCATCAATATTACAAAATATGTTAACGATCATTGTAAAATTGAAAAAATAAAATACACGAAATTTATTAATGTCACAAACACTATACCACATGTATTAGCTCTCTGTACACATGAAAACCAAATATGAAAATAATAATTGGATGCTGCAACCTCTCTCTTTTGGAATCCCCAAAAAACTACACGAAATTCATTAATGTTGTGACCACTACATTGCTTGTATGAGTGTTTCAGCAAATATATATATATATATATATATATATATAACTGGAGGCAGCAATCTTGCTGTATCGAAATCCTCAAACATTAAAGAAATTCATTATTGCTATGCAGCAACCTCATTATGTTATATTGGGAACAAAAAATATACAAGGAATTCGTTAATGCCATTGAAGGGGAAAAAATCACTCAATGCAGCAAACTCATTATATTGGAATCTAAAAAAAATACAAGAAATTTTGAAAAGCTCTTAAATTTTCAACTGCCAGTAATTTTCCCCAATGCAAATTACATTATATTAATGAAAATAGAAAAAAGTAATCACATATTTATTTATTCACATTATCTTTTTTAATTATCCCTCGCGGCTTGTGATGTCAGTTGTCAATTTAACAGATCTTGCACTTAACTATGCATGGCAAAATTTTCTCAATGCTTTTTCTCTTTTAACCCTTTAAGCATCTGGCAGAATTTTTCACATGTGTTTAACAACTCATAAAATAATAGATATGAAAAGAATTTTAATAAGGATTTATATTTAATAACCTTACATATCTATATTTCTTATGCACTGAAGAAAATTAACATTAAAATAAAATTTTTGTTAATTCAGCCTTTGATATCAAAATTTACGAGTAAAAAAAAAAAAAAATAAAATAAAATAAAAATAAATAAATAAATTAGGACGTTTAAAAGGTTAACATCATGACAACACAATTTAATGATGTAGTTCTTATTTTAATTAATGAAAGAACTAATAAATCAGTAAACATCATTAAAAATATAGATAAACATCAAATTAAGAATCATTTGATGATGTAACAAAAACATATGTAATGAATTTGAGATCAAGTGAATGGCATTTTTGGCAATAAATCCTATAGTTTGTTGATAATTTTTTTTATGGAAAGTGGTCGATCAGATAATGGATAAGTACCTGGAATTATTTTGAGTGTTCCTGTTACTATAAAAGCTACACTCTTCATTTGAAAAGCGAACATACCATAGCATATGTCATTAACATATATCAATTACATAGAAATCTGAGTATATTTATGAGAGTTAGAGCATGGACAGGCAGCAGACAGACAAACTGAATTCATAAATACTTTTTAACTATGTTGGAAAGTGATAAAAAGGGCAGGATGCTGCTGATAGAAAAGGGCACTTTTTAGATTCTGAAAGAGACACTATTTAGGTCCTTGAAGGCATTTTTTTATTTTTAAAAGCACTTATGTTATTTAAAAGATATGATAATCTTTTTAAAACACAACAATAAATCAGTAAGGCAAAATTTTTAGTACAAAAAACAATGAAGGTGCAGTATTTTGACCGAGGGTAAAGATCGATGTTATTTTTTAAATGAGGAGCAAAAAGGGTACTATTTTACAAATCAATGGGTAAGCATGATGCAGCATCCTCCTGAAACTTCCTGGGGAAACTACGTTTATATACACCATATTACGTATAACTTTGTGATACATCTTGGTTGTGTGACGAATAACCCTCACAAGCCACTATAAGGAAGCACCACAAACACCTTAAATAATTTCAGTTAATTTGAGAAACTTTCTACGCAGATGAAATTTACAGCAGAAATAAAACTCCCAATATGGTTTTATTAGAAAAGAAAAGAAAATAAATAAAGAAGGTTATTAAAAACCCCTTAAATCATTCATGAAAAGACATATTCTTTTAAGAAAATAAAAGTGTTGGGGAAAAGTCATCTGTAAAAAAATCACAAATAGATAAGAAAATATACTGAATTTTTTACTTGAAATGGTAAATAAAGCTTTTAAAATGTGTAATCATCTCTAACTTCTTGCATGCATAAGAATTGCTTTGCAGATTGTTATCGATACAGGGTGATAGTGGAGGGTATATGGGGATATACACCATATATATTCTGTTTTTTTTTAAAGAAACTCTGTAAAATCTGATTGTCAATTAAAGCTTTAACTCTTGGCATATAACCTCTGGTGTAGTGTGTACAGGGATCTGTCCAGACATTACTTTCAGGTTTCTGTTTTTTGTGAAACAGCCATTTAAATTTGTGAAAAACCTACTAATAATTCTGTGAATTTGAGAAGATCATTATGATAAAGTTAATTTTTAATAAGATATATGTTTGTAAAATAGACATATTTTCTTTATATATGTAAAAGTGACAGTCAGATTTTACTTTTAAATGATTAAATTTGTGGAAAGTTCAATTTGGAAAGGGAAAAGTTTTGTGAAAGGTCTATTTATAAGACAACGGATTTTGTGAAGGGTCCTGTTTTAAGGTGAAAAGTTTTGTGAAGGGTCCTGTTTTGAAATAAAAAAAATTGTGAAGGGTCCTTTAAAGGACCCAATTTCTTCCTAAACAGATCCCTGGTGTACCCCCAGTTTTCTTTACGAATACAGCACTGTATATGAAGATCCAATTAATGAAAATTTACCAGAGCTTTTTAAATTTAACAGTTATTTTCCAGAACTTTTTAAATTTAACAGTTATTTTCCAAATAAGAAATTTTCAAGATCAAGATAGAACTAAATTCTTCTTTGTATTGATACTCTTTGTTTAAGATATTTTAAGATACATAAATTTATACTACTTTATGATTAATTTATCTGCTAATATAACTGCATTTTTCATTATAATTTATTATTTCTGTAAAATCTTTTAAAGCACCAAGCTTAGCTCTACTCTACATACTTAAAAAAAAAAAGCTTTTGCTATGTTTAAATTGGTTAATTTGTTTAATGCAATCTTTTTTATCTCAAAAATGCTGCACGATTTTAAGGCCAGATTTGCTTGTCCAAACAATCAAGTTCTTTAAAAAAGGTTTTCAACGCAAAGTTAAATATTTAAAGCTTTTTTCAGCCCTGATGCAAATTCTTCACAGGAAATACAAAACTTTTCCCAGCTTATTTCTCAGCTTTTACAAATATTTAAAACCTATTATATTAGCTTTAAATATTTCCAGATTTGCCGCTGCAAATTTTTGACAGGAAATACAAAACTCTACTTCAATTCATAATTATAAAATTTCCTCTAAGTGAAATATATTTTTTTTTCTAAAATGAAATTATTTTTAAAACAATAATTATTTTTCATGCAAAGTATATAAAAAATGATAATTTTTGGGGGTCATAAAAGTACGGAAAAAATCAACACTTACCTAGTAACTATGGGGACAGCTATAAATCAGGATCATCAGCTGTCTGATTGTATAGTATCTTGTGTATAAGTCTACCCTTAAACTTTCTTTGCGTTTTGGCGGTTTAAAAGGTGGACTCCTACACCGGAAAAGACAATAAAGAAAGATATGAAAAAAGTAGATTTTATAAATCTAATATAGAGATAGGATTCTCTATAGAATAGGAGGCAAAATGTCAACCAGGTTTATTATACTACATTTAAAAACAAAATCTAAAATTTCGAAAACACAAAGGATACAATAAAGTTACTATGATTACATATATTTCTCTGTAAAATGTTTTTAAAAAGTCCAGCTAAACTCTACGCTATATCAAAATTTAGAAAAACGCTTTCCATAACCTTAAATTGGTTGAATCTTGAATGCATTTTTTTTAATCTAAAAATGTTCCAAGACTGCACGGCCAGATTTACTTTTATATAGGGGAACATGGGGCATAGTGAAATACTTAAAAGTAATTACAATTTTCAAAATGAAAAAACAGAAATTTTATTTGAAATTTTATACTACATAATTTATAAGACCCTTGCCTTATGAAATTAATTTTTTTCAAATTTTTATTCTTGATTTTCTGTGATGTATTAAAGATGTAACATAGCAGTAGAAAATTATCACTTTGCCCCAGGTATGGGGCAAAGTGATATTGTTAATGGGGCAAAATGAAATATAAACAAGTTCACTTCTTTACATGATTTTTTACAGTTGTATGATAATTATGCTGATCCACATAAGAAACGAATTTGTCCATGTCTGAGTTCTTTCACTTTACACAACTTTCCCAGTATTTCTGTATAGTATACAATACTTGTATCATCAGTTATAGGCCACACATAAACATCCTTTTTTTGTCTGTATGGCCGCATGAACTTAATTGAAAGAAAATGTGGTCCATCTTGCGAGGGAAATGAAATCACTTTACCAACAAACTGCTTCTTTTTACCTGGACCTTTATCTGAGTGCAACTCAATCAAGAGAAAATCCCCATTATTTATTTCACTAAATTCCACCTTTTCTGTAACAAGCTGAACTTCAGCCTTGTGTTCAGTGAAGTCATCTTTCAGGGTCTCAAATTCATCTTCTGTCTCACTGTTATCATCACAAATATCAGATTCTACTGATGAATTGGATGAATCTGAATATTCAATTTTTTCAATATGTTTCTTTTTCTTTCTATTAGAACCTGAAGATGCTGCAAATAAACTCTTAGCTACTTTTGGCTTGCAAGTTGTAGCAGTTATCATTTTCTTTTGTGCTCGTAAATCCTTCAGTGCAGGACTTGAGGTTAAAACCATAGTTTTACCACGTCTTTTATTTAAACGCTTGACACGATGTTTGGCAATAGGAATAGGCAATATATCTCTTGGAGAAACGTGAGTTGTTTTTGTAGTTTCCATCATAGGAGATGCATTTGTTTTGCTTGGTCGAGGTTCATTTATGTCAAATGCACAAGTGTCTAGTGCAAGTGGGTCTATTTTAGTTGTATCAGATGTATGTGTATCTCCCATTGCATTAGCTGAAATTGTGTCTGTGTCAATATCAATATTATCTACAGAAAAAGGCCTGTCAGTTGTTTCTGCAGGAGAAAACAGATCATCTGTTAAATATATGTGGATTATAAGGGCAAATTCCTGTCTTTTGAAACCCATTAGCAGCTGTTTCAACAGTTGCTGCTCGCATGTAAGCTCTACTAAACAATGATCCAACTTCAATGATTGTTATCACTTTTCCAGGATTGTTTCTAAGCCAGGTTCTAGCCTCTTGCTCATAATATTTGTTAAGTGGGAACATGAAACTAACATCTAATGGCTGTAATCTATGTGAAGTATGTGGTGGTATGACAAGGATATGCACATGTTTGGCTCTTGCCCGTTCAACGAGTTCTAAATTTGTAGTATGCGTCTTATGCCCATCAATTATAAGTAAAACTGGTAGATCTTTCGTTGGCTTACTATGTTCCACGAAATGATTAAACCAAATAGGTGCATAAATTTCAGTCTGCATCCATCCAGATTGATGACAAACTACTTTGGACTGTGGTGACAGATTTTGCTCAAACAGGGGATTGTGATGAACTCGTGGAAAAACTAAAAGTGGTGGAACATAATGACCAGCTGCATTAAAACAAATTTCTGCTGTTACTAATGTTACACGCTCAGCTGATGAAAGAATTCCCACCTGTTTTTTACCTCTTGCTGCAATAATTTTTGAAGGCTTGTTGGGGACTGTTGAGATACCACTCTCATCAGCGTTGTAAATTCTGTTTGGTGGAAAATGATATTTATCCATTAATTCTCCAAGGGGTTTAAAAAAGGAGGATACTGAAATGGGATTAAATGCAGCTGCTCTGGCAGTTGATGTATTTTCTGGTTGTCTAATAGAGAGTTCTTTGTGTCTCTGCAAAAAGCCATAAACCCAATCCATGCCAGCCAAACAAGTCTTGTGATCAAAAGGGTTTGGAACATTATTTTTTACAGCATATTGATATGCAAGTGATCTTATATCTGTTCTGGTTAATCCAAACAGCCTGGCTTCCATATCAAGAACATGATTCATTATCTCTTTCTCTTGCACTGCAGAAAATACAGGTCTGTATAGAAAAAAATATATAAATGTGTTTGAATTGTTTTAACAATCAGATAAAACATCTACTAAGATTACTAATTACCTGTATCTCCCCAAGCCTTTTTTAGAAGCTTCTGCAACATTTCCATCTTCTTTGACTTCTTTGTACAGTGTAGCCACTGGTATTCCATATTGTTCAGCTGCTGAATTAAGACTCATCTGATCAGTACCTGTTACTGCCTGAACAGCAGCAGTCATTGATGCTTCAGACCAGGATTGCTGCTCTGTTTTTCTTTTATATGTCCTTACCATTATACACCTGAATATGTAAACAAAATGATTTTACACTTTTAAAATTATAAATATGTTCTAGGTGCAAAGTGAAATAAAATATTTCAGTTTGCCCCATCACTAAAAATCTTTTTCACTTTGCCCCGCATGTGCATAACAAATTCTTATAAAAAATTAAAACCAAAAGTAGGCCTAATATTAAATAAACAAGTACTTCACTAGACAGCAGAAGAATTTAATTTATATTTACAATATTATTAAGAAGAACTCTATCATTATATAATTAAAAAAATGTTATTTACTTACCTAATAATATTACAATATTTTCATCCAATTTGAAAAATGGTTACTAACTTCATATATATTGATCTCTGGAGGTGATTGTTGCCTGACAGTAAGCAAGTAGATGTGAAACAACATAATTAAAATATTGACTGATAGGTGACACTGCATACGGACTAAATATTTAACCATTTCACTTTGTCCCCCTATTTCATTTTGCCCCAAGTTCCCCTACCATAAGAAACTTTAAAAAACGATTTTCAGCGCAAAGTTAATTATTTAAAATTCGTTTAAGCTCTACTGCAAAATCTTCAGAAAATTTCTGACCTGCCAGGTATCTGTGGGTATCGATTGCAAAATTTCTTGATTGATTTACGAGTCATTCAAACGGCAACATTCGTTTAGTTTTCCTCGTTAATTTGTTTTTTACATAAACATTTCTTTAAATATGTTCCGAGTAAATAACCAGAAAATGCAGTCAAAACCCAAAACATAACTCAGTTAAAGGCTTGTGGTAGTAATTTATGAACTCTTTAATTTTTTTTTTATCGAGTTAAAATATATCGATTAAATGTAATTGAATAGTTTGTCCTTCAGAATATGGCATCACAGGGTGTTGGCGTCTGTTTCCTTGCAAATTGCTTTAGGTAAAATTCACCTGATTTCATTCAAATTTTCTCTTAAAAGTAAGTTTATTTATCATTACTTTCTATCGAAAATGAAATAGTAACTTTTTAGGACTACTTGGTAAGATTGAATTGTATTGTATGCTGCATCATATTTCAGGTATTGTAATATATATCCCCAGATAATTAGACGATTCTATAACATACCATATTTTCTGATTAACAGCATGCATTATTTGATAGCTTTCTATAAAGGTATATAGGTTTTATCGTATTTCATTCACCATTTGGCGAAATCTTGCCAAATCGTGGATAGTCAGCCAGCTATATCTCTTTTATTATTTGAAAAGCTGAGCTTCATATTTTTTAGTGATGGCGTTTGTTAAGTATATTGAGTTTGTTATATTATCAGGTGATTCTTCATGCGACATTTATCTGTATTTTTAATGATTTATTATTTATTTTTTTAATTAAAATAACAATCATGTGTAATAATTATCAATAACAAAGCTGTGCCTATCTATCACAAATCTTCATGATTGTTTACGAGTCATTCAAACTGAATCGTTCGTTTAGTGTAACTTGTTTCTTTATACTTGAAAAAAATATATATCTTTTAAATATTTAAATATTTCTTGTAATAAGTTCTGAGTAAATAACCGGAAAAAGCAGTCAAAACATAAATGAGTTTAAGGATTGTGGTAGTTATGAACTCTGCTATTTAGTATCGATTAAATAGAATTGAATAGTTTTTTCTTTTGTAATGTGTCCGCGTCTGTTTGCTTGCAGAATGCTTTAGGTAAAATTCACCTGAATTTCCTTCAAATTTTCTGTTAAACGTAGATTTATTTATTATTATTTTCTTCCAAGAATGAAATAGTAACTTTTTAGGACTACTTGGTAAGCTTTAATTGGATTATATGCTGCATCATATTTCAGGTATTGTAATATATCGCCAGATAATTAGAGGATTTTATAAACCACCCTCTTTTTCAGATTAGCAGTGATACCTCATAAAAGTTAGCCCCCCCCCCCATCACCCAATGACGGAAAATGAGAAAGTGACAGATGCATTTCGTTTGATCAACTTTATTTAATGAGTTATAATTAAAAATGCAGAGGGGGGGGGGGGGCTAACTTTTAGGAAAATTAAAAATACGCAAAAAAAAAAAAAAAAAAAAATTAGTGATTCTTATCAGAAATCGTTAGATCAGATTTGATCAACCATTTATAGCATTTGATCAAACCCAGAAGTGCCCGAAAAATCGATAAAGTTGTCCCCTACAAGTTAGCCCCTCCCTTGACAGAATTTCGGAAATAAAACGGTGTCATCCGACGTAGAGTCGATTGATAAGACTTGATCAATCATTTTTAGCATTTGATCCAACCTGGAAATCTCCTAAAAATCAATATTTCTAATTAGAAATGCGCAGGGGGGGCTAACTTTTAGGAAAATTAAAAATGCGCAAAAAGAAAAAAAATAGTGATTTTTATCAGAAATCATTAGATCAGATTTGATCAACCATGTTTAGCGTTTGATCAAACCTGGAAATGCCAGAAAAATTGATATTTCTAAGTGCAGAAACCATAAAAGTTAGCCCCCCCCCCCGCTTATTGAAACTGACGGAAATTCGGAACAAATTTGATGTCAACGGTTGTAGAATCGTTTGATCAGATTTGATCAACCATTTTTAACGTTTGATGAAACCTGGAAGTGCCCGAAAACATCGACATTTCTAATTTCAGACACCCTAAAAGTTAGCCCCCACCCCCTGATTGAAATTCACAGAAATTCGGAACTAAAACGATGTCATCCAACGTAGAATCGTTTGATAAGACTTGATCAACCATTTTTAATGTTTGATCAAACCCGGAAGTGTCCTAAAAATCAATATTTCTAATTAAAATTTGCAGGGGGACTAACTTTTAAGAAAATTAAAAATACACAAAATAAAAAAAAATTAGTGATTCTAATCAGAAATCGTTAGATCGGATTTGATCAACCATTCTTAGCGTATGATCAAATCTGGAAATGCTCGAAAGATCGATATTTCTAAGTGCAGAAACCCCTAAAAGTTAGCCCCTCCCTTATTGAAACTTGCGGAAATTCAGTACAAATTTTATGTCAACGGACGTAGAATCATTTGATCAGATTTGATGAATCATTTTTAGTGTTTGATCAAACCGGAAGTGCCCGAAAAATCGATATTTCTAAGTGCAGAACCCTAAAAGTTAGCACTCCCGTCCTTATTGAAACTCACAGAAATTCGAAACAAATTTGGTGTCATTGGATGTAAAATCATTTGATCAGATTTGATTAACCATTTTTAATGATTGATCAAACGGAACAAATTTTCGGAAGTTCCCGAAAAATCGATATTTCTATGTGCAGACACCTTAAAAGTTACCCCCCCCCCCCCACCTTATGGAAACTGGAAGAAATGCGGAACAAATTTGCTGTCATCGGACATAGAATCATTTGATCTGATTTGATCAACCATTTTTAGTGTTTGATCAAACTCGGAAGTGCCCGAAAAACTGATATTTCCAAGTGCAGAACCCCCCCCCCCCCTCGAAAGAATTTTGGAGCAAAAATGGTGTCACCGGATGTAAATTCATTTGATCAGATTTAATCAACTCTTTTTAGGGTTTGATCAAACCTGGAAATGCTCGAAAATCTGCTATTTATAGTAGCCGATTTCTAAAAGTTAACCCTCACCATTTGACGGATATTTGGGATAAAATTGGTGCCATCTGACGTTGAATCGTTCAATCAGATTTTAACATTTTTCATTTTATATGAAAAAAAAAGATTTTTTTAGTCAGTATCGTAAAAGTTGATATAAAAAAACGTGTTTCTGGGTATTGTTATTCAAAAAATATTGTGATTGGGCCCACAGAACTCGAGATAAGAATGCACCTCCGGGCGGTGGAAACTAAAACCTATACGGCGATCAAAAAGAATGAGTCAAATCCCATTGTGATCCAGCTCACAGAACCCGAGAAAATAAAAAATCCTACCTCTGGAGATTAATATTCTGAAATAGCGGTAACCCAGGCCCCAGTAGCAGAAAATTTTCCACGTGTCTGCGACAGATATTTCAGCAGCAGAAAATAATCTGCAGGTAAACTATGTTACAATTCAGGATTGGCAGGTCTTTGACATGTGTCCGTTTTTGAGAATTTAAACTCCAAAACCATCTATCAAAAACTTTATCAAAAAACCTCAAATACTGCATTGATATGTAAAATTTTACATTAAATAGCACTTATATTATATGAAACAGTACAACATTGCATGTAATGTTTAAAGTCTTTCACTGTATATCCATAATTAATATCTAGTAAAGTATTACTGTTACGTGCAATTTTTTAACTTAATTTCTCGATATTTACCAGCAACCTATTGAAAAATTGAGCGTTTTTTTCCCCGCGACATATTGATGAATTTCAAATTTATTTCTTGTAACCAACAGACAAATTACGTGATTGTTTTCCTGCGACTGATTGAAGAAATTCGTGATATTTTCCTGTTACCAAATGGCAAATTTTGCTTTTTTTGGTGACCGATAAGCGATTCCTAATTTTTTTTCCTCCGCATCTTACAGGTGAAACTCGCATGTTTCTTTTTTACACATGATTGTGGACAATTTTTGCAATTGTTTTCATGACCGATCGGCGAATTGTGCTATTTACCTGCAATAGCTTGACAAAATTTACAATTTTCTTTTCTCGTGATTGACTGATGCATTTTTCAATATTTTTCCACAACCTATAAATGAATTTTGCGATATTCTTCTGCCACTGATGGCAGAATTTTGGGGGGTTTTCTGCAACCGACTAAAGAGATTCACGATTTTTCCCGTACCAACAGATGAATTTCGAGATAGTTTTCCCACGATCGATTGACTTAACTCATGATATTTTCCTGCAACTGATTGGTGACCTTTTGGATTTTTTTCCACGTCTTGCTGACAAAACTCACAGGTTTTTTTTTTCACGCGATTGTAGGCGATTTTTGCTATTTTCCCCCTGCGATTGACGGAAGAATTTTGTGATTTTTCCCACAACCGACTGACAAATTTTGAGATTTTTCTTCATGCGAGTAATTGACAAATTTCGTAATACTTTCACACGATCGTTTAACGAACTTAGCGAAATTTTTCTGTGTCCGATTGACAAATGTTCAGATGTTTCTTCAACCTGTTGGTGAAATTTGCAGGTTGAAATAGACCGACGGCAATTTTTTTTGTGAGCCCGAAACAGACCGATGCAGCAATTAAAAACAGGCCGAGTGCATTTGCAGCTATAAAGGGTCCCCACAGGGAGCACTTTTCATTGATTTCTTTAACCACTTTTTACAGATTTTCTCTTTTGAACTTGCTAGCGAGATGCACGTACAATATATGAGCGAATGCTGTTGGTCCATTGGGCAGGGATGTCGAAGAAAGAAAATTTATATTTAGCTTGCAGTGAATGATGAGATGCTCGCAGTAGATCATCGCGCTCCTCTGGATGCGAAGCGAAATTGTGGCTGTGGCACTGCCCCCGCTGACGAAGTAAAAAGAAATCTGCAGAAGTATGGAAAAGAATCTGTGAGCCGAAGAAAGTTCAATGGAAAAAAATCTGCAGAAGGGAGAAAAAAAATCTGTGACATACGTCGCCCGTCTCAAACTTTCTGCTATCGGGATCTAGGCCTGAAGAGGTGAAAATTAAAATGACAATTTGTTTCCCTGCCCCCGTCCCCTTCTAATGTCTCTGGATTGAAGATAGGATAAAAACACAATAAATTTCTTTTCTCATAAAAAATAAGGTTTTTGAAAAAATAAAAATTTACCGGCCGATTTTTTTTGATTTTTTGAATTTTTTAAATAAAATTTGATTTTGCGTACCGATGCAAATTTTCAAATCCCTATCTTTTAAAGTTTTAAAAATTTGAATGTATGTTAAAATCTGTCAGTGCAGCTTTTCATTAATCTTTGTACTTTGTATTGTCTCATTTTATTTTATTTTTATACTTTGTATGTCAAAGTAAATGAAATATATATTTCACTCACACAATGCCTCACTATACATTGCTAATTACCATAATTTAGGGAAGAAACGCCGCGGCGTTTACGAGTTTAAGTTTAAAATTTGCGAAATGTGGCGTTTATACCATTGCGGCGTTTGTGAAAATTTTGTGTAAAATATTCAGTGTTTAAAATTTTTTTTCACTCATCCTTTTTTTTTCTTTGAATAATTTTTGCCTTGATCGCGAAGCAATGTTACCGATGGTAAGTGAAAGTCCTGTTGGTACCCAAGGAATGCAATACACGAGTCCCCTTTTGGGGGCAAATGTGGTGAATGGATTAAGGAGGGACAGGGAGCCACAATGGAAATTCCTTTTTATTGCACTGCACTGTAGAAACATAGAAAAAGACAGCTGTTTTCTGACATTAGCAATGGAAATTTAACTCTTTTGTTTATTTTTTATATTACTCATTAAAACATTACATTATATTTATTGGAAAGTAAAGACTATGTTGCTGTCATTGCTTCTTTCAACTTTTGTTATAACGATCTTCTGTTAATGAAATTCCCGTTCTTACGGCGAACTTATAGTGAAGATTTTTCTAAAATCTTTTTGATTATTTATTCAATAATAGTTTTGGAAGTTTATTTTTTAAACATATTTTGAATCCTCTGTTATAACAATTCCCCGTTAATGCGCGATTTTGCAATTCCCGTTCTAATGACGAACCCATAGTGAAGATTTTTCTAAAATTGTTTTGATTATGTATTCCATAATTATTTTGGAAATTTATTTTTTAAATGCATTTTGAAGTATCTGTTATAACAATCCCTGTTAATCCGTGATTTTGAAATTCCCGTTCTTACGACAAACCCATAGAGAAGATTTTTCTAAAATATTTTTGATTCAATAATTGTTTTGGGCATTTATTTTTACAAAATTAATGTGAAATTCTCTTGCTAGCATTGCAATAATTTTTTCAGAGCACTGTTCCCCTCAGGGCCGTGCAAAATGGGAAAGGGAGGGGGAAGCTCTTGCACCGGGTGCCAAATGAAAAAAAGATAACTTTCTTTCAGACAGACAGACATTAGACATGCCATGCGTTTCGTATTATTCCTGTCACATCGAAAGAAACGCAATCAAATGCCCAGTAACTGCTGAGAAATTATTTATCCCAAACTATTTTTTCTTATCTATATTTTTTCTTATTTTTTACTTTCTCAAGAATAAGAAATCATTATTTTTAAAAAAATTATTTACTAAGGTCTTTACACTATATTATATTTTAAATACTATATTTACCCAAGAATATTACATTTTTTAACTAAATATGTTTAGAATAAATACACTTAACTGGGGGAAAAAAATAATAATGATACTGCAGGGTAAGTTAGTTTCTCTATTGTTTTTGTTTTATTGTTGTATGTTTACTTCAAACATTTTCTTTCCAGCCGTCTGCCGAGAAAATATTTTTCAGCGGAAATAAACAGCAAACAGAAGTAACGAAATGATACCCTTTTTTTTTTCCTTACTTATTATTAAAAAAAAAATTATATCTCTGTTTATAATCGTCCTATTGTATTCAAAATTTCAGCAAATTCAAATAATACTAAATTAGGCCGCTTACCAAATTTCTATTTAAATACAATACGTTTTCAGAAAATTAGACCCCCTCAAAAAGAGCCCACTGCCTGAGCCCAGCCACTCAAAAAAAAAAAAGTGCTGACAACTAATTTGTTTTTATCGTGGTCGGAGAGGAGGCGAAATTGGACGTTACAGCTTGCATCTGATAACGTTCTTAGCCATGGAGAAAGGACTCATTATTATGGTGACTTGTTGCACCTTTTCTTGCCGGAGTAATAAGTTTTGTTATTTCCTATTTAGGAACAATATATATATATATAAATTAGTAATGATTGTGTAAATTATAAAATAATATTTTAAAGAAAATTAAATAAAATATTTTAGTATTTTAATAAATTATTTTCATCTTTTATAAACAATAATGTAAGAAATATAATCTTTGTCTATGAAATGTCATATTAACACTAGAATTATGCCATTCTTTATATATGTAGATTTTTTTAAAAGGTCATTTTGATCCCTTTGTAAATAAAACTGCAATTTTCATTAAGTAATATTGTAAGCTTGTAAAAGTAAAATCAGTATAATTTATTTTAATCCTCTGACTGCTGAGCTAAAGGCAAAATTGTAATGTTTTTCTGTAATTTTTTAATGTAAAAAAGGGTGATTTTCCACCATAATGTAAAAAACTTAATTATTTATATAAATATAGTCCCTGAGAGGAGAATCATTCTTTAAAACTGCATTATATTTGTAGTACCAGTAGACCGAGCCATGTAAAGATTTCACACTGCAGTCTAATTTTTTTTAATTAATATACAATATTTCTTAGATGCAGGCTTAAACTTCAAAAGAAAAATGAAGGATAAAATTACTTCCAACAACATTATCTGAGGAAGTATAGGGTGAGTCCACAGTATTTGCCTTCAGAGCTTTGAAAAATTTTTAAAAAATAATCAAGTATTATACATCATTTGAAAGCTAGAAATCTCTTCTATCAAAATGTATTACTAAAATAATTTTAATATGAGTAAATAAAGTTTTACAGCATTTTATTTGTTACATCACAAAAATCTGTCACATACGGGATATTAGTTTTTTGACAGTAACTTGAAAAATATTTTGTTAAATTAAAAAAAAATTTTAGGGCATAGTATTTTCTTTAAATAGCAACATGATATTAAATTCCAAAAGAAATAATAAAAATAATAATCTCTTAAAAATTTTCATTAATTATTTTTGTCTTGTCCCGTACGTGACAGTTTTGAATTTTTCTTCTTTTTTATAAAATAATACTGATGACAACTCCACAGTTTTTTGTTTTCTCTTACTCTATAATACAAGCATACTGAAGCACCTAATATTATTATTAAACCTGTTAATTAAGAAGCTGACTTAATTGAATAAAAATGTGTCATGTACAGGACAATTCTGTAACGTACGGGACAAAATTTTGTAAATTAATTTAAAGCTGCGTAAAAATTAATTTTTTAAGATAATGCTTGTTATTTTTTCACATAGATGGCAGCACTGTTGCAAAGTATCTGTAAATATTTATAGTTAAGAGCAATAAATACAGTCATTCCATGTTTTGTTATGCTTAAAACAACATCTAAATCATCTGCTGTTTATAATATTGTTGTTTTGCAAAGCATAGTGTTTTATTATTAGGAATTAAGAATTATGAATATATGTTGAAGATTTTAAAATAGTTACTTTAGTTTTTCTTTTGAAAATTGTTATTTCAATTTAGTGTTTTGTTCTTGAAATTAGTGTTTTGTTCTTGTTTGTGTGATATTGCATAGTTTGAAAAAAAAATGGCTGCAACTTTATCAGAAAGAAGGAAAAAACATCGTGAGGAAAATTAATCAAGAATTATGAAAAGCTGAAAAAGATAAATAATTAGTTAGAATTAAAAATTATAGGCAGAAAAAAAAGTTAACAATGACTATTAAAGAGATTGATCGACAAAGGCATAAGGAAACTGAAAGAAAAAGAGTTCAGAGAGCTAAGACGAAGCAAAAGACAAATAACACAGAATTCCAAGAACTGCCCACAACTTTAAGCATGACACCCCAAGTTTTGGGAAAAGCTGTGAAGTGTGTAAAAAACATTTTGCCACCAACACCAAACAAACAAATTCCCATCATAACAAATGTTTTTCAAAGTTGGTCACCAAATAAGGTTCAGATTCTTTCCAAGGAGCTCCACTTGAAAAACTGCCTTAAACAAAACAGTGGAAAGGAAGAAAAGAGCAGATGCACTTTTTGAAGAACAAAAAAAAAAGAAGTGTCTGAATTTTATAAACAAGATTCAGTTAGCTGAATACTACCAGGAAAAAAATAGTATGTTTCTGTGGAAAATGTTGCTACTGGAAAAAGAATAAAACTCCAGAAACGAAATTTAATAATGAAAATAAAGGCAGCATACCAATTGTTTAAAGAACAATCAACAATTTCAATCAGATTTAGTATATTTGCTGCTCTTAGACCTGCAGAAGTTTTCCCAATTTCAGAAAAATATCATGAAGTCTGCATGTGTTCATATCATGAAAACATTGAATTGTTAATTGATGGATTAAACAAAATTAGCAATTATTTTAAATTTCCAGCAAGTGCAGAAGCAACAGTAAAAGAAACTATTTGCTTTTTTGATCTTAACAACAGTAAAACACTGTTGAAAAAGGATCTGCAATGAATGTTCAGTAGAGGCCTGTGTAGACAGTATTCTTGATTTCAATACAGTAGGTGTTGAAGAAGAAATGGAAGTTAGTTTTTACCAATGGAAACGCATAGAAGATAAATTTATGAAAGAATTAGTTTTGTGTGATTTGCTTCAGGCAAAAGAAGAGCTGATCAGTTAGTTACTTCCATTTGCATTGCATATTTACACTGCACATAAACATCTTTCAGAATTTAAATATTTAAAATAACATTTACAAGTTGGTGATATTATGGTTCATAAAGATTTTGCCGAAAACTATTTGCTGAAATACCAAGGAGAAATAATGGCTGCACATTGGAGCTCTGCACAAGTGACATTATTTACATGCATTGTATGTTATAGAGATGACAAAACTTTATATTTACGACATGAAAATTTTGTCGTTGTCTCTGATGACTTTAATCATACAAAAGAAGCTGCATATGCATTTAACTATGCAATACTGCAAGACATGAAAAAAACATCAGCAGTAAATTGTGCTCATTTCTGGTCTGATGGTTGTGGAGCACAATTTAAAAACAGATACAATATGCAGAATTTAATGTTACATAAAAACTATCGTAATATTGACGGTGACTGGAGTTTTTTTTGGAACAGCTCATGGGAAAGGGACTGTTGATGGCCTTGGGGCAGTAGTGAAGAGAAGTGTTTGGCTTTCAACATTGCACATACAATACACTATAAATTCTGCAGAAGAATTCGCTAAAGGTTCTGAAAAAGAAACCTCTAATATTAACATCAAATACATAAGTTCAGAAGAAATAGTAAAACTTGTCAATACAATAAGATTAGCAGAGCAGTGGAAAAAAGCAATTCCAGTTCCAGGCATCCATAGCATCCAATTTGCAAAACCACTGGATAATGGAAATCTCGGCCTTTGGAACCATTCGTGTTTTACTACAAATGAATTTCCCGATGCAGAAGTAAAACTTTGGCTTCCAACTAAAGAAGTCCGATGAGTTCCGGACACAGCCAATCCAAACAACAGATTGGGTATCTATATTGTATGTTGACCACTGTTGGCCTGGTATTGTAGAATCAATCAATGATGATCATTTATGCATATCATTCATGAAAGAAATAGGTGTAAATAAGTTTACTTGGCCAAGCATTGCTGAAAAGGAAAAATATTTTGATGAGAAGTAATCCCCCTAATCCAATTAATAATAGAGGACGTTTTTCCTTGTCATCCGATAACATAAGAAGAGTAGAAGATATCACTGATATGTTAGAGCTTCGTTGAAAGTCTATTGAATCATATTACATGAATAATTTGTATTGTTTCATTGTATAAAATTTTCATTTAAATTTGTACGTTGTTGTGTGAAATTCCTTTATTTACTTGTTTTTATGCCTCTTTTCCATCTTTTAATAAGTGAATTCACAAAATTTTCCATTAAATGATCCTTTTTACTGATACTAGGTAGATTAATGAACATCTGACTAGCATACATTTTTACATACAACAAAGCATACATTTTAGGTTACTTGTGAAATACCATTTATTCAATAGATCTATTGTGTGTTCTTTTTTTTAACCATTTCAATTAGAATTTTGCTTTTTAATCATAAATATAGAGTATACTCGTGCAGAGATGTCTCTCTTTACATTTCTTGTACTACTTATTTTTTTATAATCATTTTTGAGTACAATATGTTGCAGTATTTTATTTTTGTGGTAACAGTGATTTGAGAAACCTTTCATTTCATTTATGAAAACAATGCTGATTTTATTTTTAATCAAATAATGTGTTTTAACAAAATATGAATATACTATGTCAGAAGCCTTCTGAAAATTCTTTCATATGATATTTCATTTATCGTTTTGTATTTGAATAGAAAAAGGGATGTTGACAACAGAAATAATATATAATATTATGTTAATTTAAATAATGCTTCTATTGCAGTGAAACATACAGATTAGTAAAGAGATATAGCAGTTCATAGCCATAAGAAGGTTAAATGACATAGTAATTATTGTCTGAAATGTGTTTATATATAGAAATAATTAGCTAATTGAGTTGGAAAATCTTGTTTCAATTCAGTTAAACTTTAGAAGTAACAACGATGAAAATTATGAGTGTTTATGTAAATTTTTGTTATAAAATGGCATTGTAAAGCAAATTAATCAAATATTTTAGTATTTTAATCAGTTATTTTGTTTTTATAAAGAATAATGTAAGAATCATAGTATACTTAAAAAAATAATTTTGAACATAGCAATTTTCATATTGAAAACATTGTTTATTATCCAAATATGAAAACCTGTGTCTACACATGCTCTTGTGAAAAATAAATTGGGCCCCACATTTTAGACTTGAAATTAGGATCATGCAGCTAATGTATCCCTAACATATCCCAAACATTGCAATGCTGTGAATTTTTCTAATAAGATATTTTATGAGTTTTTTAAGTTTAAATTTTATCTCAACATAACTGCAGTCTATTATTAAGTATGATTTTTTTTTTCATTTATCTCCAGCTTAAATGGTTTCCTTACACATAATGAAAACTGGCTGCGAATTGGACATTCGTGAATCACTCACAAACATATTTTACTTTTGGAGAATGCATTCATGTGTTTTCACTGTCACTTTGAATTTCTCACTAATCATCTCATAACTGACTGCCCAGGCTGAAGACACATGTGTAGAATTTACTTTAATTTATCAACACCTACTTTGATAAATCTCATTGAAAAAAAGCAATCTTTGCTTTTTTTAATGCAGCATTGTTTTTTTTTAATCATAGTTGCTTGAGGTCTTAATAACACAATTTTAAAATTTATTGTTTTTGCAATTGACAGTTTTAATTCTCTACGCTTGTATGGGATATCTGGATTGGAAACACCATTCAGATAAAATTCCCTTTTAAGCTTCGTTTTCATTTTTTAATTACATTTATTTTTTAGCATAACTTTCTGAGGACGGTCTAATGTTTACTTTTAATTTTTTACTTTAATGTGGCATGCCCCTAAAAAGAATTTGTGCTGTTAAACCTTAAAACTGGACCAAAAAACCAACACTGACCAATCAACCAGACTATTTTTCAATTGGCAACACCTATATACTATATGAATATAAATGACCAGGGCTTTACAAATTTGAAAAAATCTGGTAGCCAGGTATAAATTCTAGTCGCCAGTAAAAAAATTTAACACCCCCCCCCCTCCCCGTTATTGATTTTTAAAAAGTACAAACGTTTGCTTAGGAATTAAGTCAGAAAAAATAATAACAAACATAGTTTAGAATTATTAGTTACATAGTTTATAATAGTGCATAATAACTAAGTTTTCTAAGGAAACTTATCAAAGTTATATATTTGTGAAAAAAATAATAATAAAGGAAATATTGTAAACTCTGAATTAACCGACATGTTCGGGAAATGCTGATTGCCGTATGCTTCAAATGTTCAAATAGTTGAGTGCTACAAAATCTATATCGGATGAGAGGGCATCTATAAAATAGTGAAGCCGGAAAACGATTTTATGCCTATTTAGCCTATCAAAATAAAAAAGTCAAATAATTCTGATTTAATTATTTCAAAATTTGCATTTAATGACATTTGCAATAGTTTGCCAAATTAAAAATAAGTTAATTTTTTCTGTTGTTGTTTGTTTGTTTGTGTGTGTGTGTGTGAATATAATTTCAAATTTATTTCTTAATATTTTGTAACTTTGCAGCATCTATAATGAGATATCTTACAAGAAATTTAATTAAACGTTGTGATGTTCGCAAACTCGAGGGCTATTAACGCGTAATATTACGAGTTATTACGTAAACGTTTGTTTTCGTAGCTAAAAAGGAAAGAAAAAAATACATTTTCTCGCGCTGGATTAAATCGAAATCAGCAGCCGGCTGAGGTTTATTTTGATCCAACGATCTACGATAAAAATTTAAAAAAAAAAAAAAAAAACTTTTTGAAGTGCAATCAATGATTTTTTATTTCCATTTACTGCAGATAATAATCCAAACAATGTAATTATAAAATACTATTGAGAAACAACTCTGAACCAGACACTTGTCGCCAAGACAGAGTGACGGCAATGTCCAAAGGGTGTGGTGCAAACAGACGAGAGGCGCCAAGCATTTTAAGCAGGGAAAAAATATCAAAAATAATAATACATATTTTTATTAAAATGAATTATTGAAATTTTAATTAAGTTTTATAGATTTACTTCGAATGAATTACTTATAATCACTTATATGTTATTATTCTTTTAAAATGAATGTAATAGATTAAAAGTTTTAATTCTGAACACAAAAATCTGATTTGAAACATACAAAAAAGTAAGCATTTTTTATCATTGCATCCAATTTTTAGAAGCCACATAAGACTATTTGTTATTGAACACCCCCTCTCCTCACATTCTAATCACATGACTAGCCGACTAGAGCAGAAAAGAATGGCGTTTTATGTGCATGAAATGGAAAATGCCTTTTTAACTTCGCTTTAGAGAAAATGTCGTTTGTGCTCATTTTTTAGTTCAATTTTTGTAAAAAATAAATAAATAAATGAAACAAAAAAAGTCAGATTAAAAAAGTTAGTCGCCAGATAAAAAAAGTTGGTCGCCAGTGGCGATCTGGCGACCGCATTTGTCAAGCCCTGTAAAATGACTATATATTGTTATGAGTATGTGTTCTTTTCTATACAAAAAAGAGATAAAATTAACAGTGAAGATATAGTTAGTTGTCAGCTATTTTATTTTATTTAAAAGTTTCTTCTGTATTTATTATTATTTTTTTATAATAACAAGTAATCCTCTAAATTCTTACCCCAGTCAGAGAGAGTTCATTGGTTAGTGGAACGTAGTGACATAGAGCACATGGGAGGCAAGGGAGTGACAATTTGTGAGATAGGAGAAAGGAGGAAAAAAAAAACCTACAAAATTTACACGATATAATTAACGGATGATCCCAAAAGAGAAAATTATTTTTGTTAAAACATATGATGAAAATGAGACTTTTCATGTGAAATGTGAGAAAATACAAACAAACTGACTGATGTTTTATTCCTGTTTTAAGAGAATTTTTAAATGATACAAATATTTAAGGAGTAAGCTTCCTTGAAATGTATCACTTTACAAAAAAAGCAATTGAAATGTTTTCTTAAAATTAATTGCTAATCTCTAGAAGAAAATTTTATTTCTCTCCTTATTTTTATTTATGTCTATTTCTTCATATATATTTACACCTATCAACAAGAAAAGAAAAGAGTAAATGGATAAAAATTCAAGTTTTTTCTTATGTTGTTAAAAAAATTTTTCATGCCTTATTTGAATATTTTAAGGCAAAACTGTCTTTACAGCCGGTATGTGGTTCACCTATTTAAATAAATATATAAAATTACGGTTTCATGATTCTGAATCACAAGTAACATATGATTGTGACTAGGGGTATTTTCTCTTTATAGTTAAGAAATTTTCAGATATTTCTTTGTTATAGGTTTGTTTAATATCTCTAATAAGGATTACTCTGTTGCAAAGTGTAATTGTGGTTCAATAACATACAATAAAAATTTTCTAGTTTGCAGTTAAAAAACCTCATACAAATTGCTGCAGTGCAACCATATATTCAATTTAGTTAGGGTGAAACAAAAATTATTATGATTTGTGTCAGACGGTAAATTAAAAAGATTCTTTTTATCAAAATAATGTGCTATTTTATAAAAAAAAGTGTCAAATGTTAATGCTAGCATAAATTGTGGAAAATGATTTTTCTGAAAACAAAAATTGTTATTTTATGGTAAATAAATCCACTCCACCTCCTTCTTTAAGTTGACAAGCAACTACTTTTGTGCAGACCCTACATTTTGTTTCATTGGAGGCTACTAAATTAACTATTTTTGATTGCACTTGGCAGTATTTTCTGTGTTTTCATGGCTGTTGTAAATAATTATAGGTTTTAGTCTAGGTTCAATATTTTAATTTATTGTCAGAAGCACTTTTACTGTGAAATATGCTTTTGATGAATTGTAAAATATGATAGATTAACAATTTTATTTATTGCAGATGCATATATCTATAAAAGTAGTTAAAGAGAAGAGATTCCTTGAATATCCATTACATCACACAAAGCTGAAAAAAGTATTTTAAGTGTAAAATATGGAACAAAACATTTCTTTACCAGAACATGTTGGAGAAGCATCTTCTGACTCACAACAAGAGAAATCATTTGTTTGTAAGATATGCAACAAAAATTTCTCTCAAAAGAGCTATTTAAACAAACATTTGTTAGTTCATAATGGTGAGAAACTATTTGTATGTGAGATATGCAACAAGAAATTCTCTCAAAAGATTTCATTAATGAAACATTTGTTAGTTCATACTGGTGAGAAACCATTTGTATGTGAGACTTGCAACAAGAAATTCTCTCAAAAGAGTAATTTAAGCAGACATTTGTTAGTACATACTGGTGAGAAACATTTTGGATGCGAGACATGCAACACGAAATTCGCTCATA
Organism: Maratus michaelseni; assembly: GCA_963931845.1. NCBI lineage: Eukaryota > Metazoa > Arthropoda > Arachnida > Araneae > Salticidae > Maratus > Maratus michaelseni. Next base: position 309,192,490 of record OZ007598.1, on the reverse strand, counting down.
AGAGTAATTTAAGAGAACATTTGTTAGTGCATACTGGTGAGAAACCTTTTGCATGTGATACATGCAACAGAAAATTTTCTCGAAAGGGTAATTTAAGAGAACATTTGTTAGTTCATACTGGTGAGAAACCTTTTGCATGCGAGACATGCAACACGAAATTCGCTCATAAGAGTAATTTAAGAGAACATTTATTAGTTCATACTGGTGAGAAACCTTTTGCATGTGATACATGCAACAGAAAATTTTCTCAAAAGGGTAATTTAAGAGAACATTTGTTAGTTCATACTGGTGAGAAACCTTTTGCATGTGAGATATGCAACAAAAAATTCTCTCGAAAGTCTGTTTTAAGCAAACATTTGTTAGTTCATACTGGTGAGAAACCTTTTGCATGTGAGATATGCAACAACAAATTCTCTCGAAAGTTTGATTTAAGCAAACATTTGTTAGTTCATACTGGTGAGAAACCATTTCTATGTGAGATATGCAACAAAAAATTCTCTCGAAACAGTACTTTAAGAGAACATTTATTAGTTCATACTGGTGAGAAACCTTTTGCATGTGATACATGCAACAGAAAATTCTCTCAAAAGGGTATGTTAAACAGACATATATTACTTCATACAAGTTAAAAACCATTTGTATATGAGATATGCAACAAGAAATTCTCTCAAAAGAGTGTTTTAAACAAACATTTATCAGTTCATACTGGTGAGAAATGCAACAAGAAATTCTCACAAAAGATTGAATTAAAAAGGCATCTGTTAAATCATACTGTTAATAAACCATTTGTTTGTGTTATATGCAAAAAGAATGCCTCTGAAAAGAGTAATTTGAAACGTCATCTCTTAATTCATACAGAAACCGTTTGTCTTTGAGACATGCAATAAAAATTTTCACAAAAGGGTAATAAACTAAGTACTCATTTATGCTCTCATAATATGACGTTCGCTAACAACTAACCTTAGTACTCCTTTTTTTATTGTAAGGGCCTTGATGTAAATTAATCTTAGGAGAGTATGATTTCTTGTAAAACATTATAAACAACAAAATGAAACAGTGGTCAATGAAAAACTTTTTAATTTATGTTGCTTATCTTTGTAATGATGTGTCATATATTTCATTTTGAAGTATTTGATCTTTTATTACGTATATATTAAATACTTTTAATGTATGTTGTAGGCTAATTGAGAAATCTTGCTCTTTCCAAAGAGCCGGGCTAGTTTGATAGTCATCTTCCTTTTTCCAGTCAATCTCATATTTCTCTGGACTATTGCAAATATCCTAGAGAGTGTTATGCTAATTGGTATATCTATCCATTTATTTCTCAATCCGACTGAAATTTTTGTAGGCTTATTGAAAAGAGCCTAGATAGCATTAGACCATTGAATTAAGATAGCAATTAACCACTTCTTTCTCAATCAGCCAGATTGTTTCAGGCTCTTTGCAATGAGTCTATGCAGTTTTAGATTAATTAGTAAATGACTAGCTGTTTGTCCATATATTGTGTTGTATATGATCTTAACATTAAAATTCTATTGGAAGTCCAAACCAAACCAGACAAATTAAAGTTCCATTAAACCGTACCAGATCTAAACATGACAAAATAATTACCGATAACATGCAGCTGACACAGACATGAAAATTCCATTTTAAGAGAACCTGAGCCTAAGACTCCTATAAAAGGAGCTGACGCATATCCATTTTGTTTCGGATTATTGGTGCTCAGTTTAGCATCAATCTACCGCAGCCGGAGTTAGGGTTGCCTAAGACTCAGTTCTCATTGGCTGAACTGGTTCTGATTAGTTTGGTTTTTCGACTGAACTTCAATTTGAGCACCAAATCTGCGAGGATGCGTCAGCCTCTATTATAGGAGCTCTACCCGAGCCTAACAAAAATGTTCCATGGAACCGCAAACTGATCTACATATGACAAAATAATTTCCATCGACATGGAACCTGACCTGAACCTGAAAATTCTGTTTGAAGTCAACCTGACCAAACGTGACCAAAAATTCTATCAAAATGCAAACCAATCTCAAAGTCACAGAATTATTTCCGTAACGTGTAACAAACGTTCCAACGTGTAACAAGAACCGAATCTGAAACTTGCATTTGACGGCAACAAAAAAATAAGAATGTTTAATCAAACCGCAAACTAATTTCAACATGACGAAATAATTTCTGTTGACATGCAACCTGATCTGAACTAGAAAGTTCCATTTAACATGAAACACTGAACCTGATAAGAAAAATTCAATTAACTGTAATTCAGTCTGGATGCAACAAAATAATTTCTGTCAATATGCAACCCAATCTGAACCAACACATTTCAACCTCAACACAAAATGCTTCAACCAAACACTAAATGAAAGGAAGTTAATTCATCTTTTAATACTATTTTGAAAAATAGTCTACAATTACATGACAAACACCAGATTTATATTTTATGTTGAAAATGGATAGATCTATTTTCTTTAATATTCATATATAGTAAAATCTTTGAGTAGCAGACACCTCTGTATCAGTTCAGGTTGTTCCTAATTTACTTTTTTCTGGCCAGGGTGATTGTAAATTTTTTTTTCTCCTGATCAGGTTCACTCTAGAATGTTTCTTGCAGGTACTGTTTAGGTTTTTGTGAGTCAAGTTGGGATTTTATCAAACAAATTAATAGAAATAGGCATAACTATGTTCCAGATAAATTGAGTTTATTGTCTTGAGTTTTTAAAATTTTGCTATAATTTATGTTTTAACCTTTTTCGCATTTATTAATAGATATTTTTTAATTCTAAACAAATATTAAGTGGATTGCCTGAAGGATTAATCTATTGCTACTAATTTCGTAAAAATTAAAAGAAAAGGTATCTTTTACTTAATATTTAAACGATCTATTAGTTTTATTTCATTTCAAGTTCAGGTTGAAGTGTATAAAATTTGTCTTGGGTAGCATATTGAAATGCTCAGGTTTTATTCCGTTTGACTTAATAGGAATTTTTTGATTTAAATACAACTCCACCTGCACAATATTCTAGAGATGAATCAGTTTGCTCATTGGATCTGTATGCTATTGGGGGATAAAAGCAAAAAAAATTATAAGTGTAAGGAATTGAAAAGTGTTTTCTAAATAGAGATATCCACTATTGGGGAAAGTCTGCTATGGATGTATTACATTACATAAATCACATAAAAAATATTTTGGACTTTCTTTTGAAAAATTTGATCAAAATCAATCCGACCTTCAAATGCTTACAAAAAATGTAGAAGAAAACTGTTTTGAAGTATCATTAAAATCTGCAAATATGGTAGTTTTTTAATCTTTTCTCAGCATTACATAGTAAAGGTAGGTTGCTAATGGGAATAATTATAAAATACATGTAAGAAAAATTTTTTAATAATGAAATCTTAATATGAGAAGAATTTTAATGTTTTCCCAGCGTTAGGAAAGAAGATGGGTTGTTGAATAAAAATAATTATACAGCATATGTAAATCATATGTAAATTTCATCAGTATAACATTTCTTTTACATGTTTTTTAATTATTTTCATTAGCTGTCCAACTTTTGGGATAATGGGAATGATGCTTGAATATATATTTTTTTAATTTTACAAAATTAGTATTTATAATTATCTAATGATGCTGAGAAAACATTAAAATACTGCCTCCTCTGCAGATTTCATTATTGCTGAAATTAAATATATGTTTTGTAATAATTTTCATTTAGTAACCCATCTTCTTTATGTAATGCTGGGAAAACATTAAAAATCTTTTCATCAGCAGATATCATTGAAATAACACTTTTCTTTTATAGTTATATAATTATTTTCACTCAGCATTTCTTCTTTTCGACGTAATACTGGGAAATCAGTAAAAAGCTACCTCATCTGCAGATTTTATTGATTCTTCTGCACAGGGAGTTTCTCAAAAATATATACCCTTAAAATAAAAAAGAAGTATTCACTAACCTTAGACTCTCAATCACGTAAATGAAATATGCCAATAAGACAGTTTCCTTATACCTTTTTTATAAGCATTTTAAATTCATGTTTCTATTTATTTATATTAAAATTATGCATAATCATTTACTATCTTGGACATATTGCAGTAAGTCTGGATTAGAGTCTTGTATCATGTTGGATATTTGTTTTGGGTGTGAGTGACGACTACTTTTTTGCACTATTTTATAGTATTGACTTTCATAATTTAGCATTCACATTAGGTTTTGACTCTTGCAGGACGGGGTCAAGTTAACCTGCATTTTCATATGAAAGCCCAAGTATTCTTTCAGGTGAAAAATGTATATAATAAAAAATCACAATAGCGAACATAACTTTTTAGCTAACACTTTTCAATTTCTAACTCTTAGATATTTGGAAGCTTTTATCTCTGAATTATAAAAAGCTTCAAATAGCAAACATATTTAAAAGTAGAATCCTGTGTGGATGGAGTTGTATCTGACCTGAAATATGAAATATCCATTTTGAAGTCAACACGCAACCTAATGTGAATGTGACAAAATAATTTTTGTCAACCCGCAAGCCCAAACATAACACTCTTACATCAGAACCTGAAATAATGTTAAACTAATAGTTTGTTTAAATAGTATTAAAGAAAACCTTTTTTTTTAACATTTACTAAATTAATAGCATTAGATTAATACTACAGGTGATCCACTTAATCATTTGATTAAAATTGGAAAATATATTTTTCAATAATTAAAATGTATCGACTAATATATAAGAATAATATTAAAATGTTAATTATAGCAATCGTTTTAATAAATAAATTTAATTCATCTGACACAGTTTTCTGCTTATTTTCATTAATTTGTTTGTAAAAATCCCAATGTCAGTGACATCAAATCAAAAATCTGATCCACAAGAAACATTCTAGAGTAAACCTGACTGACAGAAAAAAAAGTAGTTTCACCCAAACCAGAAAAAAGACAATTAGGGACAACCCAAACCAATGCAGAGATGTCTGCTATTCAGAGACTTTATTATATTTGAATATTAAAGAATATAAATCTGTCTAATTTTCAATATAATGGATAAAATTTGTATTAGGGATATAATTGTAGACTACTTTTCATAACTGCATTAAAAGAAGAATTAATTTCCTTTTACTTAGTGTTCAGGTTGAGGTTGAAATATATCCGGTTCAGGTTGGTTGCTTGTAAATGAATTTTTTTTCTCATGTTCGGTTAGTGTTATAATTCAATGGAAATTTTTTTAGGATGGATTTGGGTTAGGCTGCATGTTGATGAAATATTTCGCATTTGGTTTAGGTGTCAGTTTGATGAAATTTTTTTGTCGGGTTCGGTCAGGTTGACTGATAATGGAATTCTCAGGTTCAGATCCAGTTGCATTTCTGCGGAAATTATTTTGCCGTGTTAGGATCAGGTTACAGTTCGATCAAGTTTTCAGGTTTGGGTCTGGTACAACATGATATTTGGACAAATAATTGGTCATTTTTCAGTTAGCCTAACACTATCTAGCCTCTTTGCAGTAAGCATTAAAAATATCAGGATGATTGAGAAATATATTACCATATTCCAATTAGCATAACACACTCTATTGCTCTTTGTAATAAGCATGAAAAACATCTGGCTGTTTGCAAAAAGGGAGATGATTCTCTAATTAGCCGGGTTCTGTGCAAAGCGCCTGATTTCTCAATTAGCCTAAAACATACACTATATGGCCATTAATGACCAGCAACTTTCAATTTTAGACATTTTGTAGAATAGTTAAAAATGTACTTGTCAGATTCTTCTGGAATTTTAGAATTAAAAAGAACAGGTTTGACTTCATATTTATCAACGTCAATTTGATACGGAGTATAATTAGGGGGCGAAAAAAAATAATACTTGGGATCACCCTGTAAAATAAAATGCACGAAATGATCTATCGCTACAGAATATACCTAGGCAGAAATTGTGCAATATGTGTATTCATTTGTGTAAGATTAGCATGTATATAAATAGAGATATAGCGATTTTTTAAAAAAATAAAAAAAATTCTTGCTTGTTGTTTGCTTATAACATACAGGGTTTTTAACCAAATTTAACGCCAGTTTCAGAAAAATTGACAATATATAGTAGAAACAATATAGTGCAATTGAAATGTAAAAATATTAAATATTTAAGGAAATATGGGCAGTTGTATAAAATATTTTTTATCTGCGCATGCGCGAATGATAAAAAGGAACTTTTTGCATAATTTAATAGTCAACTCATTAAAAAAATCTTGTAATAAATGGAGCAACTTATTAAAAAAAATCAGTCAAATATCGTAAAAATTCAGAGAGATATCGGCGTTAGAGTGAGCTGTTTTTTAGTTTATCGCTAAAACTCGCTAAATGATAAGGTATTGTCCACAAATTGTCATGTTTAATTTTTATACTATATTTCATTTTTTATTGATACTTTAGTTCGCCTTGGAAAACTTTATTGCACCAGGTTATAATACTTTTGGAATGGATCCTTTGATTTTGATAAGTCTTTTTTTGTTCGAATAAGCTCGTTAGGGTAGTTTTTCAAAGAGAACTAAAGTATAATTAAAAATTGGAAAATAGTATAAAATAAAAAATGACAATTTGTGGAAAATCCCTTATCATTCAGCGAGTTTTAGGGAGGAACTAAAAAACAGCTCACTCTAACGCCGATATCTCTTTGGTTTTTTACGCTATTTGACTGATTTTTTTATAAGTTGCTCCATAGAGTTGACTATTAAATTATGCAAAAAGTTCCTTGTTATCGTTCGCGCAGGCGCAGATAAAAATTATTTTATACAACTGCCCATATTTCCTTAAAAATTTAATATGTTTATATTCTAATTGCACTATATTGTGTCTACTACATTTTGTCAATTTTTCTGAAACTTGCGTTAAATTTGGTTAAAAACCCTGTATGTTATAAGCAAAAAACATGCAAGATATTTTTAATTAAAAAAAATCTCTATATTTCTATTACTATACATGCTATTCTTTTACAAATGAATACACATATTGTACAATGTCTGCCTATGTATATTCTGTAGCGATAGATCATTTGGTGCATTTTATTTTACAGAGTAATCCCAAGTATTACTTTTTTTCTTTAATTTTTTTTGGTTCCCTATTTGTCCTCCTTATCAAATCAACAATGATAAATATGAAGTCAAACCTGTCCTTTTGGATCCCAAGATTCCAGAAGACTCTGACAAGTATATTTTTAAATATTCGACAAAATTTCTAAAATTGAAAGTTGCTGGTCATTAATGGCCATATAGTGTACATATTAATTTTTTAAATATTAAAGAAATTACTTATGTGTTTGACACATTGAGTGTTATTTCATACAGTAATAAGATGAATGGGGTTTTAAAATGTAAGTAAAAGTTGTTTTTGAAAGTGTTTTAAAAGTTTTTTTTTCTCATCAAGCTAATTTTATTATGATGTCACTATTAATATTTTACTGTGTGGTTAAATTTAAAGTTCCTTATTTTCAATTTGTGGCAACATTTATATTCTAGCAATTATGCCAATGTTTAAATATCTTAAAAATTATATACACTGCAATAGCTACTCTTCATATTTTTATAGAGTTAGTGATAAGACATGTATTTTTCTTAACCTTTCATCCATTGGCCATAAGAAGGAAAAATAAACACTAAACAACATGCTCAATTTTTGTTTTTTAAGTTAGTAACCTTGTAATTATACCCAATATGAATTAGAAAAAAGTAGAATTCCTTGGAAAAAGACCTTGTATTTCATACTATTGATGTAAATGTATGATTGATGCAAGCTTTGTATTATAATTAATATTTAATAAAGAAATTTTTTTTGTCCTCATAGATATGACATTTCTATATATATATTCATTGTTAATCATAACCACCTTGAATTCTTTAAATTCTTATGTCTACTTTTTGTTGACTTGTATTCTTAGTGTTATTAAAATTATAAATCATCGGTTTAAATACCTTTGTTTCAAAACTCTATTGTTTTGCTTATAAAATTATATACTTTTATTTTCGTCCATATAGCTTTATTTTCCATATTTCATTTTAAATATTTGATATTATAATCAATAATATGTGTAATTGGCAAACTCCCTGATGGGGTCAAGGCTTGTCCTGGCTTTAACTCTGCATTAAATCACAGTCACTTTTTGTTTACTTGATAAAAAATGATGAATGGTATTTCAAAATTATGAGAAATTTTTTTAAAATCTTTGAATTAAAAAAGTAATTAATTTTAATTTTTCTTGTCATTCATATTAATAGATATTTATCTTGCTTTGTTTAGTGTTGATAAAATCTGAACCTTTTTTCAAAGTGTGCATTGTATATTTTTAAAAGAAAGTGTAATTAAGTGACGATATGCTCACTTATATTAAAATGAAATATGTTATTTATGAGATGTGTTAAAAAGAAATGTTGGTATTTCTTTAAAAAATCACATCTATGTTAGTCTTGGAGAAATTCTTGACGCTAAAACAGAATATAGAACTAAATTTTGTCTCAGGAAATTGAATTCAAAATTGACAGATCCTTATTTTACTAAAGTTTTTTAATAGTACTTATATCTACTCCATATGAAACCTTTTCTATTCTGTGATGTGCATTATACTTCTTTGAGAAGCCGATTCAACCATTTACTGCAAGTATAAATTTATCTATAGCACCTGTATTTTGAATAATATTTTAAATATAAATCAGCAACTATCTACATTTTATTAAACTTCTAAATATCATTCTACTATAACTACATGCATTTTTATATTTATGACAGGTTCATGGTAAATTGAATCTCGAAATAATAGTTATTTTATAAACAGAAATTTAATAAATTGGCATTTATTTTAAAATATAAGTTTTAATCGTACAAGAAGACAAGTAGATAGCTTTTAACTAACATGATGACACTCATTATCCCAGAAATATTTCAATCTTGTCTTGTATATGCTACATGTAGCATGTGGTGGGATTCAAATAATTTAAGAACTGCTTCTCTGCACTTGTGACTTTCCTAAGTATAAAAAAGAAGGGGAAATAGTGTGTAACTCATGAATTGTGAAATATCTTCCAACATTAGAAGAACTCTGTTAAAAAATATCTAACTCTCTGACGATCAAATAATCCTATTTATACTTTTGCTTTGGCTAGAAATATTTGCAACTCCTTCAATGTAAATTTGGAACATTCTAGATAATCCTTGTCCTGTGATTTGTAGAAGCTTGATTGCTGAAATTTTAAATTTCTGTCAATAATGTCCTTAATTTGTGCATTCATCCTGCATTAATCACAATTACTATTTTAATGAGAGGAACATTAAGCTTGAAGCTACTGCGGCCATCTGATGATCTCAGATCCCCGGGCCCAACCCTTCCTGCTCTTTGATGCATTAAACTTATTGTATCTGGCTTTTAAATTTTGCCAGTGGCATCTTTATTTTGTGTCTGGACACTGGTCAAGTGTTTCAGAGTGCAGGGTGTAGGAATGTTATGAAGTTGCATGCGCCTGCTCCACGAATTTGGTGGTCTCCTAACCACATACACAGTGGCATCAAATACTGTAAAACAGTATTTGAAAATTGTAAATATAAAAATACAGTAGACTGTTCAAACTTTATGGAAACGATTTTTACAGTTAATTTTTATAAATAAATGCCATATTTGTTATGACAATTTGGCTCACAGTCTTAGATTTCTGTCAATAATGTCCTTAATTTGTGCATTCATCCTGCATTAATCACAATTACTATTTTAATGAGAGGAACATTAAGCTTGAAACTACTGCGGCCATCTGATGATCTCAGATCCCCGGGCCCAACCCTTCCTGCTCTTTGATGCATTAAACTTATTGTATCTATCTTTTAAATTTTGCCAGTGGCATCTTTATTTTGTGTCTGGACACTGGTCAAGTGTTTCAGAGTGCAGGGTATAGGAATGTTATGAAGTTGCATGCGCCTGCTCCACGAATTTGGTGGTCTCCTAACCACATACACAGTGGCATCAAATACTGTAAAACAGTATTTGAAAATTGTAAATATAAAAATACAGTAGACTGTTCAAACTTTATGGAAACGATTTTTACAGTTAATTTTTATAAATAAATGCCATATTTGTTATGACAATTTGGCTCACAGTCTTAGATTTCTGTCAATAATATCCTTAATTTGTGCATTCATCCTGCATTAATCACAATTACTATTTTAATGAGAGGTACATTAAGCTTGAAACTACTGCGGCCATCTGATGATCTCAGATCCCCGGGCCCAACCCTTCCTGCTCTTTGATGCATTAAACTTATTGTATCTGGCTTTTAAATTTTGCCAGTGGCCTCTTTATTTTGTGTCTGGACACTGGTCAAGTGTTTCAGAGTGCAGGGTATAGGAATGTTATGAAGTTGCATGCGCCTGCTCCACGAATTTGGTGGTCTCCTAACCACATACACAGTGGCATCAAATACTGTAAAACAGTATTTGAAAATTGTAAATATAAAAATACAGTAGACTGTTCAAACTTTATGGAAACGATTTTTACAGTTAATTTTTATAAATAAATGCCATATTTGTTATGACAATTTGGCTCACAGTCTTAGCTATAAGTTCTGGCTCAAAATTTCCATCATAATACAGTTTTTCTTAACAGTCATGTTAATTTTCTTCAAAGCTTCACGGGAAACTTTACAAAGCCTGTTCAGTCTTTGTTTATGGCGTCTACCTAATGCTCACTTTAACGAACATGTAGCTGGTGATAAATGGAAATTTGTTACAACACTGAAGCAGTTTTTTTTAACAAGCAATGTAAAAAGCAATGAAATGCATTTGTTGAATGTAAAGAAAATTTTTCTAAATGATTGCCGATTATTGCTAGATTTGTTTATGAAGGTAATTAAAAGCTCAAAAAAGTATCAAGTAAAGCTATTATTATTAAATTCGTTTTATTATCAGTTAAAATATTTTAGAACCCTTTTTGAAAAGAAATTTCAGCTTTATATGGGGAAAACATCAATAAACATTACATTTGTTTGGACAAAGATTTCAGTCACTCTTCCAAGTCAAATGCTGTGTATTCAGAAAAGAGAGAATCACGAATGAAAATAAAATGTGTCCCATTTGAAGAAATACATGTAAAATCACCTGATGCCTTTCTACATTTGTGTTACTAAAGCAAGAGTAATAAAGACGGCATTCATGGACATTAGAAAGACTTTGCAAAGTTTGAAAAAAATGTGGGAAAAATTGACATGACTATAGTATGATAGACTGTATTAGCATGGAAGTTTTGAGAAAAAGCTATATTTAAAAGTCAAGGCTGTTTAACAGAGTCAAATTGCTGCAAAGAATATGGCATTTGTATGTAAAAGTTTTCAAAGCTATATTTAAGTAAATTTTTTTATTCTAAAAATCACTCGATCAAGTTTGAAAATCACTGCTTTACAAAATCAAAAACCTTCTTTGTTGAGCAGGAATATTGCTTTATATCACTAGCATCTCTTATTTTTTGCAACTTGTCACCCATAATTATATTTCAGGTAGGCACAATCATTTGGATACGTCTGAGTTTTCATAAGGTTTTATCTGTTCAGATATAAGAGATACATTGAAAACATTCTTTAAACATTAAAATTATACTCGCATTATCTTGAAATAAGGTTGTCTAGTTTTTTCACCTTCCCGAAGTAAACATATATTTTAACATACAATATAAAAATTACTATAAAATTCGACAGTTGATTTATTTTGTTAACTTTGATCAATTTTATATCAAAGCATTTTATAAAATGAATTGTACCGAAATGTAATTAATATTTGCTTTGTGGATTTATCAGATTATGATTAATGTGCAATCACTTTTTTTTATTAAATGATTAATCTTTAAAAATGTTTTTATTTTTAGTTAACATATATTATTATTGATTATTAAAAATATGGTTATTTTTGTAATTTAAGTGAATTTTAGTTTTGTCCAGCGTCTTTGACTTTAATTTTTTTTAAGTTGAAAAAATAAGAACCTGAAGCAGTATTTTCAACTAAAATATTAAAAACTTTGCTTTAAGATTACAATTTGTAACTGTGCTATAATTTAGTTATTTTATTTTATTTTGTTTTCTCACTCTAAGCATTTCATTTTTTGCAATAACAAAACTCCATCATTGAACAATTAAACAGAAAGAGAACAATATGGATGATTTCTGTAACCAAATGTACAGTGATCTTAATAAATATGTATATGTAATAATTTTGAAGCAGCGAGAAGGTCATGGAGATAATTTGTTAATTAAATCACATGTTGCTGCTTTAAAAAATCTGACATTTCTAATAAAGAAAATTATATCCACTAATGATGCTTCCTTCTTTAACATATGCACTAATATTAAACTAGTAAAAGGAACACCACAGATTGTGTTTTTGTTAAAAAGTTTACACTGCTAAAATGCAGTGCTATATATTGTAATCTGGGTATGCGTATCAACAGTGATAGTACTTATGCCAGGAAGTCTGACTCTTTTAGAATTTATGACACCAAAGTTCAGTGTTGGGAATCTGTGACATCAATAACAATCTTTCAGAATCGCATTTTTAGGTGAAGCTCTTGTTATTATCAAGATCAATCTCTTTTATATGGCATGGGTGTCATATCGACAATGGTCAAAATTGGCGCATAGATTACACTTGACTTTTGTTTTATATTTTGAAATATTTGCTAAAATATAAAAATTAGTCCAATATAAACGAGAAAAAAAAATCCTGTATCAAGCATAGATTATGAAATACTTTCCAACACAACAAACCATTGCTGTTTAATACGGTATCTAAGTAAACATTTTAGAAAACATTAAACACATCTGAAAACCAGATTTCAGCAATTGCAGATTATAACCAGAAAGTTTTCCAATCCGTTTGTGCAGCCTTGTATATAATTTATAGATTTGTATATACTGCATATAGTATGCTACAATTTAGTTTAGTTAGAAAACACATAACACAGTTGAAAATTCAGTTTCTATTAATAGACAGAAAGATATTTGAATTATTTTGTATGACTCTGTGTATTATGTTAAGAATTTTATGCGCGCCACACCTTAAGCTAGAGTTTAATTCAGCCAGAAACATGCTGTAAACTACTGAAATCACACTTCCAGAAATTATCATACATAGGTGGCCATGTATTCAGATCTTTACGTGGCCCTCTATATGATTTCATTTATATTCAATAAACATCTCTTAATATACTAAATATATTTCATGTTCAAAATGCATAACTCAATTAAAATATCTTTTAATCAATTTACATCGATCCACCGTAATGCTTGTGAAGTTTTGTGTGTAGTTCTGTATATGATCTGTAGCATTTATACATTCCTCATATCATGCAAAAATTTAGTTAAACGCATACCTAACTATATGTATACTTATAATTATCGCTTATAGACAATACTATGGATACAGTACTGTACCTGAAATATTTTTTGTGTCCCTATAAATGACTGATAAATGCTATGGACATCATATTATAAAACAAGTATCTTGTAGTAAACCTCAGTAATGTATATTAATTTCATCATATTTGAAATAGTGTAACATAATTAAAGTACACTGCAAACAGTTTTTCTCTGTAGACCATTATGTGACATGATACATTTGTATGGCACTGTAATTGAAAGAAAAAAGCTGTACACTTTAAGCTTTTTTTTTCAGCATGTCTTCATGCGTGTCAGAAATTGATATCAATATCATTTGTTTCTCATAGTGTAACATGATTAAAATGCACAGCAAACAATATTTTCCATTAGACCATAAAAAACGGATTCTTTGCAGTTTTCTTATAAACTAATTATAAGTGCTGCATGTACCGCATTCTGTATTAAGCACCTTTTAGTGTACTTCACTGATGTATATCAATTTCAATATATTTGAAATAGTGTAATATCATTAAAATACACTGCAAAGGATTTTCCCCCATAGACTATAATGTAACGGTATTCTATTGAGTGAACTTGTAAAAAAAGTATCAGTGCTACATTACTTTTCAATACCATTGCAAACCTCAATAACACATATCAATCGCATAACAATCCGAGTTTGCTGGAAAGTGTTAAAAATCACCCCTCCCTACTTAAAATTAATGTTATTCAGCATATTTCTGTATATTCGCATATAGTTAACTGTTGCTTTAATGCATATTTTGATTTATTTTAAACAAGCATGTTTAATAAGAGTTGAATATAAGTACACATTGATAATTTATTTGGCTTAAATGGATATGCATGCTTACCCGCACATGCTGAAATTCGTACAAGTACCACTGAATAAGTATTTTTCTACAAATGTGCATATTAAAACATACCCATTTTTTTCTACATGGAGAGTTTTATCTTTTCATTAAAATGCTGTGTCATAATATTATAATTTTTACAAAAGAAAATTTATCTGTATCTATAATTAATTTTAACATCTTCATTTTTAAAAGCTACCACAAAGTTTCAGTAGACTACCTAAGTCATGAAAATGAATCATTTAATGTTTTGTAAATAATTATAATAAATGAACAATAATTGTTTTTATCAAATTGGAAGCATATAATATTGATTATTTATTTTATAATACACATTACTACTTTTGTCTTTTATAGAAATTTATTTATTCTCAAAAGACATCAATATTTATTTATTACATTTAGACAAACATGTATTTACTTTTGATTTATTTTTCCAAAAATAATAGATTTATTCTTATAGAGTTTGTTAAGCATTGATAGTATGAGATACATTCTAAAAGGATAACACATTGCTGCAAATTCAATTATAAATTCATTAGCATGAAAAGGTTTTTACTTTTTCATATTCATCCTAATTAAGGCTATTTAATTTTTCAAAGTAAGCTTGATAGTACAGAGAAGAAGACTTCAATATGTTTATTTTAATACAATCTCTAACTATAATAAATATCTAATAAAGGAATGAAATATAGATATATTTATGAACGTTATGAAAACACTATGAGTCTATGTGGGAATAAAAACATGTAAGAAAATTATACTAAAAAAGTTCCTTCTTTTGGATTTATTGCATTTGTTTGACACAAAGGCGATTCTGTACCTTTTGATTTTTTTTTTTATCTATACCATTTTTGTCCCTTTTCTTTACATATCATAAAATGAAAATGTTAAAAAAAATTATTTTCATTTTACAAAAATATAACAATATCTTGGTTAAAATTTTGAATAAATTAAACATTTAAACTTTTTCAAATTTTAGTATATATTTTTAAATTTATATTCACTGGAGTATCCTTTATAACTTTACTAGCAGACCCGCCTGGCGTTGCCCGGGCCCGTTATAAAATTAAACCTAAATTTTGTAGGATTTTACATCTTTAACCAGATTTAGTAGGAAATTATTTATTTAAAAGTGCTGCGCACGCGAGGAAAATTCCTTATTTCCACGGAAGGGGGCACACTCTGTTTCAAACAAACCACCTTTCAAACGAATCTCCGACACTTGTCCCTGCTGCGTCCGGCACCGTATAGCAGGGGTGCTGCGCACGCAATGCAAAATCCTTTAGTTTTACTTTCCACCGCCAGGGGCGCAATTTGTTTTATACGAACATTTAGCATGGGTACCCATTGTACCAAGTGAGTTGAATGAACCGATTCTAGTCGAAATAGGGGCCATAGAACTCGAGAAAATGATGCGCCCCCTTGCAGTGGAAGGCGGAACTAAAATCTGCAACGTGATCGAAAACCAAGTCGAATCATCCCATAAAACCCGATATAAGAATGCAAGTGCTCAACAACAAATCAGTTACTTTGATTGTTGGTATACATCAAGTAAATACGGGTTGTGTATTTTTAATAGGAACATAAATTTAATTTTTACGAAAGTCGTCATTTGAAATTTCCGTTATTCTCTATACATAACATTTATAAAACGCTAAAAATAAGAAGCTAAAAATGTTAAATTTCCTCACTTAAATTTGTTTTGTGTAAATCGGAGCAAGACCCTCCCTCCTCATACTCACAAATTTAATGAATAATTTGTTCTAGAAAACCACCTTCACATACATTAACGCAATCATTATAAAAAGAATTAAATTTTTCTGATAATTAGAACATAACGAAGACGCTACGCTAAAATAGCCGGCAGATAACACCCCTTCCCATCCTCAATTTCAAATTTATATCTTAATTATCTAAATTTTTGTTCGTTAGTAAAAATTGGCAATTATTTCCCTTAATTTTCGCCAACTAAATGGAGGGATCGACCAGAAAAACACATCTCTTTGTAGTTCAGTTTTTAATAAAAGCAGATCCAAGTCTGAACATTTCTAGGATTTTTTTTCTCTGGCGGCAGCAGATTTTTGGCAGTTATTTGCATAAATTAAGAGAAAATACCGGCCGAATTTTTCTAAAATCGCATAGTAGGATGCAGAATTTTTTTTACATATGTTCAGGAATTTTCGAATAAATATCTTAATTAGATTTCTTAAAATTAGCTAATTAGTAAAATAATTTCGAATTCGTTCATTTCCACTTGCAAGTCCAACACAGCAGTTCTTTTCTTTAGCCATTTTGATTTAAAAGATGGCATTTTTTATATGATGTTTAATAATATTCGAATTAATATCTTGAGTAAATATGAAAATATTGAAATTCTTAGACTCAGGTGCACATGGCCAGACTAGGCACTAGGCCAAACCTTGGACTATCCACACCTAAATTTTCAGACTTCTAGGTGGGCTAGATTTTGCTAGCCATTGCCAACAGACACACATACAGAACGAAACTTATTTTATTAGTATAGATAAGTTTATTTTTCTATAAACCGATCGTTTTCTAAGAAGCAAAAATGAAACATCTTTATCTAAAAACTGTGCAAAAACTGGAATGTCTTCATATTTATATAAAAAGTTTTTTTATTCATTCTTGTTAAAAATAATAATATACAACCATGCTCTAACTCTAACATAAACTGTTCTACTCTGATTATAATGGTTAACTGTAGTTCTGGTGTTATTTACTTTGACATGGTGTGCTTTGCACAAGTGCTGTATTATATTTTGATTAAACTAATGTATTTTGATTAAATTTTTGATTAAATTAATATATTCTATTATAGTTTTCACTATAATAGAATATATTTATTCTAGAATGTTTATTTAGTGCCTATTAGTTAACCTACTTTTAAAAATTCTAATGTAAAAACCATCTTTAATTTGATTGAATTGCTATAAGCTAATAAAAAGAACATAAAAATATCTTTCAGGAAATTTTTAACCTCCTTGGGCTGATGTGTTGAACATATTAACTGAATTTGCTTTTGACTAATAAATAGAATATTCCGACTGAAGAAAACATAACCGAAATCTTAACGATGTTTAGGGAACAGTATTTATTTTTTAATATCATTGAAATATTTGATTTTAAAAATATGAGTTGAAATATTATTGTAAATTTGTCAGCTTTTTAAAAATTTTGTTTATATGTCAGGTATAAAATTGATGGTGAAGTTATGTTGTGCTGCAAAAAACGGCCATATAGTATTCCTAGAAAAGAAAGAGGTGTCAATCAAAGTATAAAATTACACTAAATAAAATGGATTGATTTTCAAATGAAAGAATAATTAGGGTTACTAAATTCTCTATTTTGTTTATCATACAATAAGAAATTATTACATAAAATTAAGTAGTGAATGTTGCCAATAATTACCTTAAATTATATGATTGTACAGAGTTTTATACCTCCTCAACATAACCCTGTTTAACCAGTGCAGCTTTATCTTGCAGGACTAAAGACTAAGTTTGTGAGCACCAAATTTAATTAGTATTCTGTTATTATTTGTATATAGAGAAAGTTTCGAAAATTCTGATAAGAAATAATAATTCAAGTTTGAGCATTCCCCACAGAAAAGCATTTGTGGAAAAGTTGTGAATTTAATATATAAAGAATTTCTACATCGTACTGTCCTGGGGAAAAAAGGACCACCACCAGAGTTACTATCTCTGCTGCAAATCATCGTTTAAAAATGTGACTGGTACTAATCAATAATTAATTATATATCTACGAATTGACGCTAAGCTTATATTTTGCTTAAGGGGTCGTGTACATTTAAAATTTTGAAAACTAACTCCTAATTTTGACATCATATTTAGATTTCGTTTTAGTAAATTTTACCTACGGTTACCAAATGGTAAATAATTCAGTCAATTAATTTAAGAATTATACAAATTTAAAGTTTGGAACGCCTATTATTAAATTTATTTTCAGTCATAGCAAAACAAATTAAAATTGGGGCAGTTTGTAAGCATAACTCATAAACTAAATCGCAGAATGAGCTTTAATTTTATATTTTTAATTTTGAAGTTTCTAAAAACTGATTTCTATTTAAGAAACTCATAGGTTACATATCATATATATATATATTTTTTTAAAGAATTAGTTAAGTTTTTAACATGAATCGATTTGCAGATGTTACAAATAGGCAAATCCAAAATCATATATCACTCTGCCAACTTGTTTTTGAGTTATGCTTAAAAAACTATCAGTATTGCAATCTGTTTTTCAACGACTACAAAGGAATTTAAAATTTGGAGTTCCAAACATTAAATATATGTAATTCCTGAACAATGGTACATTTTCTATGTGTAGATAACCCCCATAAGCAAAATTTAAGTATAAGATTAATTAGTAGTCGCCAGTACTAATCAATTGCCACCAGTCACAGATAATTTGCGATATTTGTAGTAGAGTTAGTAGAGAATGATGCGTTCTATTGTCCCAAGAATGTATAATCCATCAAATTTAGTATAAATTACAGAACATTGCAATTTATGAACTTCAGACGAATGTGAGACACGGCGTTCAACTTCTTAAATTACATTAAAAGGCTTAGTCACTCACATGAAAACACCCGCTGACTAATATTAATCCCATGGATGATACATATTTTAAATATCTCATTTATATTTCAATCGTTTTAAATTATGTTTGTGCATAGGACAGCTAAGGCCGATCTCTACAAAGGATGTTTTTCACTTTTTGGATTTTGTTTACAAGTTTTTTTTATTAAGATGCATTTACTTTCAGAACCAGTTTTGAAAGTGAAAGTATCTTCATAAAAAACCCCAGCAAACAAAATTGAAAAAGTAAAAAAAGTCCTCTTTAGAGATCAACCTCAGCTATTCAATGCAAAAAAATCATTTAAAATATTGAAATGCAAAAAAGATATTTAAAAAAGTTTCTTTCATGGGATTAACATTAATAAGCGGGCCTTATTATGTGAGTAAAGTAGCATATGAAACAAAAATGAAATAAAATTTCTAGAAAAATGTAATCAAGCAAAATTATATTGATATGCTCCTTTTTTCTCCAAAGTTAATCAAAGAAATTTATTGTTGTAAATATAAATTGCTAAAGTTTTTACAAAAATACTGGCAGTAGCTAGTCGAAGTTTCTTGTTATAAATTATCTGGTGTGAGAAAAATTTGTTTTATTCCTAATTTAATTGTGAGAGAAGTTTCTTGCTTAAATATTTTCATTTTAAGTTCTGCAAGATGAAATTAAACAGAAAAAAAATTCTCGGTCATTTCTGAAAAAAAAATGTCAGACATATTTTCCTTTGAGCTTATTAATGATTAAGAAAAATAATCTCTTCATTCTTCTTTCAGTTTTCAAGTACATAACGCAGTGTTTTATAATACTGTAATTATTTATTAGAATAAACAGAATGCCTGTGACAGGATTCATACACCTCAGAGTACAGTAATCCCTTATCATTCGCGGATTTAACGTTCGTGAGTTTTGATTATTCGCGAAATATAGAATGAAGAACATTTCAACATTCGCGAATGCTTAACTTGGTTATTCGTGGATTTCGTTATATAAAGAATATTTTTTTAAGTAAACTTCCTTTGTTTTACCCGCAACATGATTTTATGCTAAAAATAGATTATCCCCTCTTTTTGTTCGACATTTCTCCAATTTATATTGAAATACCAAAACGTGAATTTTCTCTTCGAAGTATGTAATGCGCATGCTCCGCTAAGTTTTGTTTATTGTTTGAATTACGTAAGTCCCCATAGAATACATTTGTTCTTTCTATTCGCATGTGGTTTTTTTCTTCTCAGTGTTTAGCAAACCTAAAAAAGAGAAACTTTCATGTCGCCTGCAGTTAAAAGAGTGAAAAAAGTTTTGAACCTTTCCGAAAAACTTAAAATTTTAGATAAGTTGCGAATGAGAGAAAGAGAGTGCGCGGTCGGTCATTATTTTAATATTAATGAATCTAGGTTCGATCAATTAAAAAACGAAAAGGCT
The DNA here is from genome assembly GCA_963931845.1 of Maratus michaelseni. Classification (NCBI taxonomy): domain Eukaryota; kingdom Metazoa; phylum Arthropoda; class Arachnida; order Araneae; family Salticidae; genus Maratus; species Maratus michaelseni. The sequence goes on along the minus strand of OZ007598.1, from coordinate 309,172,194 downwards.
ATAAGAGACAGCGTCTCAGCAAATGCACCGACTAGTGCAAAAACCGTATCGAAAGTACGGAACAAGTCATTGGAAGAAACTGAAAATGCCTTAAATATTTGAGTAGATGATATGAACCAGAAGCAAGTGGCGCTAAGTTCAGCTTTAATACGAGTCAAGGCTAAAAAATATTTGACGCGATAAAAATAAAGGATGAGACTTTATCCCACACAACACATACGTTCAGATTACATACAGTTTTCATCTACCAAGTGCGAAATACGTTCATAGATGTCTTTTGGACGTACAGCGCCAGCTAAAATACGTCCAGATTTTGTTCAATGTTTGACATGTACCTGGGGGCGAAATATCTACAAAATATGGACGAAAGTCTAGGACATAAATTGGATGAAAACCGAACCTGCCCTTGCCATGGACGTATCGACGAAATATGGACGTCAGTTTACGACGTAAATTGGATGAAAAACGAACCTGTCCTCGCCATGTACGTATACGTCCATATATGGACAATTATCTACAAAATATGGACGTCAATTTAGGGGCGTAATCTAGACGAAAAATGAACCTGTCATCCGCCATTTTCTGTATGGTTATGTCCGCTGATTTGTGTATTGTTTCTGCATATTATTGACTTTAAAAATATGACAAGAAGCCTTCCCGACTACTTTAACTACTAACTAGTACTAGTATTTGCATTTTTTAAGCGATGAGAGTTAAAAACAGCAACCCTTGGATATTTTTTATGGATGTGATACACATTTGTTTTAGTTTTCAACACTGCCAAGCCTAACCCTTTAGGATTGATTTTAACAGTTCTTAGTTATATTATAAATTAAACTAGTAGCAAAGCCTTCTTTATTCACCAAAAATTAAATAAACGGATTAACTCGTCCACATCAGAAAATCAATCAATCAACGCTTCGACGTTTGGAAATGTTTGTTTTGATCGTGCAACGAACGTAGCAAAGTAAGTAATTAAAGTAGATTTTAGATTTTGTTTTCTTGATTTATTGTGATGGTGTGTATAATTTACATAAAACATTTCTTTAAGGACTTGATTTTGTTACTTTTTTGATTTATTAATAGTGCCCCAATTATTTTTAGCGATCTCGTAGAAACTTTGAAATATGTCGACACCTGCGTTAGATTCTGTAGATCAGAGTGTTTTTATGTGTGTTTCTATGGTTTTTGTCAGTCATAATGTATCTTAATAGAAAACATACAGACATTTATTTGATTGAAATGAATCTTGCATTAAAAGTGGGGAAAAATTAAAAAAAGTTTGAAGATTATTAAGAATTGCTTGTTACTTGATTATAGTCACTGCAATTCCTGTATAAAACTTCAAATTTAATAACAATCTTTTATTTTTTCTTTAACCTTATTTATACCCAATTATTACTTGGACCACAAAGTTTTTATAGTTTAGAAATTTATAATATTTCTCCTCTAATGTAAGATTTTACTCAAATGTTATTTATTCATTATAATATTGTGTATTTGAAGTTTCCTATTTACTTAATAATTTTAATTTTAAAAGAAAGCCTGAATTATTCTTCTAAACAATATAATTTATTATATTATTGTGTATATACTTTTAAACTGTAAAGATAATAATAGTTTATATGATTTTTAGCAATCATATCATAGGAAAGCAGAAGAAAAATCAAATTGAGAAAAATAACTGTTTGTTTACTTTCCAATATAAGGGTCAATGTAACGTTATTTTCTTGAGGCCCATTTTGTGAAATGTACTATATTATGAAAAATAACATTTTGTAGTGAGAAAGATTAAATCCAGTTATTGAAATTTGAATTAAACATTCATTAGTAATAACTTCTGTCAGTCCTTTCACCGTCTGAATGTTTTCCGGCATTTTCATAAGTATGCTTGTAATTCCCAGAGTATATATATTTTTTAATCGCAGTTTGATGCTATAATATCTTTTATAGCCTCTCATTCTATTTATGGTTCAAAAGAGAATAATGTTAAAAATATTTTTGTCTACAGCCATTTTAGCATGATTTCTAGAAACGGAAAAAAAAGTAAAGTGGTACGTAGTTGCTGCACAGGTTTATTTTATATTTATGATTAAAAAGCAAAATTTAAATTCAAATGCTCAATTTATTTTCCTTTATCCCATGTTTTTTTTTCCAAAATAGATGATGTCACCCTCTAATGCAGTTAAAATACTATTGATATATTTGCGTTTGCTATCTTAGGTCTGTTTTTACTGTAACTTTGATGGAATAAATGAGATAACATTCTGGCTTGATTAATGTTGTTTGCAGATATTTTAGGTCCTTAATTTTTTTTAGAAGTTTATTTAAACCTGCATCTAAACAATATTCCTATTGCTAAAAAATATTAGACTGCAATGGTGCGAAATCTTTGCATGAGTCCACTGGTTAAACATACTGTTATAATATATATATTTTTTTTTTTTTTCATTGCAGATACATTATTTCAATATTTTTAACCTTCTACATAGTAATTGTTTCTTAAACTGAGCCACATATCATCAGCATTATAAATAAGAGGTAGTAGTGATGTCTCTACTTCTCAGTTGCTAAGGAATTTTATATTACTGAATGTCTTAAACTTTTTTATACAGTGTAATGTATGTAAAACCTTGGTTGTTGAACAAGAGATTCGAGCAACATTTGCTTCAAACCTCGAACCAAAGTTTGGTTTTTGACCGCACATGAGGGAGGGGGAGGGGAATAGTATAGAAAATTTAGTTTTTAATCTTTTTCTTTCTTTTTCTTTTCTTTTTTTTTTTTTTTTTTTTTTTTTTTTGTCATCAGAGCAAAGTTTACATTAGGGTGTGTCGAAAAAACCGAAATTTATATAATCGAAACGTAATAGTGCAGAAAAGTTGCCATTGGTAATAAGGAATAAATTCGCAAAATATTACACCAAATGGTTAATATCTTTTACCGCCGCAGGGGGGGGGGGGGCAAAATTTTGAAAAATCGCAAAAAAAATTAAATTATCCAACCATACCAATACAATTTCTAATATCCAGTAACATTTCATTATGGTGAAATCATTTCTATTACCGCCGCAGGGGCAGTCAAAATTTTGATAAAAACGGCAAGAATTTCAAATTTCTGTTTTTTCTAAATTTTTCATTTTTCATTATATGTCTACAATTAAATAAATTTACATTATAGCTAGTAATAACTTATAAATGTCTAGTAATTTTGATCATGGGCATTGACAACCAAGGGCGAGAGCGGCCCGCCCTCCCTCCTAAAATTGAGAGAAAGGGGCTTTTTGAAGGGCTTTTGGGGATTTTCCAGAAATTTTTAGGGGTTTTCGTAGGGGAGGGCAAAAGTGAAAAATTACGGGAAATTTATGTAAAAGGCCCCCCTACCAAAAAAATCAAAAAATTTACTGAAAAATCCCCGAAATTTCTTCAAAAAGCCCCTTTTTCTCAAATTTAGGAGGAGCGGGCCCCTCCCGCCCTTGGTTGGCAATCCCCATGATCAAAATTACTAGACATTTATAAGTTATTACTAGCTATAATGTAAATTTATTTAATTGTAAACATATAATTAAAAATTTTAAAAAACGGAAAATTGCAATTTTTGCCGTTTTTATCAAAATTTTGACCGCCACTGCGGCGGTAATAGAAATGATTTCAACATAATGATATTTTATTGGAACATTACTAACATCTTGATGTAGCTGTTGCATTCTGTTTGAAATTGTATTGGTATGGCTGGATAATTATTATTATTTTTTTGATAGTTTTTTTTTTGTGATTTTTCGAAACTTTGGCCCCCTTGCGGCGGTAAAAGCTATTAACCTTTTGGTGTAATATTTTGCCAATTTATTTATTATTACCAATGACAACTTTCCTGCACTATTACGTTTCGATTATATAAATTTCGGTTTTTTCGACCCACCCTAGTGTACATACATGAGTTAAACTGATCATAACATTATCAAAATTCATACATCTAAGTCTAAAACATGGCAGCTGAATCCACTAATTTTTTTTCTCTTTTTTTTCAACTAATAGTTACAATCTTCTTGTGTTTGGAAAATGGACTGGTTCGTGGGTAGATGTCAAACTTGCTTCTTCTTATTATTATTTTTTTGCTCTCAGAGGATCTGAAATGCGTAGTTTGTTATTTAATAAATGACTACCATCTACGATCTTGTGGAAGAAAGTTGGATTGATGGGCGCATTGATTCCTTGATGGATGAACTCAAATTGATGTGCTAGTTCTCAATAGATGAAATCAAATTCTTCTAGCCGGATCTAACCTTGAATAAGGTAAACTTTTCGTTATAATACATTGTCATTCACCATGTGGAATTGTAACACCTAAATCTTGATTATTTTAGTAGAAATTCCAATATGTTTAATTATGATAAAAGTTTTGGACATCTACATTTATAAAATCAGTAAAAAAATGAAAATAGGCAGCTTTTAGTTTTATGTGTGTAAATTAGAATGATACTCTGAGGTTGAATGTGAAATATTTTTAGTTTATGGTATTATTTCTTGTTAAAACCTTTTTGAGTTATTTATTTTATTTTTTGGTACTTCTCCACTATCCCATCAACCACTTTCTATTAAAAAAAATATCGGCAAACTGCAGCATCCAATAAACAAATGAAATTCAGAAGTATACAACAAATTTGAAAAAGCCCTACTAACTAAGTGTCAAATATCAGTAGCTTTAAACAATGAAATTTACAGTATATTAATAAAAAACAGAAAAAAATAATCTTGTATATTTATTTATTTACATTATTTTTCTTAATTATGCCTTTTAGTTGGTGTATAAATGTTTGTGATGTCAGTTGAAACTGATCACTTGTACGTAACTATACATTAACCCTCCAGCCGCGGGAAACGCTCCTATTGCGTTTCACTTATTCTATACAATTCCGCAGGGTACGCTATTTTGGCGTTGCCTACAATTTTTATAATACTTAAGCATCGGGAGACTCTATTTCTTCATTGAATCTATCTTATTTAGAAATAGAGAGATTAGTTTACAAATTATAATACAAATATCATTTCATTTATTAGGTCATTCGGAAAATTCTGCAGTTTTGAAATAGTTTGAATCCATAAATGCCACATTCCCACCGGAATTTTGAAAAAAAAAACTTTGTTTTTATAATGTACATGAAGAACATGCACTCATTTTTATAATGCACATGTTTTTATAATGTGCATTATTTTTTCCAGAATCACTATTAAAAACAGCATCGTCAAACATACACATAAGAAATGAACCTAATACATCTGGATCAAAAACATGTGGTATGTATAATAAATATATTATTAGTTGCATTCACATGAAACTTAATAAAACTTTGAAGTATATATCTTATTCTTCAGAATATTTTATCTGTATTAGCTGTATTGGATTTATATAACTAATGAACATTCTGTTTTAATTTTCTATGTAATATACTGCTAATTGTATCTGGCAATTAAAACTATTGTCATTTACTTTTTATTTCACAAATACAAAATGTAATAAGTTCATATTTATAGGAAACTCCGATTTTTGAGTGAGTGAAATTCATAAACTACGGTTGTTGCCAAACCATAAGCTACAAATTCAGCCCTATTTCCACACCACATAAGAGAAATATATATATAGATTTTGAGTATAAAATATTGATTTTTATTTTAGGATCTTTGTTGAATGAAGATATGGGCATACAAAACATATCATTAAAAAAAAGGGCAGTTCATCTCTCTCAGGAACTATTGGTAAGTATAATGAAACATTTCCTTTTCTTCATCTAATGTTTTTATATTAACCATATATATATATATATGCACTTGTATGTAGTAAAAACTGCTGCAGTTTTAATAAATAATTTTGTTTTACTATTTAAAATATTATTTTATTTTTAGGTTTTGAAACAGCTGTCCTGCGAGACATAAACATAATAAAAATGAACCAAAGGAGCATTCTTGAGCAGCTTGACAGCATTTCTGTATACTTAAACACACAATGGTGAAAATCCTAACAATCCTAATTTATCGAAGGATATTATGAGTTTGATACCAGTAACCAATGTTGTTCAATTAGGAAAGTTAGAATCAAAACTAAAAGATGAAAATATATCTAACCAATCTTTGATTATGATTTTTATGATTATATTTTATTTTCAGATACAATTTTTAAGTAAGCTAGGGGGAAATAGTTGTGAGCAAGCCACAAAAATAATGATGAGAAAAGTAATAAGTGATGACCTAGCAATATTATTCAGTTTTCAGGGTATACGAGAAAAGAAATCATTCAGATCTTTAGAGATCTACAAAAGAATACTTTGTAAGCATGAGTAAACTTTTCTAAAACTTGGTGTTACATAAATAATATGTATATACATGGTTGGGGAATTTCATCATTTTACTCGCCACTGGCGAGTGGATTTTCTGGCAAGACCAAGGAATTTTTAAGAAGTCTTTTAAAACTATTTTGGTTATAGAAGATACATTTGTTACTTTTCAGCTATATTAATTACTACAATGTAAATATGTTACTACTTTTATGCTATACTAAAATTTCTTCCATTGTATATATTTCTGAATTTTATTGAAAAAAAATGTATTTTAGTAGTAATGAATTATTTTTGAAGATGTGTAAATTCTGTCATAACAATTTTAAATTGTATGTTGCTTCTTGCTGGCTGGTAATATAAATCCTTGGCTGGTCAGATTTATTGAAAATTCCCCACCCCTGTGTAATATAGTATCCATGTAATCAAAATTTTTAATATATTTTTTTTAAATGGTAATTTTTCTAAAAATCTGTCTTAAGTCATGGCATATTTTCCATAAATTAACAAAATAATTAAACTGTTTTGTTATATAAAACTCATTGTACAATGAAAAAATTATCTAATTTATAAATGATTTTGTAAAACTCATTTTATATATATATATTAATAGATGGCATCAAATAGCTGAATAGAATAATTTTTAAAAACTTAATTTCATAGTATATGATTAAATATACAAGATTTTTTTCCTGATTTAAATAAATTATAAATAAAGTATGTGCTTTCATGTTAAGTGAATGAAATTGAACTCTTTTATCCAGACATCTGTAATGAAAGAAAAATCTTGTATGTCAATATTTTTCTTGTTTTCTTGAATTCTTCTGCTCTGTGGAACCAGAAGTGAATTCGAGATTTTTTTTTTCAAGTATGTCTTAAATAATACCAATTTTACTGTCAAAAAATTTTAATCGCTTTCACTTATTTTTCGATATCAAGTTTTAGCCCTAATGCAAGACATAGACATCTTCTAGCCTATTTTCATTTGGTTATTCATAATATTGGGAAAGTTTATAGTTTTGGTTTGAATAGGCTTCTTGCACCCATGTGTTTTCTCCTTTCAATTTCGATATTCGGGAAGTTAAATTTGTAAAATTTCCATTTGAAGCCATAGAACCCGAATTAATGCCGAAATAGTAAAATTCATATACGTATTAGTAAAAAAAATTTTTTTTTCATATGTCTTCTATTTATATATTAACTGAATATGTGTTTTATAGCTACTTTTTTTTAAAAATCTTTTTCTCATAGGTGCTGTTAAGACTCATGTGAAGTGGGATGAAACATCGGAGTGCCAAATCGCGACCTACGTTATACACGGCCGGTGCATGACGTCTAAAACGTCACATAGAGTGGATCATTTTTACACGGTGATTGGTGCAAAGTGGCGAGCCCACCGTTTTGCACCAATCACCGTGTAAAAATGATCCACTTCATGTGACGTTCTAAACGTCATGCACCGGCCGTATATAACGTAGGTCGCGGCCAAATAGAAAAAGTTATTGCAAATTGGTTGCGGCATGCAAAAGGCCGATTGGATAATAAAAAAAAATAAATAAAGCATTTTTTGCTTGCACATTTTTTTTCTTTTTTTTTAAATTATCCATACATTTGTCATGAAAGAAAAATCTTGTATGTCAATCTTTTTCTTGTTTTCCTTGAATTCTTCCGTTCTGTGGAACCAGATGTGAAGTCGAATTTTTTTTTCCAAGTATGTCTTAAATAATACCAATTTTACTGTCAAGATATTTTAATCGCTTTCACTTACTGTTAGATATCAATTTTTAGCCCTAACGCAAGACATAGAAATCTTCTAGCCTATTTTCATTTGGTTATTCATAATATTGGAAAAGTTTTTAGTGTTGGCTTGAATAGGCTTCTTGCACCCATTTGGTTTCTCCTTTCAATTTCGATATTCGGGAAGTTAAATTTGTAAAATTTCCAGTTAAAGCCGTAGAACCTGAATTAATGCCGAAATAGTAAAATTCATATACGTATTAGTAAATACTTTTTTTTCATATGTCTTCTATTTATGTATTAACTAAATATGTGTTTTATAGCTACTTTTTTTTGTAATCTTTTTTTTCATTAAGACTCATGTAAAGTGGGATGAAACATCAGAGTGCCAAATAAAAAAAGTTATTGGAAATTGGTTGCGGCATGCAAAAGACCGATTAGATAATAAATAAAGCATTTTTGCTTGCAATTTTTTTCCCCGTACATCTGTAATGAAAGAAAAATCTTGTATGTCAATCTTTTTCTTGTTTTCCTTGAATTCTTCCACTTTGTAGAAACAGAAGTGAAGTCGATATTGTAAAACTTAGATACTTTTTTTTTCCAAGTATGTCTTAAATAATACCAATTTTACTGTCAAGATATTTTAATCGCTTTCACTTACTGTTAGATATCAATTTTTAGCCCTAACGCAAGACATAGAAATCTTCTAGCGTTATTCATAATATTGTGAAAGTTTATAGTTTTGGCTTGAATAGGCTTCTTGCACCCATGTGTTTTTTCCTTTCAATTTCGATATTCGGCGCTGTTAAGACTCATGTAAAGTGGGATGAAACATCAGGGTGCCAAATAATAGAAAAAAAATTGCAAATTGGTTGCGGCATGCAAAAGGCCAACTGGATAATAATAAAAAAATAAAGCATTTTTTGTTTGCAAATTTTTGTTGTATGTTTTTTTCTTTTTTTTTTAAACAATGATATATGTTGAATGATTTTACCCATTGAATCTTTTAAAGATTCATTAATTATTATATTAATAAAATTATAAAAACTATCTACATTACTTGTAAACCCTTAAGCCATTATATTTTTTCATATATTAACAAAGTAAATAACTAAAAGGGTTAATATATATATATATATTTCATTTGCTGTGCAATTAAAAAATTTTATGAAATTTTTAAGTATTGCCATACTATAAGGAAAAAATATGATTTTGTATTTGAAAAAAGCTATTACAGTGAATAAATAAAGTGCAATACTTGAATTTACTGACACTTTAAATAAGGAAAAAAAATGATTCACCAAATGAAGGACCTTGCAAAATAGTTTGACAATTTAAACATAATAGTTTAATAATTTAGAAAATAATAAGTATCCAATTACTATTTGTAAGCATTCAATATTCAAGCATCTACAAATTTAATTATCAGTGAATTAGTAAAGTAATTATAATCAGGAATTTGTTCCAAGAAAAGCAAAAAAAGTAGTTTTTGAGATGAAAAAGAAAGATTAAGACCCTGACTTCGATTTTCAGCAGAAAATATAGCATTATGGTACATCAGCAGTTCCTAAACTGTGGTCCACAGGGTTCTTCATGGGGGGTCCATGAAGGTCCTGTGTTCAATGTAAAAACTTTATTTTATGAAATCTGAGACTAATTTAATGAGTAAAATAAAAGGCAATATAGTAAAACCTGTGAACATGGAATCAGGATAAAATTATATTTTAGACAGATTTCTGTCTTCACAGGTACATTTGTCTGATGTTTTTCTTATTGGGACCATGGAATTTTTTTGTTTAATACAATTAATTTGCTTATACAGTCGGACCCCAATTTAACGAATTCATCAGGACCGAAATTTTTATTCGTTAAACTGGGGTTCTGTGTAAGGCTCTCTCTCAGAAAAATATAATTCTAAATTTACTATGATTTATATTTAGTATGATTTATTTTTATTTTTACACGGAGTTCTTGAATCCTAGAGGCCTGATGTATGTGCATCATATAAGACATTTGTGTACCAATTCCAGTACTACAGTAAGATAATATTGTTGCATGTTTTGAGTCAGGTAAATAATGTCCTTCACTTGGCCATCCTCTGAAGTGTACCCCTGTATACTGAAAGGTTAGAAAAACCTGTTTTAAAGAATCAGTATATCCAGTCTTAAATCCTGGGAATCTGTGAGAAAGGGTCTATAGTAAATAAGAAATTAAAAACTGCTGTGATAGATCATATCATCAGATCTAGCTGAAAATTTCCATGCTAAAAGAATAAATTTGATGTAATTTAAAATGTTTAGGCACAGAAATATAGCATTTGGGTAATTTTTTTCTAATTATGAGTAGAGTACAATACAGCAAACAGTATACAAAAAAGAAAAATTATGCATCAACCATAGATTATGAAACACTTTCAGAATACTTTTACAAAACTTCGCTATTTAATAAGGCAAATAAAATACCTAAGTAATTATTTTAGAAAATGCATAAAATATTTGAAAACCAGATTTCAGGAATTACCACCCATAGATGGTTGTACTCCAATTCTTTGATGCATTTAGTCATCGATTTCTTAAGTATAGCCATACTTAAAGGAAAAAATATGATATTGCCACCGAAAAAAGCTATTTTAGTGAAAAAGAAAAATGCAATAATTTTTAAGCGATGATTTTACTGACAATTTAAATGAGGGGAAAAGGATTCGCCAAATGCAAGACATTGCAAAGGGCAATATTTTTCTGCTAATAAATGAATATAATAAATTTTTACAACTGGGCCACCTCTAATTTCTAATGAAAATCTTTGCCATATTTAATCTCAAATATCTGCAATTAAATAAGGCGAAAACTTCCATTTAAAAATAGTGCTGGTTAAAAATCATACCAGCATCATTACTAATGAGAATATAAATCAAAACCAAAAACAGATTTTTTCTTTTTTTTAAGTAGATAGTAAAATAAAAATGTGAACAGTTGAAATGCATAGATTTGTAGTAATCGAGAATAGATAAAAGTCAGAAGGTATCTTATAATTTCCATTTCTTATATTTATCATAAAAAGTTATTGTTACCCAATATGAAATCATACTGTCAATTTGAATACATTCACTTAGTTTTAATAAAATGACACAAAGTAATCATATACATGATTTTGGATAGCAAAAGATAAATCATTTTGATGGAAAAGATTCATTTATTGAAATAAATATATTTCTATGCATAATACAAGTTCATTAAAGGCACGATATATTTAACTGTGTATTGAAAAATTAAAAATATTGTTTGAATTTGTAAATACATTTTAGAAGACAAAACAAAAGTAATTTTAATTCAATATTTAAACGAACCTTTTAAAGTCACACAAATTTTGATACATCTTTTAAAGTCTAAATTTATATATTAAAGCTTATGTCATTTTCTTTTATAACAATAAATAAAATTAATTAAAAAAATAATTGTGTTCAGGTGAAGGACACTAACTAAAATAGTTTCTTTAAAGGTCTTGCAGAATTAAAAGTAAAGTTAAATAAGTTTTATTAGCAATAATATTTAAAATCATTTATATGCTTTTAATATTTTGAATATATATATACTTTTAAAATATTAAAAGCACAATAAATTTGACTGAAAAAGTTTTTACTTTTTATTAATTTTTATCCTTCCCTATAGGAACCCACATAACACAGATTCGTCCAATTTTGGTTTAAAGTCCGTAATTATGTCTTTTAGACGAGAAAATGAACATAAAATGGACGTAATATGAGCAAATTTTGGACGTCCGTATTATGTCCATTTTATGTTCATTTTTCGTTCATATTCTCGTCTAAAAGACGTACTTATTACGTAAAAGGTGGTGACATTTGAACGTAAATTGATGAGATGAAGTACAGACTACTTTTGGACGAAAATTGGACACGTCCATAAGTCCAAATTACGTACTTTAAACCAAAATTGGATGAATCTGTGTTATGTGGGATGTGACTTCCAGGCAAGTAAAGGGTGGTTTGAGAATTTCAAACATAGGCATAGTTTACACAACATAAAGTTAGTTGGCCAATCGGCTTCTGAAGATCATGTAAGTGCTCAAAAAATTCCTGAAGAACTTACAAAAATTATTGAAAGAGGCGGATATGTTCCAGAACAAGTGTTTAATGCCTACGAGACAGGCTTGTTCTGGAAGAAAATGCTGAAGAGAACTTTTCTTGCCAAAACAGAGAACACAGCTCCAGGTCTTAAGGCAGCAAAAGATAGGGTAACTCTTCTGTTGTGTACCAATGCTAAAGGCGATTTTAAAGTAAAGCCGACGTTAATTTATAGATCGCAAAATCCTCGTGCTCTCAAAGGTAAAGATAAAAACAAGTTGCCTGTTTTCTGGCGAGCAAATACCAAAGCATGGGTAACCAGCGTTTAGTTTCTGGATTGGTTTAATGATTGTTTTATTCATGAGGTGAAGAAATACCTTACATCTAAAAATCTGTTATCTAAAGTTATACTGCTCATTGACAATGTTCCTGGACATCCACTTAGTTTAAAAGATGCCAATTTTTTATTGCACGTGAAATATTTTCTGCAAAAAATGTCGCGTAAATTTTTAAATTACAACAACTTGTTGATAAAACAATAGAATGTTATCCCTCGCTAGTGAGGAGTCTTAAATTTAAAAGAGAATTTGAGGCTGCAAATTTTCCTTACATGGAAATCTATGAACAAAAGATCTCTTCTGCCAAGCACACATTACTAGTTTTTTTCAGCCATCAACAAGCAAATAATCTTTTTACAATATGTTTAAATTTGTTCAAACTTCTTTAAAGTATGTATTTTTAATTTTTAATAAATATACTATTTACATTTCAATTGTTTTTTCCATTAAAAAAAATTGTAAAACCTAACCCCCTTTTATACACGGGAGGATAGTCTCAACATTCGCGATTTTGACATTCGTGGAGATTTCCGTGAACCTAACGCTCGCGAATGTTTAGGGATTACTTTATATCTGGAAATGAGGCAAAATGTTTTATCTGAAAATCTGAGATAATTCTGTTATTCCACCTTTGATCCTTGAAATATTTTTGAGTTACTCTAGAAAAAACGTCTGGTTGCTTTTTAAAGTTAATGTTATTCCTCCATCGCTGGTTGTTGATATAGAAAAATTACTGATCCTGGAAAATAACTCGTGACTTTCCCCTTGAAAATGGGCAGCATTTGCCCCTTTAGGAACAAATGGAGCTTCAACACACTTCCTTCTCCCCTGTATTCTTCTTTTATAAGCTCCAGTGTTATCCTCCTACCTGATTTTTTACAATTTTAAGACAAAGGTATAATGATACAATATCCAGTATCCCTTTTGCCATTATAGCAAAAAGTATAAATTGCCTACAAAAATTAGGGATGGCTTATTAAAATATTTTAGAAGCAACGTTTGAAGTCATTTAAAATATTAACTCCATTTTTCTTTTAACGATGAAGTAGTTTTCATTATTTGAATACTTTATTTTTATAGGTAATATGCATCAGAAATGGCTTAAGCAGATGCAGAGCAGCATATTTCCCCACCAATACAAATGATTGCTTCGAGTATTAATCAAAATATGTTTCTCCTGGTCCTGGTATTTTATTTTTATCTTCAGTCGTTGAATTTATCCCACTTTCCCTCCATCTCTCATATGCAGAACTGTTGTATGTTAGTTGCATCATTTTGGTATTTTTAATAATTATGATCCTGTTCTGTTGTTTATAAAATTAAAACTATTTCACATTGCAGATAATGTCAGATTAAAAAATTTCCTGTCTACACAGTGTAGGCTTGTATGTTGTTTCTAATGGAAAACACATGAAAACTACAATAACCTTACTTTATACAATTAAATATCTTTTTAATAACACTGAATAATATATTTTTTAAATTTCATTATAATGTTCAAATTACCACAGCATTATGTAAAATATAATGGGTGATGCAGAAATGAAGCATATTCAATGTGTTCACCATTGCAACACATTCAGCCTATGACGGACACACTAAGCATACTTAATTTTTCTTCTTAAAGTCAACTGTAACTTTCGACATGTAATGTTTTATTAATAAATGAGCATCATCTGCCTTATAATGCTACATTTCTGCATGCAATTTGGGACGTATTTAAGCTGGTGATAACATATAAATAATTTACATTTTAGGACTACTAGTAAAGTTATTTTTGCATGTCAGATGTCATTTTGTACTAAACTGGGTATGCTCTACAACTTTGTATTCGACTTTCTCCCTATTTTGCACCCTTTTTGTGATAAGAATGATAACGGTGCAGTTTTATGCTGAGTAGGCTGTAAGTGGTATCATAAACACGTTATTATTTATGCCTTGACAATGTCTATTGTTATACTTCGTGGCATTTAAATTTAATGGGGCGGACATGGCTTTATTGTACACCCTGTATATGGCATATGTATGACATTGGTGACCACCTTGGTGTAATCATAATTATAGGACCATTATAATAAGGAAGCACCAAATTGTTTTCTATAACAACAAGCCATATTCCACAATGTATCTGACTCTTAGAGTAAGTGAAAAGTTTACACATGCAAATCACAAAACAAAAGAATCACTAATAAAAAAATATATTTAAAAAATAAACTTCCAAAATAAAGTACACAACATTTGCATGATGGATTTAAGAAATTAGATTCATGATATTCCCTGTCTCCCACAGAGCAGTGATGCAACACTCATACCGGGTTTTTCATCAGATACAGCTGTGGCAGGGGAAATGAACTGTCTCCTGAGATTTGGGGTTGGAAACGCAAACTCGATCATACGTTAGTCCCTATCACAGCCACCGATCCTCTCGCCCCTGAAGCAGTACTAAACCTCATCTTCTGCCAGTGTACAACCGGTTGTGGGAACAAATGTGGATGCAAAAAAACAGGAATCACAGGCACTGCTGCCTGCCACTACTACCACGGAGACTGCTCAAACAGTCCACCACCTGTTGAGGAGGATGTCCTAATGAAAATGGAACACAAATCAACATCTTTTGAAATTTCCCATTGAACCCGGGGTAATCAAAAGGATCAAGGACTTGAGTATATTATTTATTCCTATATCATTGTATTTTCCGCATTTTTCATTTTTGTATGTTTTATGTTAACAAAAAATGTCAATTGATAAAGTTATTGTTCAGGCTTCCATTCTTCTGACCACAACATTTATTAATGTTCGTTTAAGTTTAGGTTAAGTAGATGTAATGTAAGTGCTGCGGATCCACTCTCTGGAGCTGGTGTGACTTTTGACAAATTTCTTCATTTTTGAATGTGATTGTCTCAATACCTATGGACTCTAGAGAAAATGTACAAAACCTATTTTGTAGAGAATTTAATTGTCTTTATTTTTCGTACTAGCAATTTTTCCGTAGGACTTATAGCTTACGAGATATTAAAAAGAATGAAAAATGGTACCTTCTGTTACCCCTCCCCCCTTGCGCTCACTCTCCTACCCATCAGGACTTTTTAGTATGTTCATTAGTAGACACTCCCAAACAATATTACCAAATTTCAAAACGTTCACAATTATGTCCTAAACTGACCAAAAATCTGCCTAATTTTACTGGACTATAAACCACAAAAAAACCTCTATCATATCATAATTCTATCCGAACAAGACTAAAGAAATTCTGTTGACAAGCAAGCAACCTGAGCCTGACAAATTTCAACCTCAACCTCAACCTGAATTCTAAATAAAAGGATATTAATTAATATTTTAATGCAGTGATCAAAAGTGGTCTACAATTATATTGCTAGTACCAATATTATCTGTTATACTAAAAATCAGACACATCTATATTTTTTAATAATCAAATATAAGAAAGATTCTGAATAGCGGAAATCTCTGCATTGGTTTGGGATGTCCCTAATTTTCTTTTTCCTGGTTAGGGTTAAACTAATTTTTTTTTTCTGTCAGTCGGGTCACTCTAGAATGTTTCTTGTGGGTAAGATTTATGTTTTTCCAAGTCTGGAAGTTGGGATTTTCACAGACATTAATTAAAATAAGCAGAACAATGTTTCAGATGAATTAAATTTATGTATTAAGTTTTTAAAACGTTTCCTATAATAATCTATATATTTAAAACGCTAAGCGATTTCTTTCGACAATCCATGAGAACAAACTACTGCATCAAATTGCACCATTCTCTTTTTTAATGAAAGATATTTGGACACAGATTTGTTATCGTGAATTCGTTTGTTCTAAAATTTAATTAATTAGCCGTAATTTTCAATTAAACTTTTAGGTCTGCTTATGGCGTCATAAAGTCGGCAACTCCCACTTTTGCAAGGGATAGAGTTTATTCTCTGAACTCTGTGGTTCGCCAATTTTTTGACATTAGCTAATAACAACTAGGTAGTATTTTAACATTGTAATATAAAATCTTAAAAAAAACTTAATTAGCTAGAATATAATCATAATAAAATATCTAAACTTAAACATATCAATATGAATAACAAATCTCAAGTAAAATGTTGCAATTTAAATGATTCAAATTGAAACGAGGTTTGGAGAGTTATCCCTGACGCCCAGCTAACATAAAAATATCTATTTTATTTTATTTATTTACACACATATTCAAATTTATTATAAAACACCAGGTTGCCATACAAAGCAAAAATCGTCATTTAGGCGCCAAAAATTAACACCGGTGAGTCTGCGATATCTGTACCGATTTAATCAAAATTGTTTTGGTTGCACCGCATATTGCAAAATTAATTAAATCCATGATTATTGTTTCTTTCTCAGATTAAAAATAAGAAAATTGGTACTTCTCTATTATCCCGTCGACAACAAAAAACTATCGCCAAATAAACGGGAGAACGTTGCCATTGGAATATCAAAATAAATAAATAAATAAAATATAAGAATTTAAGGACACGATTGTTATTTTAATTAATGAAATAACTAACTAATAAATCAGTAAAACATAATGAAAAATAGACGCAAATGTCGAATTAAAAACCACTTGATGACGTAACAAACACGTATAATGTTTCTGACATCAAGTAAATCGGACTGCATTTTCGGCGTTTAATTTTACAGTTTGGCGATAGGTTTTTGTTATGAAAAGTGGTCGACCGGATAATAGAGACGTACCAGAAAATTTAATGCCTAACGAAATTCAATTATTTGATCGATCGCAAATTATGGTTCTTTTCCCTTTATATCGACACCATGCCATACATGTAAATGTATGCTTGGCGACAATGGTGTCCGTATAGTGGAAAAGTACTCAATTTTTTCTTAGTTCGGGCTATACCAAAAACAAACATTTTACAGGTAACAAAAAAATCGCCGACAATGACTGCTTCATCAGCTGTTATGACAGCAAAGTTGGATAAAATCTAATAACCTGAATTTTACACCGTTTATGCGAAACATCACAGAGAACACACGCTATTTTTATATAAGTAGGGTATATTTAAACGAATAAGAGAACTAACAACCTTCAATAATATAATGCATGAAAAAGTAAACAAATAAGTGATTCAGCAAATCACAAAAATATGTATTTCTTAATATAACTATAAAATGCAGAAAAATATTCATTATCCCGTCGCCAAATTAAAAAAAAAACTATACGCAAATTAGGTACTTTTCGGTTAGCCGGCACCAGTAAAATATATAAATATTATATATATATATATATTTGTATATAAGTATATATATACAATATATGTATATATACTTCATTGGCGCCCGGCTAAACGAAAAGTACCCCCAAATAATTCGCCAAACTGTAGCACCCAATAAACAAACGGAAGAATGTTGCCATTAAATCTCAAAAATAAAAAAATAACAAAAAATAATTGGGAAAAGCCCCATTTACTAAAGTATCATTTATCAGTAACTTTTGAGAATAAAATTTACAATATATTAATGAAAACAGAATCAAAAATAATCTTGGATATTTATTTATTTACATTATTTCTCTTAATTATGGAAAAGGAATAATCCTCCCTAATATGTAAAGGAATGAAGAAACCATACAAATAAATTACACTTGAAAACATTAAAAATCTCTGTTATCTGCAGATTGATTTATTATTGTAAAAAAAATCTTCATCTTTACATAAAAATTGATTAGCTTAAAACAATGGATGCGTTTCGGAGGATATGGATTTGAAACGAACAATGATTAAAGAAGACATTTTAAAATTTTTTATCAAAACATTTTAAAACTTTTTTTAACGTCGAATTTCGACGGTGCGTTTCGGGAAATGCAATGCACATACGCATAGGAGCTCATTCGGTTGCATTATCACAGAGATGTGTGCTTTATTTACTATGTTCTTTTATTGACTGAATATGAGATGAACGTAGGGGTATACTATTTGTATGATACTTCATAGGTTCAGGAAATTTTCTTTATTGCTGTGAGGAATAGGGCGATAATGTCAAACTGATTTGCATTTTGTTTACGAATTATTTGTTTGGAGTTTGCATTGGAAATAGTACTGTAATTCACTGAGAGAAAAAACTTTAAAAATAAAATATCTGAAATATTGTTTCATAAGCACCCCTTCATATGTAATAAAGAAGCTTATTTTATCAATATTGTTATTGCATTTTTCCGTCAAGTTTTGACGGGTTCCATCTAGATAATATTTTAATATTCTTCTCATATATTAGTCGACAAATTTTAATTATTAAAAATTACATTTTCCAATATACTAATCAAAGCATTAAGTGGATTATTTGTAGCATTAATCTAATGCTATTAATTTAGTAAATATATTTTTTTAAATTTTTCTTTAATATTATTCAAACAAGCTATCAGTTTAATTTTATTTCCGGGTTCAGATGTAAGTGTGTTAGCACAGGGTTGCAGTTCAACAAAACTTATTTTGTCACATTCGCTTTAAGTTGTATGTTGACTTCAAAATGGAATTTTCAATTTCATGTCAGATATAACTGTAACCACACAGGATTCTACTCTTGAATCAGTTCGCTATTTGAAGGTTTTTATTACTGAGAGGTAAAAGCTTACAAATATGTAAGAGTTAGGAATTGAAAAGTGTTTGCTAAAAAGATATTTTCACTACTGTGGCTTGTCCATTATGCCTGTTTTATTCTCTATACATTTTTCACCTCAAAAAAAAAATACTAGGGCTTTTATTTGAAAATTCGGGTCAACTCAACCCCGTCCCATAAGAGTCAAAACCTAACTGAAGCCAACACAACTTCTAAACTATTAAAGTCAATACTACAAAATAGTGCAAATAAAAGTAGAAGTCAACAAGACCTAAAACAAATATCCGACACGATACAGGACTCTAATCTAGACACTGCAATAAGTCCAAGGTAGTAAATGATTATGCATAATTTTAATATAAAGAAGTAGGAACACGAACTTAAAATGCTTATAAAAAAGGTATAAGGAAACTGTCTTATTGGCATATTTCATTTAAGTGATTGACAGTCTAAGGTTAGTGAATACTTCATTTTTATTTTAAGGGTATATATTTTTGAAAAACTTCCTGTGCAGAAGAATCAATAAAATCTGCAGATAAGGTAGCTTTTTACTGATTTCCCAGTATTACGTCGAAAAGAAGAAATGCTGAGTGAAAATAATTATATAACTATATAAGAAAAGTGTTATTTCAATGATATCTGCTGATGAAAAGATTTTTAATGTTTTCCCAGCATTACATAAAGATGGGTTACTAAATGAAAATTATTACAAAACATATATTTAATTTCAGCAATAATGAAATCTGCAGAGGAAGCAGTATTTTAATGTTTTCTCAGCATCATTAGATAATTATAAATTCTAATTTTGTAAAATTAAAAAAATATATATTCAAGCATCATTCCCATTATCCCAAAAGTTGGACTGCTAATGAAAATAATTAAAAAACATGTAAAAGAAATGTTATACTGATGAAATTTACATACATTTACATTACAACTTAAAATACTTATAAAAATATATTAGATAACTCACCTATTGGTATATTTCATTTACGCAACTGAGAGGCTAAAGGTTAGAGAAAACTTAATTTTTATTTTTAGAGTATATATTTCAGATACACTCCCTCTGCAAAAGAATCAATAAAATCTACAGATAAGGCAGGTTTTTTACTGATTTCTGAGTATTACAGAGGAAAGAAGAAATGCTGAGGGGAAATATTTATATAACTATATAAGAAAAGTGCTATTTCAATTATATCTGCAGATGAAAATATTTTTAATGTTTTCCCAGCAGGTACTTCTCTATTATCCCATCGACCACTTTTCATAAGAAAAAACTATTGCCAAATTGTAAGATTAAACGCCAAAAATGCAGTCCCATTTACTTGATGCCAGAAGCATTATACGTGTTTGTTATGTTATCAAGTGGTTTTTTGTTCGACATTTGCATGTATTTTTCATAATGTTTGACTGATTTATTAGTTATTTCTTTAATTAAAATAACAATTGCATCCTTAAATTCTTATATTTTATTTATTTATTTATTTTGATATTCCAATGGCAACGTTCTCCCGTTTATTTGGCGATAGTTTTTTGTTATGGAAAGTGGCCGACGAGATAACAGAGAAGTACCTCCCAGCATTACATAAAGAAGATGGGTTGCTAAATGAAAATTATTACAAAACATATATGTAATTTCAGCAATAATAAAATCTGCAGATGAGGCAGTATTTCAATGTTTTCCCAGCATCATAAGAAAAATATAAATACTAATTTTGTAAAAAAAAAAAAAAAAAAAAAAAAAAAAAAATTCAGTATCATTTCCATTATCAGAGAAGATGGGTTGTTAATGAAAATAATTAAAAAACATTAATATAAAAACATGTTGTAGTGATGAAATTCGCAGATGAGTTACATATGCTTTATAATTATTTTTATTCAACACCCCATCTTTTCTACATAAGGCTGGAAAAACATTAAAAATCTTTTTAGATGCAGATTTCATTAATACCAAAATTTTCTTAGATTTTTTTATCATTATTTCCATTAGGAACCTATATTTTCTATGTAACACTGGGAAAATATTAAAAAACTACATTATCTGCAGATTTTTATTGATGCTTCTGCACAGGGCAGTTGCGAAGAATAATTATAAAGCATATGTAATTCATCTGCGAATTTCATCAGTACAACAATTTTTTATATATATGTTTTTAAATTATTTTCCTTAAAAATAAAAATGACCTAACCTTAAACTCTCAGTTTCATAAATAAAATCTGTCAATAAGACAGTTTTCTTATACATTTTTTATAGGCATTTGAAATTCATACTCCTATTTTTGATACTAAATTATGTATAATTTCAATACTTTGAACCTATCCCCAATAACCTGGATTAGAGTCCTTCATCATATCGGCTAAACAGATTTTACCCGAAACTGACATGACCTGCAGCTCAGTTCCAGTGCTGTTGACAGATAAGGTTGACTTTCATTTTTTCGGTTTCAGGTCAGTTTTATTTTAGGTTTTGACTCCTGAAGTTCAGATTTAGTTTGACCAAATTTTTCAAAAGAAAGTCCAATATATTTTAAATGTGATTTATGCAATGTAATATATCCATAGCAGACTTTCCCCAGTAGTGGACATCTTTATTTAGGAAACACTTTTCAATTCCTAACACTCATATATTTGTTTGTTTTTCCGCCCAATAGCAGACAGATCCAAAGAGCAAACTGATTCTTCTCTAGAATAAAATAATGTGAGGGTGGAGTTATATTTCACAAAAACTAAAAAATCCAAATTAAGTCTACTGGAATCCTACCTGAACACATCAAAATATTTTTCTTCAATATGCAACCCGAAACAAATTCTATACACTTCAACTCGAACTGAAAAGAAACTATAGTTCATTTAAATATTAAGGAAAAAAAAACTTTTTATTTTAATTTTTACAAAATTAGTAGCAATAGATTAATGCTTCAGGCAGTCCACTTAATATTTGTTTAAAATTAAAAAATATAATTTTCAATAATTAATACAGTATCTACTGATTTACACGGAAAAGGTTAAAACATTAATTATATCAAAAGTTTTAAAATCTCAATACAATAGTCTCAGTTCCTCTGAAACATAGTTCTGGCTATTTTTATTAATTTGTTTTTGAAAATCCTATGAAAAATACTAAATATTACCTGTAAGAAACATTTTAGAGCAAACCTGATGTAGAGAAAAGAAAATTACAGTCACCCGACCAGAGAAAAGGAAGTTAGGAACAACCTGACTGATACAGAGGTTTCCACTACTCAAAGATTTGACTATATTTGAATATTAAATAAAATAGATATGTCCATTTTCAACATAAAATATAAATTTGGTGTTTGTCATATAATTGTAGACTATACTTTTCAAAATAATATTAAAAGATGAATTAATTTCCTTTCATTCAGTGTTCAGGTTGAAGCATCTTGGGTTGAGGTTGAAATGTGTCAAATTCAGATTACAAGTCGACGGAATTATTTTGTTACATTCAGATAGAGTAGCATTTCAACAGAATTCATCTTGTCAGGTTCAGGGTTCATATCAAATGGAATTATCTGGTTCAGGTCAGAATGTATGTCGATTGAAATTATTTTGACATTTTCAAATCAATTTGTAGTTTGACTAAATTTTCTTATAGGTTTTATTTGCATAAAATGGAATATTCAACTTGTTCAGGTTGAAGCATCTTGGGTTGAGGTTGAAATGTGTCAAATTCAGATTGCAAGTCGACAGAATTATTTTGTTACATTCAGATAGAGTAGCATTTCAACAGAATTCATCTTGTCAGGTTCAGGGTTCATATCAAATGGAATTATCTGGTTCAGGTCAGAATGTATGTCGATTGAAATTATTTTGACATTTTCAAATCAATTTGTAGTTTGACTAAATTTTCTTATAGGTTTTGTTTGCATAAAATGGAATATTCAACTTCGGATTATGATACATGTCACAGAAAAATAATTCTGTCACTTTCAGATTGGTTTGCGGTTTGACAGAATTTTTGTCAGGTTTGGTCAGGTTGATTTCAAATAGAATTTTCAAGTTCAGTTAAGGTTGCATGGAAATTATTTTGTTATGTTAAGATCTGCTACGGTTTAATGGAACTTTTCTTTGTTCGGTTCAGGTTAGACTTCAAATGAAATTTTCATGTTCGGTCAGATACAACACAATATTTGGACAAACAGCTGGTCATTTACTAAGTAGCCTAAAACTGCATAGACTCATTACAATAAGCTTGAAACAATCTGGCTGATTGAGAAACAAGTGGTAAAAAAATTCAGGCTCATTGAGAAATAAATGGCTATATACCAATTAGCATAACACTCTCATATGAAATATTGCGCTGACTGGAAAAAGGGAGATGATTCTCAAACTAGCCTGCCTCTTTGCAAAGAGCCAGATTGCACAATTAGCCTACAACATATACATTGAAAGTATATAACATATACATAAATAAAACATCAAATCATACAAAACGGAATATATGACACATCATTACAAAAATAAGCAACATATATTAGAATTTTTTATCAATGACAAATGTTTCATTTTGTTGTTTATAATGATTTACAAGAAAACATAGTCTCTTAATTCATATCTAGGAACTTACATAAAAAAGAAGTACTGAAGTTGGTTAATAGCGAAGATCATATTATTAGAGCATAGATGAGTACTTAATTTATTACTCTTTTGCAAAAAATTTTTATTGAATGTCTCAAAAACAAAAGGTTTCAGTATGAATTAAGAGATGATGTTTAAAATTACTCTTTTGAGAAAAATTATTTTTGCACATCACACAAACAAATGGTTTAGTAACAGTATTATTTAAAAGATGACATTTAATTCACACTTTAGTGAGAATTTCTTGTTGCATATCTCACCAGTATTAATTTTCAAATCACAGTTGACTTTTCAAATGATTCATGTCAGAGAATTTCTTGTTGCATATCTTACACAAAAGGTTTCGCACCAGCATGAACTAACAAATGTTTGCTTAAATAACTCTTTCGAGAAAATTTCTTGTTGCACGTCTCACATGCAAAAGTTTTCTCACCAGTATGAACTAACAAATGTGCGCTTAAATGGCTCTTTTGAGAGAATTTCTTGTTGCATATCTCACATACATATGGTTTCTCACCAGTATGAACTAACAAATGTCTGCTTAAATGATAAGTTTTAGAGAATTTCTTGTTGCATATCTCACATGCAAAAGGTTTCTCACCAGTATGATCTAACAAATGTCTGCTTAATGCAATCTTTCGAAGGAATTTCTTGTTACATATCTCACATACAAATGGTTTCTCACCAGTATGAACTAACAAATGTCTGCTTAAATCACCCGTTTGAGAGAATTTCTTGTTGCATATGTCACATGCAAAAGGTTTCTCGCCAGTATGAACCAACAAATGTCTACTTAATGAACTCTTTCGAGAGAATTTCTTGTTACATATCTCACATACAAATGGTTTCTCACCAGTATGAACTAACAAATGTTCAATTAAAACACTGTTTTGAGAGAATTTCTTGGTGCATATATCACATACAAATGGTTTCTCACCAGTATGAACTAACAAATGTTTGGTTAATGAAATCTTAAGAGAGAATTTCTTGTTGCATATTTCACATACAAAAGCTTTCTCACCAGCATGAATTAACAAATGTTTGTTTAAATCACACTTTCGAGAGCATTTCTTGTTGCATATCTCACATGCAAAAGGTTTCCCATCAGTATGAACTAACAAATGTTCGCTTAAATTACTCTTTTGAGAGAATTTCTTGTTGCATTTCTTACACACAAATGATTTTCCTTGTTGTGAGTCAGAAGGTGCTTTTCCAAAATGCTCTTGTAAAGAAATGTTTTGTTCCATACTTCACACTTTAAATACTTTTGGCGCTCTGTGTAATGTAATGGATATCCAAGGAACCTTTTCTCTTTAACTATTTTTATAGTTTATATGCATCTGAAATAAATAAAATTGTTAATCTATCATATCTACAATTCATCAAAATATATGTCACAGCAAAAGAGCTTTTGACAGGAAATTAATATTAATGAAGAAAACAGAATTTAAATAATTTTCTAGCCTAGATTAAAATCTATATTCCTTTACCACAGCCATGAAATCACAGCTACTACTGTCACGTGCAATCAAACATAGTTAATTTAGAAGCCTTCAATGAAACAAACAGTAGTATTTGGACAAAAATAGTTGCGAAAATTGTTGCATGCTTACTTAAAGAAAGAGGTGGAGAGGATTTGCCATAAAATAATCAATATTGTTTTCAGAAAAATCATTTTCAACAGGTTATACTAGCATTCAAATTTGACACTTTTTTTACTCTTATTATAAAATAGCACATTATTTTGAAAAAAAAACTTTCTAATTTATCGTCTGACAAAAATCATAATAATTTTGGTTCACCCAAACTAAATTGAATATATGTTTGCACTTCAGCATTATTATGAGGTTTTTTTAACTGCAAACAAGAAAATTTTATTGCTTGTTATTGAACCACAATTAGACTTTGCAACAGAGTAATCCTCATTAAATATTATAAATAAATCTATAACAAAAATATAGTTAAACATTTCTTATCTATTAAAACCAAATGACTTTATTCCACAATCATATGTTACTTGTGATACAGAATCACGGAACAGTAATTTTATATATTTATTTGAATAGATGAACCACACAGTGGCTTTAAAGACAGTTTTGCTTTAAAATATTCTAACTATTGATGAAAAAAAATTTAAACAACATAAGAAAAAAAACTTGAATTTTCATCTATTTATTTTTTCTTTTCTTGTTGTTAGGTGTAAATATATATGAAGGAATATACATAAATAAAAATAAGGAGATAAATAAAATTTTTATATGGAGATTAGCAATTAAGTTTGGAAAAACATTTCAATTGCTTTCTTAGTAAAGTGATACATTTCAAGGAAGTTTACTTCTTAAATATTTGTATAATTTAAAAATTCTCTTAAAACAGGAATAAAAAAAAAGTCAGTTTGTTTGTATTATCGCACATTTCACATGAAAAGTCTCATTTTTAGCATATGTTGTAACAAAAATAATTCTCTCTTTTGGGATCATCCGTTAATTATGTCAAGTAAATTTTGTAGGTTTTTCTCCCTCCTTTCTCCTATCTCACAAATTGTCACTCCCTTTCCTCCCATGAACTCCACTACGTTCCCCTAACCGATGAACTCTCTCTGACTGGGGAAAGAATTTAGAGGATTATTTATTATTATAAAAAAAAATAATAAATACAGAAGAAACTATTTAATAAAATTTAAAGAGTTTTCAAGATTTTAGAACTTCGTAAGGTCAAATTAGGGCAAAGGATTTTTTTTTGGGGAGGGGGAGGGGAGGTTTGATTAGATGATTATTTATTACTAGCAAGCTACGCCCGCTGCACTGGTCGGTTTTTCCAAACGAACCTTGAATCAAACGAAATATACCGGTTAAAATTACGTTGTATTTTAAAGTAATCTGTACCCTTACCTGGAATATCTTTCCTCATTACTGAAAACTATTATATTTTTATACTTATGTTTATATACTTATATTTTATACTTACTATTATATTTTCAAACGTGCAGTCAAAATATTTGCTGTTAAAGACCAACTCTTATTTTTTATCATTTACAGTAGAATTTGGTAAATGAGCGATAGAACTATATGCAATATACTAAAACCACACCTAAAAATATCTAACTATTCAGCAGAGCTTTTTAAAAGGGCTAATCTTTCGTAATCGTGTTCATCTGAATATATAACCTCCGCACCTAACTCTTTGACTAAGCAGACTTATACGATATGGCAATATATTAAAACCATTCTTGAAAAATTATCTACTTAGCAAGGCAAGTCTCATTAAAATCCGTTTAGTAGAACTTTTTAATAGGGATAATCTTTTATATTAGAGTTAATCTGATTGTAGAACTTTCCCCCATAACTCTATAACTAAGTAACGTAGAACGACATAATGTACATTAAAACCTTATCTGAAAAGATATAAGAATATTGATCATTAAAATTTATGAAATTGCAAGTTATTTCACGTTGTTTTTTCTGAATAAATATTGCAACTGCGTCAAAGTGATGTAATTTAAAAGTTTTGTATGCTTGCGATTAAATAGTATTTTCCTTAAAAAAAAAAAAAAAAAAAGATATTCCATAAATACCGAGTCGCAAAGTTTGGTCCTGTTTGCAATAAAAATTCTTTGCACGTTCAGAGTTGGAATAAATGGCGCATTAGTGTGCGTTTTGACATGATGTTGGTCTAACGGAAAATTGCCAAAATTATTCAAAAAACTTTGTTCCAAATTACGGCCACTTCTCTGTAGACTCGATTATGAAAGTTCACTTTAAAAACATATAATCAACTTAGCCGTTTTTTAAATTTAATCATGCGCCAAACAACGCCCGGTTACTTACGACAACTATCTGTGGATCCGATTATGTTATTTACCCATTTAATTAATGCATATGGTACAAACTACACCTACTTTCTAATCAGGATGAGTGGTTACGGCTAGAAACAAATATGTCTGTCATTGTAGCGGTATTTTAGTTTGACCTACGCGTAATATTATCATAACGTTCAATATTAGCAATATTTCTGACATTATTAGCAGTCCTCGGAGCGGACCTTTGACCACCAATATGTTTTGTAATTATTCTCGTAATTGGTTACTACAACAATTGCAAGGAAATGTTAGCCGGGCGCATGTGATAAATAGCCAAATATCGTTTCCATCGCCATCATCCCTATTGCATTCATTTCATTTAAAATATAAACCTTTCGCTCATTTAATTTAAAATACATACATGTAAAATACGCATATTACATACATTTAAAACATACACCTTTCACAAATTCCATCAAAAATACAAAAGAATAAAAATAAGAAATAATGCTATAAACCAAAACAGTCCGTTTCATCATCAAAGTATTATTGCTAATTTGCACACGTGAAAAATAAAATCTGCTATTGCCCAGAAAAAAATACTCTTGGCAAGATTTGCACCCGGCTAACATAAAAGTACGGAAAATCTCATCCCGTAGCGGGTTTCTGCATTTGTAAGATAAATATAAAACGAAACATTTTGTAAGGTCATAAAAAATACAATTCCGACGCTATATTAGTAACTTACAGCCTCGTATAGCGTCAAATATCAGTCAGGAATTGGTTGATTGGAATCATTTACGAATATTTCTCCATTCATCGACGACGGACGGTTAGTCAAATAGTAAAGCTGTCATCCGAGATCTGTCATAAGCGGGTTCACCTGATTGCAGACATTACCCCTATTGCTCTATAACTAAGCAATGTAGAACAATATATTATATACTAAAAATTATCAAACTTTCAGTGCAAGTCCCATCAAAAACCTTTATTAGAACTTTTGAAAAGACTAATATTTGATAAAAATGGTCACCTGATTTTCGAATTCCCCGCTATAATTCTAAGAACTAAGCAATTTAGAATATTTTATGTAATAAAACATTCCCCAGAAAATTATCTAACTAACAGTGTAGGTTCCATCGAAATCCATTCAGCAGAATCTTTTAAAAATGCTAATCTTTCATAATCGGATTCATCTGAATATAGAAATTTCCTTCATAATTCTATAACTAATCTAGCTGAACGATATGTTATATAATAAAATGTTCCCTGAAAAATTATCTATCTAATAGTTTAAGTTCTATGAAATTACATTCAGCAGAACTTGAGTTATAAGCAGTCAGAACGAAATGTCATATATATCGTAGAAATAAATAGAAGTAGATTGCTATTAATATAATTTACATTTGAATTTAAAAAAATACTCCAAAAATGCTGACATACACTTGAAAAAACAGCTTTTGGCTTAAAATCAAACTGTTTGGCGACAAAAGTAAAATCAGAATCGCCAAAAACAAAAGATAAATCGCCAAATATTATTTCTATAGCAATCTTGCACATTGAATAACTTTTTAAGCATTACGAACATTCTCAATCATGTTTCAATTAAATATTTTTGTTTTATAATATTATCTCCTATCAAAACTGTTTTTATTTTTCTTTCTTTCTTTCTTTTTTTGATAAAATTAGTAACAGTTTTTTTTCTTCCGAGATCTATAGCCGTTTCAATTCTTTCTCCAACGATAATGGTCGCCAAAAAAGGAGCAATGGTAACCTTTTCGTCCAAAATACCGGAACTTTCAATTATAATTGTATAACTAATGTACGTAGAACGATATGTTATATGCTAAAACCTTCCCTGAAAAATTATCTATCGAACAGCGTAAGTTTCATCAAAATATATTCAGCGAATCTGGAGTTATAAAGGAACGGAACGAAATTTCCGTTTGTGTTTTATATATATACTAGCATGCTACGCCCGCTGCGCTGGGCCATTTTTCTAAATGTACTTTAAATCAAACGAAATGGCTTTGCATTTTAAAGGAATATGCATCTTCATTTACGGATGCGACCCTAGTCAAAATTTTGTAAACGAATCTTGAATCAAACGAATTATATGAATGAATATGAGCATGTATTTTAAACCAATATGGACGTTCACCTGTTTTCTCTTTCAATATTGATGTAAACGATGCGAACGACATTGCGTTACATTATATCATACATTGGACAAAAGTTGGGCTAATAAGAAACAACTCATTTAGTTGATCATTTATAGTAGAGTTTGGTAGGGAAATGAAGCTATTATGAGATTATGGCAACAGGAACTAAAATGTTCTCTAGTCAACATACTACTAAAAAAGATAGCATTACAATGATTCAATAGATTGACCATTGAACTTAAATAATGTTCGGGTGATTCATTTTCGTCTGTAAGTTCTTGAACTCCGCCCCTCTTTCTTGTCTCTGTGTGAGGTTCTGGTAACGTATGTACAATCTCACTCTATGTTACGTTATATTTCGTAATATCCGTCCTCTTCTGGCAAGTCTACTACGGTTTTTCATCTTTCGATTCCAGCAGAGTAAATACAGTCAAAAATGTAATAAATTGTTTGCACATAAAGAACAGTGTTTAACTTTCATATTTAAAAAAATGGTGAAACATAAAAAAGTGCATTTTTAAAGCTGAATAGTTTGAATAAAATTAAAATGACGCCATATTCACTGTCTTTCTATTTTTTAGACCAGTTGCATTCGTTTAACCGTTAACCTAAAAAAAACGATGATTAACTATGGTAGAAGAATAAACCTCTAGTTTGCATCCAATAAAATCTTCCTAATCTTCCATAATCTTGTCGATATCCAAGTTTGACGTCAAACATTAGAAGTGCTTGAAACGATATGGTTACTAATGTACCAGAGTTAGTTACAAAACAAAGTTATTTACGCGCCAAACTATGTTCCATTAAATAATGTCAAATTACTGTTAATTCAATAATAGATCTTTCATTAACAAAATTCCATACCTTAAATAAAACTGACAATGATAAAGTTAGTTATGCAAAATGTTCAGTAATAATCTCTTTGGTGAATATTTAAACCGAAGATTTTCTTTGCATTTCTCAATAAGAGCATAAAAAACACAGAAATAAATTCATATGTCACCATGTTTAGCTGCTAGGGTGTTTGTAAGTCGAAACTGCTTTATAATGATCTAAAAGTTATATAATCAGAATTTCAGGTACTCGTTTTTCTTACCCAGGCTGAAATGATAAATCGACAAATATTATTTATTCCATTCGCCACCTTTAACATTACAAAGTTTTTCTGTACATTGGAAGCATTGCTTTTTTGGTAAAACTTTGCTTCATAATAAAAAAAACCCCATAAATTTAGCAATCGCTAATTTCAAAAGTCGTCTAATCTTCTGTAATCTGAATCATCGTCCAGAGTAACCTTCAAACATAAACGAAACATCCAACAATATAATAAAAATGCCGACTGGCAAGTTACCGGAATACGGACAATTAGTCCAATATCTTTTAAAAACCTTCCTCAAAGAAAGGAAAAGATATACAGAAAAAACTAAAAAAAAAATGGCGAATCAAAAAGAGCTTCGAAAATTTATTTCAACCAGCAATTTTTATTACAAAATGTCGCCTTTTGTGATAATAATAACGCATAATTGCACACATCTATCTCCTTAAGAATACTCTTTAGTTCCTAACTTTTGACGCAGCGAATATTTCTATAAGTGAAATTGGCGATATATAAAAAAAATAATAAATAAATAAAAAAAATAGACAATATTCGCTGATCTGAGTTCGAGGCTATAAAAATCATATGTTCGGTGTAAACAAACGGGCTTGTTTCCATAGTAAATTTTTAAAGGTCTAAAATTTAATTATTTTACAATATGTGTATGAGTGGCAGACATTCACTAAAATTTAAATATTTGATCCCATATTTATAACAATAACTGCTATTTATATAATTTGCATTTGGATATAAAAATTTACTCCAAAAAGGATCTTGTATACACAAAAGAACACTATTATTGCTAATATCGCTCAAGCTGATGTCACGCTTATGCATTTTTGGCTTAAAATCACTTTGCTTGGCGACAAAAGTAAAATCAAAACCGTAATTAAACAAATAACATGTAACTCATAAATGCAGTCATTTTTACAATTACATCTTCTAGTTTCTCCTGTAAGACACATGGTAGGGGAGTTATATAAAAAAAGAAAACTGCCCAGTTAAACTGACGGCATTGAGCTCACAGGCTATTCACACTAACTGTAAATTATATTCTTATTTCAAAGAATTTGAAATAAGCCCTCGAAAAATGAAGAAATCGACAATATATTAAGAGGGGGGAACCATCCCCCGTTTCTCCTTCTTATAATTAACCAATGAACCCATAAAACTAATCAGAGAAGTGTCTTACCACAATGAACCTATATACAAAATTTGAAAAAATCGGATAATTCTGCATGGAAAATCCATTTATCTAAATTAAGGGGGGGGGAGGGGGTTACCCCACCGTCCCACCTTTATACTTAACCAAAGAACCCCCAAAACTAATCAGAGAAGCGCCTTATCACAATGAACATATATATAAAATTTGAAGAAAATCGGATAATTCTGCTTAAAAAACCCATTTATCTATATCAAGGGGGGTTAGTCCCCCCCGTTCCCCCCTTTATACTTTACCAGTGAACCCCCAAAACTAATCAGGGAAGTGCCTTACCACAATGAGCCTATATACAAAATTTGGAGTAAATTGGATAATTCTGCATGAAAAACCCATTTATCAAAATTAAGGGGGGGGGTAGCCCCGGTTTCCCTCCTTTACACTTCACCAATGAACCCCCAAAACTAATCAGGGAAGCCCCTTACCACAATGAGCCCATATAGAAAGTTTGAAGAAAATCGGATAACTCTGCATGAAAAAAATCATTTATCTAAAATAAGGGGGGAGGATTAACCCCCCGTTACCCCTTTTATACTTAACCTATGAACCCCCAAAACTAATCAGAAAGAACCTTATCACAATGAACCTATATACAAAATTTGAAGAAAATCGGATAACTCTGCATGAAAAAAATAATTTATCTAAAATAATGGGGAGGATTAACCCCCCCCGTTACCCCCTTTATACTTAACCTATGAACCCCCAAAACTAATCAGGAAAGAACCTTATCACAATGAACCTATATACAAAATTTGAAGAAAATTGGATAATTCTGCATGAAAAAACCATTTATCCAAATTAAGGGGGGTTAGCCCCCCGTTCCTCCCCTTTATAGTTAACCAATCAATCCGCAAAACTAATCAGGGAAGCGCCTTATCACAAGGAACCTATAAACAAAAGTGGAAGAAAATCGGATAACTCTGCATGAAAAATTCATTTATCTAAATTAAGGGGGAGGATTCCTCCCCCCGTTAGCTCCTTTATACTTAACCTATGAGCCCCCAAAACTAATCAGGAAAGAACCTTATCACAATGAACCTATATACAAAATTTGAAGAAAATTGGACAATTCTGCATGAAAAAACCATTTATCTTAATTAAGGGGGGTTAGCTCCCCGTTCCCCCCTTTATAGTTAAACAATCAATCCCCAAAACTAATCAGGGAAGCGCCTTATCACAAGGAACCTATAAACAAAATTGGAAGCAAAACGGTTATTTCTGTCAAGAGTTATCGCGTTACGTACGTACATACGTACATACATACAGAACGGGCGGGCACATAAACTCTTAGGCTTTGATAGCCTGTGAGCTAAAAAAATTAACAGAAAGAAAAAAAGGAAAAAAAAATTACTCAAAATTTCATTAAATCAAATTTTTAGATGCATCTTTGTTAACCTGACGCAAACGATAAATCGCCAAATATTGACTTAATCTGAATTGCAATCTTATGCATTGCAAAAAATTTTAAGCGTTACAAACATTCCTTTGGGGTTTAAATTAAATATTATGCCTCATTAAAGCAGTTTTTTCTTTATTTTTCTTTTTTTTGAGGGGAGAGGGGGGGGGAAGGTTAAATAAAATTAATAACAGAATTTTTCTTTTATTTTTCTATGTGTTTGCATTATTTTCTGATATAGCCGTTTCAATTCTTTCGCCAACGATAATGGTTGCCAAAAAAATGACCTATGGTAACCTTATCGTCCAAAGTAACAGAATTTTTCATCATAATACTATAACTAATATATGTAGAACTATGTGTTATATACTAAAACCTTCCCTGAAAAATTATCTATCCAACAGTGCAAGTTCCATCAAATTCCATTCAGCAGAACTCGAGTTAAAAAGGAACGGAACGAAATTTCCATTTGTGTTTTATATATATAGTAGATTACTACAGAGGGGAGTGCCATACAGGTTAGGTTGTACTTGATTCAAATACAACAAACAACATTTTCATCAACCTCAAACCCGGCACACTTCAATGTGCACCTGAAATATTGAAACCTGGAGCCAAAGTGAGAGAAAATTAATTTATATTTTAATGACACTAAGAAAAAATAGCTGACAACTATATCTTCAATGTTACTTTTAAGTTATTTTTTATAGAAAAGCACATATACTCATTATAATATATACTCATTTATATTCATAGAGTATATAGGTTTTGCCAATTGAAAAATATTCTGGTTGACTGGTCAGAGTTGGTTTAAAGTTTTACAGGCACAAATTCTGTTTCGGGACATGTGAAATCAAAGTAAAAATTAAAAGTAGACATTAGATCGTCCTAAGAAAGTTATGCTACAAGTAACAGTAATTAAAAAATAAAGATAAAGCTTGAAAAGGAATTTTATCTGAATGGTGTTTCCCATCCAGATATAGTCATAAAAGCATAGAGAGTTTAAACTGTCAATTACAAAAACAATAAACCTAAAGCTGTTTTATTAAGACCTCAAGCAACTATGATTAAGGAAGTCCTGCCTGCTTTAAACAAAAAGAGTGTTCTTTTTGCCATTGCTAGAAATATTTTTCTATAACGGATTGATTTCTAAAAATCGGATATTTGCTTAAACCTTATACTGCTTATAAAACTATATTCGTACGCACATGCTTAATAATCGCCAATCTAGAAAATATCTTGGAAATATGGGTATGGAGATGAACGGATCTACCTTCTTATATGGAATGCTATGGCTTAACATTATAAAGTTTTAACTGTTATTTTCAAACTGTTAAAAAATTTTACAATTTTCATTTTAAATCAACTAATTATAGATATGGATTTTTAAAAGTCCACCAATAGACAAAGTACTTGGAGTTTTCATTTGACATTACATAGCAACTGAGTAAACTTTAACTGAAAGGCAAATTTCATAATGCTATCTTGTTATTTGATAGTATTGGTGTTTTCAAATTGAAATTATTACTTTGATGAAACAATTTTCAAAAAGAAAATATATTTCAATTTCAATGTTGTCAGGCATTATTGAAAAAATGATTGAATTGGAAATTTTTAGAATATACTAAAAATATATTCAAAAGTGAATAAAAAAATAGAATTTCAAGAAATATGAAAATCAGTTTAATCTATTTACACTAATGATTGATGTTGAAATTATTCTTCAGAATTCATTATTGCAGTTAATCAAAATTCAGTGTGATTTCTTATTAAAGCGTAAATGTATGGGGTTTCCAAATTTCTGTAATTCATCAATCGAGCGATTTTTAAAAAGTAGAGTAGGCATACTTTAGGTAGCATTCGGTAGCTCAATTTTATACTACATCTTTGCATAGCTGCCAACATTTTGTTTAATTTTTCTATTCAAATAAACGTACTTTGAACCAGAAAACATATTTAATAAATCATATTAAATAAGTAGTGCATGGATACAAGGCACATTTTTTAAATAACTTTTCAGTTTAAAAATATGCTTATTCTTATTTTCTACTAAAAGAAAACATGGAAGATTGACAGCTATGCCTTTGCTAGATCAGAATTAATAAACAAGCATAGTAATAGTATAGTATTATCTACTTTTTTTAATGTGGCCTTCATCTTTGAATATAATGCTTAATTTGGCCCGTGGCAGTAAATGAGCTTGACATGCCTGGATTACAGAAATTCAATGTTATTTGTATCGATACGTTACTGTTTATGTATCTTATTATGATCGTTTTATAGATATTGTAACTTTTGAAACAAATTTTATTTTTTCATTTTGAATAATAAAACATAAAGTTTATAAAATAATTCGTATCATGTTTTTATCATAACTACTAAGGTTTTTATGACCTACTTTTTAAAACTATTTACTATAACTGGGCAAATGAAAATTATATTTAATTGGAGACATTGTTCCATGTAGAATTTATTTTATGATATAACAATAGATATTACTGATAATTTCATGACAAATCTCAATTATTTTTTTGCAAAAAACTTTTTAATTTAGCCATTTTATAGATATTTAGAGAATTATATCTGTTATTAGGAAAATACTTTGCTTCCCTTTCCAATTGAAATAAAAACAAGAAAGGAAAATCATGCATCGAGCATAGATTATGGAACACTTCCCAACATTTGCAGATCACTAGTCAGAAATGTAGTCAAATTCTTTTGTATATTCCTGTATATGATCTATAGATCTGTATATACATTACATAGTGTGCTAAAATTTATCTTAGTTATAAAGCATATACCACAGTCGAAAATTCCCCTTTAACAATTTCCATCACATTAAATTTTTCTATAATTTTATTACCTATAAATCAATTAATTTGGTACTTACATATTAATAATGTACCAGGATTTAAACACCAAAGATTTCATGTCATGCATATATTCATATACTACATGTATGTATTCATATGTTTTATATGTAATAATATACAGGCTGTTCCATCATGACTGTCCAAACTCTATACAGCCAGATCCCTCACATCGAGTACATAAAAAATATCTAAAGAACTATACCTCTACAACCTATAGTTTTCGAGATAACTGCGAATGAAATGTATGACATCATATCCAGTGGAAGTAAAAAACTTTATTGGAAATATGAATGTATATTATATGGTACATTCACAAACAAAAATATATTGTCACCGTGTGAAGATTAATGATAGTTACTAGATGCAGCCTATTAACAATTCAAACAACAGTTTCACATCATTCAACAGTGTGTGCATGCATGCCTCCATATGTGAGGTAGCTGTTTTTTAAATCTTCGTCTCCAAATATATTCAAACACTGATGTTTAAGTTTCCAATAAAGTTTTTTTTTTCTTGTTCCAGATCTGATTCATACTTTTATTTCTTATTTTTCTTGAAAACTAGGGGTTGTAGAGATATAATTCTTTGGATATTTTTTATATACTCCAAGTAAGGAATCTGCCTATACAGAATTTGGGTGGTCTTGACGGGACCCCTGAATATGGTATGACAGAATAATTCATACGTGCCTGCCACCAATCGACATACTATAGCAAAAGCAACTTGGTACTTATTATAGCTCAGGAAACAGTGTCCCATTATGGCAAACAATTTTAGTATTGAGGATTTTTGTTTATATGATAGATTAAATAGTACATATAACAAATCTTCGAGTTACTTGGTGCATCAGTGAGGGTGTTACTATAGCAACATCACACAATAATCAGCAAATACTTGCATGCAACACAATTATCGAAGATTCAAGAGCTCTAATGTTCAAATAGGATTCAACAACGGACAATAAAAAAAGAGTGAAGAAAATCTAAGAAGAGAAAATGAAAATGAACAAAACAATTAAAAAAATTACATATACATTTTATTATATGCATTCTGCTGCCCCAATGTCAAATGCAAATTAAATGGTATTCAGGTTCCTGGACTGTTATTCTCAGATAATTTTTTAGATTGTCAACAAAAGACCTCCCTGCATTCAATAATTGTAAAAAAGAATTCAGTCACTGAAATAAAAAAAGGTAAAACAGGCTCTTAAGACTTTGAAAATAACCAAGTTGCTGGAAGAACATAAATATAAGGTAAGTGCTCCAATAGTCGGCCATAATTAGATAAAATGCTTCATAAATAGTTTATTCTTGGTTCCAAATGAAATATTATCATTTCACAATGCTTGGCATCCTTTGACTATCAGCTGACAGCAAAGAATTGTGGGTCAAAGAAAAATCGGTATTTCTTAGCAGTAGTGGTCAGCCATTTTCTTTCTGGTATAAGTGACGGGCTGCTGGTGGCAACCTTATTTCACTTTCAAAAATAGAAAATGATTTATCAAATGAATAGTTGAAAAAATAAAAAAAATAAAGTATGCAAAAATACATTTATAACGACAAGAATTGGTGTTTTTACACATTTGTATTTTTAAAACTGGAAAAGCATTTGTAAAAAGAATAGTGAAAAAGCTAAAATATCAAGTGTGAAAAATAAATTTATAATAATACAATGTTTAATAGTACTGTTCATAGCATATATACATACTATATTTTATTATACTGTCTATAATATATATTTTATAGTATAATAAGTCACAAATTGATTAGTACAATTTTCTTTTGTAGGAAACCAAGGTTACAATCCATTTTAATCAGATGAAAAAATAAGGATGTCTTGTTCTAATCCAGTGTGATAAAAAAGCTACCTTTTTCTGCAATTTTTGTAGTTAACTGCAATTACTTATTGAAAAAAACTACTTGTTGTAAAAAGTAGCAATTATAAACTACTTTTTAAAATTAGTCACTATTTCGCTATTTTCAGATTTATCAATGGATTTACAATACAGGATTTTAACAAAGTATTTTAAAAAGGATAATGCACTTGAAAATGAGGACACTGATTAAGGAACACAGTGGCCTCTTGTTATATTGTGTTTGCCGGAATAAAATCAAATAAATGTAATAAAACTGAGGACATTAAAAATATTAGGAAGTATAATATGAAAGAAACTGCTGTGTGTTTGTCTCTAAAATGTCAGTTCATAATATAATACATATCACAATTTTATTACCAAATTATAATACATATACAGAATAAAATAATCGAATAATTTTGAAACTGATAACTGCTTGTTAGATGGCAAAGTTTACAAGTTAAAAAGTAATTACTATTGGCTTGTTCAATAACTTTAAAATACTCATTATATTCTGATTAGGGCAACTTAATCTATTTTTTCTTGACATATCAAAAAATAAATCGATAAATAAAGCAATCCAAAAAAGAGAACCCTCATATTAAAATGAGAGAGATCTAATTAATCTGTAAATAAACAAGTGTCAATGGAAAAAATTATGATATCTTATGATGCATTGCTAAATGATGGTGGTATTTGTCACGGACACTCACAAATGGTTGTTCAGAACACATTTTACATGAAAGAAAAAAATTATGATAATGTGATTTGAAGAATGGCACATATTTTTTATTCTGAAGTAGCCTTGAAAATAGCAGTCATTACAATCTACTGATTTTTTGTATCAATATAGCATGCCACGCAATATATACTGTATTTTTTTAATGTGGTGTGTGCTATACTGCAAACTACTAGAGAAAATAGCATCTACTGTGATTTCTCCACTGACTGATCCAAGGAACTCAAAATGAAAAAAGTGAGTGTTGTATTTAAAAATGAAAATTGGTGCTTTTTTTAATACACATTTGCCCTTAAAGTAAATTAGCATTAATTAGTAGTCACCATTTCAAATTGATTGGTGCTATTGTCCTGCAAGGTGTTGTGTTATACTTGATACCAACCTGAAAATTCCATTTCAACCCGAAACATGACAGAAAATTTGCATGACAAAAAAAAATCTCATTCAGCTGAAAACAAAAAACTGATTTTTGAACTTAAATATCTCAAAATTAATAATTTTTTCAATACAATGACAAAAGACTACTATAACTTTACCACTAATATCAACTTTAGATTACAGGTTACAAAATAAATATTTATATACACATTCAGGTATTAAATATATGTTTTATTATATGAAAAACTATTCAGGATATTCCTTTGAAAAACCAGGTCACCATATTTAAGACTCTAATTGGTACATAAAATTTTCTATATGGTCAATTTTCATCAAAATTAGAAGAGAATGATTGATCACTTTTATATTCCAAGTCTGTGTATATTTTAAATCTAAAATTAAAATATTTTAAAACACTGGTTAATTTGCTCAGCTGATAAATCTAAGCTTTATGAATACTTTTGACAATGAGGGTAATATAGCAGAAGATGTTTATAACACAAATAGAAAAAATCAGGGCCTAAGTATGGTCATGGCACAGTTAGCTTCTACCAATAAAAGGATTTTTTTTAATATCACAGTTTTTAAATAATCAACTTTGCTTTATTTAACAACTGTAGAATTTTGCAACTAAATAAAGCAAAGAATACTATTTGAAAATTGTGATTAGGCAACACTGGTCTACCTCGGTTATAATTAGATCCCATCAAAATGCAATTGCTTATAAGTCGCATAACTTCTGAGATGTAAAAAGTTAATTTTGTGGCATTCTACATTGTAGAAAGTTTGCAATCCTTAAAGAACTAAGTTTGAGTCATTCTTAGCAAAAGTATAAGTAAAGTTACAGATTCAGCAAGACCATTCAATATTTGATTTTGGAAACAATAATAAAAGTAGCCAAAATATTTATACAAGAGAACATCAGTTTTTGAATACCTCAGTTGTCAACCAATTCTGTTTTCAAACTATGCAATCAAAATGTGATTTAGTTCTAGAATAGTGTCTTTGTCAAATCAACTGAATGAAAACAATGCAGCAAAAGTGACCAATATGATTTCTTTTCTTTATTGGACAAAGTGGAGAAACATAAGGTATAGTGATTCCAGCCATAATCAAATTCATGAATTGCTATATTTTACAGATTGTTGTCAGTAAAAGGAAAACACAGGAAGTAACTTGGGAGCTGGATACCAGTTAATAATATTTTCATTATTACTTGTGTCAAAATTTGATTCCACTCAAACAGTATTTTCAAACAAATTGAGTTCTAGAACCAAAGTACTACTGTACTCACTAGATAAAAAATCTGTTTTAAGATGCTTGATAAAAAATTAATGTATTTTCAGGGAATAACATTGTACTGAGTACAATGCTGCAGTAATTTTTTTTTCCTTTTTACACTAGAAAAATAATTTAATACTGTATCAGGTATATTGCCACACAGGGTATAACGTCATTCAATATAAATAAAATATAATACAGTACAACGTCCACAATACAGAATCCTCAATACATCGGCGATTCCGGAATTTCGGATTATTTTCAGCTTATTTGTCAAAAAAGAAAAAATAATAATCTAACATAACCTCAAAACGCCTCCCTGTATCCTGTAAATTATTTACATCATGGAAGCATTTGCAATATTAAAACAAGATAATACTAAAGTCAAATTTCTTTAATGCAGGAATATTATTTAAAAAAATGTAAAAATTGAAAAAAAAAATCTTTACAACTATAATAAATTTTTTAAAAAATTATTGGATTTTTACTGTTTATTTTTTTATTTATTTTATTTTATGGTTTTGAATTTTTCGCAAATTTTTTTATGCTATTTTTAGAGTTTTTTGTGTTTTGCAGTGATGTTTTAACATTTAGAAAAGGATTTCAGTTTCAATAGGAATAAAATCAAAGTTTTAGCCTAATAGAGTACATTTTGTTCTCTGCAAATTTTGAATTTTTAGAAATTTTTAATGGGATTTACAATATGATTTATAGCATTCTTGCACTTTCCATAGCAGTTTTTCATATTCTAATTTCAATGTTTTAGCCCACTATAATAATTATTGTGCCCTGAAAATTTTGAATTATTTCTTTTTCTTTTTGCATTTTGTGGCGATTTTTCCACATTATTAAAAGGAATCTAAATTAATTCTATTTGGCACAATATAGTAAATGGAATTTTTTCAGAATTCATAGAGCGATTTTTTAATTTTTCGTAATTTTTAGTTTTATTTTGTGTTTTGAAGCTTTTTTTTTTACATTCATGAAAAGCATTCAGGTTAAAAATTCTACACTAATGTAGTAAATTTTGACCTCAGCAATTTTTTAAATGTTACCTTTTTTTCTCCATTCTCATTTTGCTGCGATAAAAAAAAAAAAGTCAATTAGCAAAAAGTCCGAATTTTGGAGTATTCAAAATTTGGGGCATCTGGATTCAGGATTTTGTACCATACCAAGTTAAGAGAAAGTAATTACAATTATTAATGGATGGACATCAAGTTAAACATTTTGAACTTAAATAAATAACTTACCTTTTGATTAATTGCACAACTAAAGCTACCATCATCATTATTTATTTTAAGAAATAGAA
This sequence comes from Maratus michaelseni, assembly GCA_963931845.1. NCBI lineage: Eukaryota > Metazoa > Arthropoda > Arachnida > Araneae > Salticidae > Maratus > Maratus michaelseni. The sequence continues at coordinate 309,130,410 of OZ007598.1, read as the reverse complement.
AAAAATAATAATTCTGCACTAAACAACTGGATTTATACTTCTGAAAATCCATCAAAATCTTCATCTTAGGTGTTACTGTGGAATAATTCTAAAATGTCAGATGACAAATTTTACTCAGTAACCATGAAATCATCTGCATAATTATTAAAACAAATCTGGATTGGATGTTAATCTCAACTGTAATACATCACCATCAATATCACCTCCAGTTATTTCTGCTTTCATAAATGGTTTTTGCACCATTTCCTTAAGAATTTAACCTAAGAATCAACAATCTATTGACAAACTTCTGCATACATGGCTTTTAAACTGATGAAAACACACGGAATTTGTTAATGCCGTGAACACTATACCCCATGTATGAGGGCTTTACACACATGAAACCTAGTAAAGAAAAAAAATCATTTGATGCAGTGACGTCACTGTTTTGGAATCCATTAAAAATACAAGAAATTCATTAATGCATAATCACCATGCTGCATATAGGAGAGCTTTGAGCACACAAAATACATAAATAAATACATCGCTGAATGCAGAAACCATGGATATTTATTTATTAGTATCATGGATATTTATTTATTAGTATTATCTTTTTTTAATTATCCCTCTCAGCTTATGAAATTCACAAATTTTTTTCAATGATTTTCCACTTTTAATATCATGATATCATCATTTAATGATGTAGTTGTTATTTTAATGAACCAAAATTAAAAAATAATAAATCAGTAAAACATAATTAAAAATACAGATAAATATTAAAATTTAGAATCCATTGATGATGTAACAAACACATGTAACGAATCTGACATCAAGTGAATGACATTTTTGGTCATTTTTTTTTGAATGGAAAGTGGTCGACAGGATAATCTAGAAGAACCTGGGATTATCTTGAGTGTTCCTGTAAAAGCTACATTCTTCCTTTTGAAAAGTGAACATACCACAGCAAATGTGATTAACGTACATGGAAATCTGAGTATATTTAAGAGAGTTAGAACACAGACACATGCAGCAGACAGACAAATGAATTTCTAGACACTTTTTAACTATGTCGGAAAATCTTAAACCGGGCAGGGTGCTGTTGATAAGAAAAGGGCATGGCAAAAGCCTAGAATAAGCAAAACGGCTGATTTGGCGATTTTCATGCACGCCGAGCACTGACGCGCGCCAACAGAAAAAGCGGCAACCTCCAAATTCTACTCAATCAGAATGTCTATTCCATTTTGTGACTATTTACAAAGTTTTAGCAAGTTTCTCTTCATGATTTTTACAAACTTTTAGCAATATTTTCCTTTGTATTTTTACTAACCTTTAGCAATATTGTCTCTGGATACTTCGATTTTTACAAACATTTAGCAGTTTTTTCCCTCCACATTTTTGTATTTTTAGAGATATTTAGCTATTTTTCCTCTTGCTTAAACTTTGTAAACTGTCACAAAACGGAATAAAATCAATGTTGACTTTGTGAAAGAAATTCTCATAGGAACTGTGTAAGTAATGTGTTTTCTGCCACAAAGCATGCAATTTATGATTGGGGAGCATCTTCAGATTCCTGATTGTCCGAATGTACGAAACTCATACAAGCAGTGGTTAATAACTTACATATATGTACGCTTTGCGCATAAACCGAAAAAAATCCTTGGATCCATGAAACTTGCAGTGTAGAAATCTCTAGAATGCACAAAAGTCATACAAGCAGCGGTTAGTAACTTACATATATGTATGCTTAGCATACATTAACATTCTGGATGCATGAAACTCACGGTACAGCTATCTCTAGCATGCATGAAATACATCTTATCAAATAAAATCAACAAAAATTCACTTACCTTTTGTTATTATTGTTTGTATTCATCTTTTAATCACATTACAAGTTAGTCAGCATTAATAAACGTACACAAGCAAGCATAGCACCATCGAATATTGAAACAAATGGTCTTCTTGCCAAAACATCTATAGAAAAATAGTGTTGCCACTGTAATAATATATATAACACCTGTATTTCTCCTCTTTCATTTTTTTTTCATATTTCACTGGAATTATCCGTCTATGACATACAGCAAAACGTCAAACCAATAAACTTCACAGAACAAATTTCCATAAACATAATTCAACAAATTTGACACACCATAAACCAATCAAGACCTTCTTCTATCTTTGCTCTAAGCTCAAAACCCAATCCAATTTCCAGAACAAACAATCATAAACCAACCAATCAACCACAGTAGGCATGGAAGAAAAGCAAGAAACAAACCGGTAGCAAGAAAATTCATTTATCGCTTCGCCAAATTCGATGCCACCAGGTGTCTCGTTTGTTCTAGGATTCATCCAAGGGTACGTCTTAGATTCTAATAGAGACACTATTTAGTTCCTTGAAGGCACTTTTTTGACTTCAAAAGTTAGTTATCATATTTAAAAGTTGGGGTAACCATTTCAAAACACAACAACAAATCAGTACATGTCATGCACACAAATTTTTTTGTACAAAAGGCAGTGAGAGTGCAGTATTTTGAGTGAGAGATGAGATGGATGCTATTTTTTAAATGAATGGCAAAAAGGGTGCAATTTTTAAAATCAAAAGCAAGCTGGGTGTAACACCCTCCTGAAACTGCCGAGGAAAAAAACTCTGTTTGTATACTTCATATTACGTATAACTTTGTGGTACATCTTGGTTGCATGAAGAATAACCCTCACAAGCCACTATAATAAGGAAGCACCATAAACACATTAAATAAGTACTACAGCTAATTTGAAAAAATTTCTACACAGATGAAATTTACAGCAGAAATGAAACTCCCATTATGGTTTTATTAGAAAATAAAATAAATAACGAAGGTTATTAGAAAACCCTTAAATCATTCATGAAAGGACATATTCTTTTAAGAAAATAAAAGTGTTGGGGAAAAGTTATCTGTAAAAAATTACCAATAGATAAGAATATATACTGAATTTTTTACTTGAAATGGTAAATAAAGCTTTTAAAATGCATATTATCTCTAACTTCTTCCATGCTGAAGAATTGCATTGAACATTGCAATCAATACAACTATGGTGATAGTGGAGGGCATATGGTATACACAATATATATTCTGTACTTTTAAAAAATAAGCTCTGTATACCATCTGATTCTCAAGTAAAGCTTTAACTCTTGGCATATAACCTCTGGTGTAGCGTGTACCCTCAGTTTTCTTTATGAATACAAAACTTTATACTCTAGTTCATTTCATAATTATAAAATTTTCTCTAAGGGTCAAATATATTTTTTTTTTCTAAAATGAAATTATTTATAAAACAGTAATTATTTTTAGTTATAGTGCAAAGTATATCAAATTGATAATTTTTTGGGGTCATAACAATAAGGAAAAAATCGGCACTTACCTCTTAACTATGGCGACTGATAAAAATCTCGATCATCAGATGTCTGTTTGTATTGTGTATATCTGATGTCTGATTGTATTGTATTGTGTATTGTGTATTGTATTGTATTGTTGCCCTTAAATTTTCTTTGCGTTTTGGCGGTTTAAAAGGTGGACTCGTACACCGGAAAATACAGTAAAGAAAATATGAAAAATGTAGATTTTATAAATCTAATATAGAGATAGTGTTCTTCATTGAATTTGAATACAATGCACAATGTCAACCAACTTTATTATACTACATTTAAAAACAAAATCTAAAATTTAGGAAAACACAAAGGATACCATAAAGTTAATATGATTACCTATATTTTTCTGTAAAATCTTTTTAAAAAGCCCAGTTAACTCTACGCTGTATCAAACTTTAGAAAAACGCTTTTGGTAAACCTAAATTGGTTGTATCTTGTATGCATTTTTTTTTTTTTTCTAAAAATGTTGCAAGACTGTACGGCAAGATTTATTAATATACACCAGAAGAATCTTTAAGAAAAGATTTTCATCGCAAAGTTAGTTATTTAAAGTTTGTTTAAGCTCTACTATTTTCAGAAAATTTCTCAGCTAGCTGAGCTTACCTGTCCAAATCTTCTTGATTGACTTACGAGTCATTCAAAGTGAATCGTCGTTTAGTGTAAAATATTTCTTTACACTTGAAAAAATATATATCTTTTAAATATATAAATATTTCTTTAAGTAAGTTCCGAGTAAATAAACAGAAAATGCAGTCAAAACATTTTTTATTGAGTTAAAATGTATGGATTAAATATAATGGAATAGTTTGTCCTTTGGCATATGGCATCACAGGGTGTTGGCGTCTGTTTTCTTGCAAAATGGTTTAGATAAAATTCACGTGAATTTCCTTCAAATTTTCTCATAAACGTAAGTTTATTTATCATTATTATCTACCGAAAATGAAATAGTAACTTTTTGGGACGACTTGGTAAGATTTAATTGTATTGTATGCTGCATCATATTTCAGGTATTCTAATTTATCGCCAGATAATTAGAGGATTCTATAAACCACCCTCTTTTTCTGATTAGCAGTGATGCAAGTCTTGACATTTGCTTGATCCCCCTAATCTTAAAAAGGAGAATTTCTTCTTCTTCTTTATGATGATGAGAATTGTATTATTGTTTTCATGCATTATTTGGTAGCTTTCTACGTTAGATCCTATTTGACTCAGCATTTGGCGAAATATCACCAAATCGTCGATAGTCAGCCACATATATCTCTTTTATTACTTGAAATGGTGAGCCTCATATTTTTTAGTGATGGCGTTTGCTAAGTATGTTGTGTTTGAAACATTATCAGTTGATTCTTAATTCGACATTTATCTGTATTTTTAACGATTTATTTTTAATTTTTTTAAATTAAAATAACAATTAATCATTAAGCGGTGATATCATGATATTAAAAGACAAAAAACATTGAAAAAGCGATATCACAAGCTGTTTAATTAAAACATGTTATTTTTTTTTCTATTTTTGCGGATGTGAGTGGTGTTAAGATAAATATTGTAAGTAAATAATCAAGATCATTTTTTTCAGTTTTCATTAATGTAGTGTAAAATTTTATTGTTGAAAGTTACTAATTGTTGATATTTTAGTGATTGCTGCATCTCTGAATTTCTTGTATCGTTTTGGGATTCCAATAAAGCGAAGTCACTGAATCCAGTGATGATTTTATTTTGTTTTCATATAGTATACGAAGTTCTGATACATGCAGTACACTGCTCACAGTGTAATATCTGGCAACAGATAATAAATATGTTGCTATTGGTAACGGTACGAGGTAAAACAAAGTAGGATGTTTTATTATTCGAAGATAAGATGTAACCCAGTTTCAATGTTCATTTATTCTATCTGTGTGTAAATGTTATGTCCGCATATTGAAATAAATAGTGTTCGTCTATAACTTTTCAAGATGTTTTCCCTACCGCATTCTAATCCGGTCACAACAGTTTCTGGCGACGAGGTGAAGTTTCGTTTTATTTGATTTCAAGTGTAAACTTTGTAATTTACGTTAGCCCTAAATTTATTCATCATGGATGCAAACCAGTTTAAAGAATTCATGACGGCCTTTTCAGATCAACAACAGCAACTTTTTGAAAAATTTTTGCCTATACAATCTTCAGATGCTTCAACTACTGAAACCGTGCAGGTAAATCCTATTTTATTACAACCTTTTGAATGTTTTGATAGTAAAAAAGAATCCTTTACATACTTTATTCAGCATTTTGAAAATTACCTTCAAATGAAAAATATTTTTTCTAATAAACAATATTGTGCACAAATTTTCCTTAATTCCATAGGAGCAGCAAATTACAATATGTTATCGGCATTGGTATCAGACTTCGAGTCGATTACAGCAGACTGTAATCGATTACGATTACTTCCATTTTTTAAAAGCAGATTACGATTATATCTCTATTTATGCAAGTTGGATTACGATTACGTTTGTGATTATCTCTTTTTTAAATTCTAGATTACGATTACGTTTAGATTACGATTAATATTTTTTCCTTCGATTTCGATTACTGAACTAGTCAATTACGATTACAATTCGATTACACGGATTTCGTAATCTGCATGTTACAAAGTAGAGTCCAGCATCGTGTTGGAAGACCTTTTTTTACCCATTATATATATATCATTTTTACAGCAATCAAAAATGTATTAATATAATATAATTTGATGTAATAATTAAAAGATATATAGTTTCACAGATAAAAAGGTTATTGCATGATAAATAATAATAAAAGTATAAAAAAATTTACTTTTTGTGATATACCGTTAAACATGTTAAAATGGAATCGCAAGGATGGGGGATTTCTTTCGTTTTAAGATAAGTTCTTGTGTTGGCATGTAATCTGTAATGTACTGTAACTATTATAATTGTATTATATTCTTTTCGGCGGCAATTTGAAAATTTTTCATTTTAGAGAAGATTCCGCGATAGAGATTTCCATTTCTACACCGTTTACTCTATTTAAATATTTAGGTAAAAAAAAAAGAAAAGATCAAGTTTGAAAGTTGTTCAATAAAATGTAGCTAATTATTAATACACAATACATTTAAAGGTTATAATTCAGATTTGTATTTTAATTAATTATTCAAATATAAATTTAATATTGTAAAATTTGTGAAAAGTGGCCTGTGTATAACAGTATTCTGATTAAACGGAAAATTTCATACTCCTCGAGAATACAATATATATATATATAATATATTAGAGTTTCCCGCAGACAGTTTCAGAAGGGTGCTGCACCCTGCCTTCCCTTTGGTTTAAAAAAAAAAGACCCTTCTTGCCACCCACCCCCCCAGTAAAATAATTAGCACCCTTCTTGCCCCTCAGTAAAAAAAGTGCTCTTTCTCCTTTTAGCATTAAAAAATTTGCTTTCATAGCTAGTAAAAATTGACTAAATATTGTCTTGAGAAGAGTGCCCTGACTTTTAAATATCAAAAGTGACATTAAAACCAAAATAATACAACAATAACAATTAAAAAAAGTGCCCTTAATAATCTGAAAAGTGCCCTTAAGAATAAAAACTTACCCTTTTCTCACCAGCAAAACCCTGCCCTTTTTAAAACCTGGGGGAAACTCTGGTGGTATACATATATATAGTAAAAACTGTCAAAACAAAATCTGTCTATAATGGAAATTTTTCGGATTACGAAGAATAGAATAGAATACAATCATAATAGACAATGTACCTTCTACGACGAAAATTTGTCTATAATGGACAATTTCCCCGGTACTTAGCGATTCCGAATCAGCATATTTCGTTGCATTAATTTTTCATTATTCCATAATTGATCAAAATATTTTTAAACAGTATTCTAAAATATATTACATTTTTAAAATACAGTAAAACCCAGTATTACAGAAAAGCAAGCACCCGGGGAAATTTTCCATATTAGCAAATGCACTGTGTATTGCTACTGTGTTGTCTTCATCGAGACTCTAATACTATAGAATTATTCTGTTTTAGACAGGACTCCGTTATACATAAGTTCCTTTTGACAAGTTTTACTATATTCTAGAAAAACGTTGTTAAAAAATACAAAATGTATGTCGCTATTTCATTTTTTAAGGATCATTAAATAAATGATTTAAATTAAAAGGGCTGGTTCTTCCTATTTAAATATATATATTCCCCGATCTGCATATTTTGGAATTGATTTCATTAGTACAGAGCCATTATGAAATTAAGAGCATTTGTACGGATAGAATAGTAAAATTGAGAATGCAAAATTCTGATTTGAGATTCACTGACATTGGCGTTCACAGGGGAAGAACCCCCCCCCCCCCTTCTAAATCTTAAAACAAAAATATGTGCTCTTGTTTCACAGCCCTTTTATAAAATGCAGAATATAAACATCAAATGAGTTAAACTTAAGAAGTTAGGATTTTCCCCCCAGAATCCTCGCTGCAAGACATTTCGGCCTACAAAGCAAAACAAAAATTAAAAAATTAAGAAATATTAAATATTCAAAAATTGGTTTCTACCAAAATTTTATAGCTTGGAGAATTGGAACAGTTCATTCAGTTTCTTTCGTGTGGACGACTCTGCCTCCTTGAATCCTCCCCCCCGTCCCCCCTTTTAAAAATAGGTTTCATAAAACACATGAACTAACTCTAAAATGAAAAAAGAATCAAAAGTTGTCTTTTGGGAAGAGAGAATTTAGTTGGAGAGAAGTTGCATACCCCCCCCCCCCCCTAACAAAAAAAACCAACAAAATCTTAGTTCCCGTAATATTTAATTATTAAGTAACTTAATTAAATATGAAAAATATTTCACTGCCATTTGAAAAGAAAAAACAGGTTGTAAATATACAATATTTCTAAAATAAATTAATAATTCATACTAATATATATATAAACTTACTTACATGTGGGTGGTTAGGTTCGATTTTGTCTTCATTGAGACCCAGACATCTGACGAGCGCAGTTTACATGTTTATTTCAAAAACATTACGCCTTTGTCATTTAAATCTGAACCCGTTTCATTAAAAAAAATCCTCAATTTTTTTATAGTTTTATTTAGACATTTCTGCAATATATACAAAATATACGGAAAATTTAAAAGTATATAAACAATCTCTAAGAAGAGCAAAGTGAAAATGTGTTGTTATATAAATTGCCGTATCTCGTATGACGTTTAAAACCGTTTTTTTTATTGCCAAACCCAAGATTTCCACACTCCCACATTTAAGGGTGGAGTCGGAGTGTTGTGTTATTATAACTGTTATAGTGTGTTACAGTGAAATAAATATGCTTTCTTCTCTCCTTTTTATTTTTTATACTTCATCACTCACTGCCATTCAAGGAGTTTGACACATGACTCTTGGAGTGACCACATGCCAGGATGCTATCCCCAATTCTCACATCTTTGACCAAGTCAAATCATACTACTTCTATGTCACAGTATACATCCTGTTACTTATCCCATTCTAAAGGTCATCTACTGCCAGGACTATAGAATCTCTTATCTATAGTTCTGATTTACTGCTACTGTCCCCTGTGATCTCTGACCTCCCCAGGCTCACCACTTGAGACTGATTTTAATGAGCTGAAAACGTGAACATATCCAAATCTCTTCCTTTAGAAAAGCCCAGTATTTTTTGGGTGGAAAGCGAAAGGAAAAAAAAAAAGGTGTAATCGTGACGTAATTGCGTGTTTGTGCGAAATTACGATTACATTGCGATTGCATTATGTAGCGATTATGATTAGATTATGATTGTAATCTGAATGAAATCTTTTGATTACGATTACTTTGTGATTATTTCGAAACCAAAATTTATTATTACGATTACGGTGCGATTACACAGTTTTTGTAATCGATTATAATCGACTACGATTACACGATTACGATTACTCGAAGTCTGATTGGTATCTCCTAAAATACCATCAGAATTAACTTATAAGGAGCTAGTAAAGGTTTTCGAAGAACACCTTTGTCCGAAGAAAAATATAATTGTGTCGCAACATAAGTTTCTTTCAACATATCAGAGTGAAAATCAAACAATTGCAGATTATATTGCAGCACTTAGACGTGATATAGTGAACTGTGAATTTATTTCTCCTTGTGATTGTAAAGTGTCTATCGCTGATATATTTTTACGTGCTCAATTTATTCGCGGCATTTACGATGCTTCCATTCGCGAGCAAATTTTACAGTCAGATGTCAGTACATTTGATGATATAACTAAAAAAGCTATTGCTTTAGAGGTTTCCAGAATTGATAATCGTGAATTGTCGAAAAAGTTAAATATAGTAACCGATACAGGTGAATCTAGTGCAAATGAAATTAAAAAGGTTTCGAAATATCGACGTTCCAGATGTGACTCGAGTAATTCATCCTCTTTTCAACGCTCTAATTCTAGACCAAAAAACCATTTTAACCAAAGATCAAGTTCAAGGTCCCGAATTGATTACGAAAAATTGGGAATAAACAATTTATGCCTTAGATGCGCTAAAAGTAATCATACAGCAAAAACATGCAGGTTGGATCGCAATTCTCTTAAATGTAGTGCATGTAAGACAACAGGTCATGTTGCAAAAGTTTGTATTCGCACATTGTTAAGCAGAAAAGGGAAGACTAACACAGATAAGACAAATGCAGTGAATTGTATTACGGAAAAAGAAATATTTTCCACTATGGAGTAAATAAGATAATAGATGTTTTTCAAAATAAAAAGGGGAAAACTAAAGATCTTGAAAAATATTTTGCTACAGTGAACATTGAGGGCCACAAGGTACCGTTTGAAGCAGGGCTGGGTTTTTGCCGGCAGAAAGTGGTTTCTGCCGTGCCAGTGGCAGAAAGTGGTTATAACCGGTTTTAACCAGTAGAAACTGGCAACAACTGGCATAAACACATTTCGTGACATAATCTGAGACTTTTTTAGTAGTATTAATTTCCTTAAGTACGTTTTATTCAGGATAAATAACAAATAAAATACTGTGGATAGTTTTAATTTAAAATAAATAAATTTGTATTAGAAAAAATGAGTAATGTAACAGATAAAATTTTTGTTATAATATGGTTGTGTGATTTTATATATAAACAATTATTAGAGTATTTAAAATCTCAGTTTAAAATTCAAAATAGAAAACTATATCCAATACTTATTTTAAATTAAACACTGAAAATAAAAGAAAAATAATCAATACTTACTCAAAATACTTTTCTGTAATTTAACATAATAATTTAATGATAACTGGGAAAAATCTTTCTCATAGAAATGTTATACAGCTCCAAATCAAAAAATTAGAATAACTAATTCCATTTGTATTTGGAATTGCATTTAGCTTTATTTCACTGTAGTGCAATTGAAAAAGAACAGCGTTGGATGTTTTAATACATTTGCATGTTATTAAAGAAAATTAAAACTGTAAAATATTAAATTTTGAGTGAATATTTTATTTTTGTAAAATTATTTTCATTATTCAAAATATTAGAATACTAAAATAGGTGGTTCAAAAAATTAGAATACTTATAAATTTTCCTGATTGGTTCAGAAGGTTGCATAAAATAAGCATTTTTGGCGCAAGAGATGTTGTGCCAAAAAACAAAGTTGAGCTTCTTTCCAGTATAAAGTCGGCATGGTCATGTTTGAGCAGAAAACATTGTGAACCACTTGTAGCTAGAGCTTGGCAAAGCAAGTTCATGCTGTTATAAAATGTAAATGTGATGCTACAAAAATATTAAAGAATAACTATTTTTTCTTTTTTTTAAACACATGTTATTTACAATGCATTATTCTAATATTTTGAACCAGGTAAATGGTTATTCTAATATTTTGATTTTTTCCAAGTGTGAATAATTATTTTAATTTTTGTGTTATTTCCTTTAATTTTAATGCTAAAATATTCTGTAAACTATGTAGATTCTTACAATATTAAGTTTTATCATGTATTACTCTTTGTATAAGAGATACATAAAAAACTTTTTTCACAATTCCTTTTTTACTTACCCATCATACGTAGTATAGGGTAAGTCTTGTAATCATTTTGAAAATCGAAATTTTTTTTTTGACGGATTTACACGTTTCAGACACTGGAGATTCCGAAAAACATATTTAAAAAAAAAAAAAATTGCCGTCCATCTGTGTGTCTGTGTGTCTGTAAACACTCTATCTCCCGAAAAAATTGAGATAGAGACTTGCAATTTGGTATGTACTTAGTATGTAATAATGGAAAGAAGCCTATTTCATTTCAATAACCTCGATTAACCGGAACTATTTTTTTCGGTCTCTCGAAATATTCGTTCTGATAAAAGGTATATAAAAAATTTCGAAATTGGTTATTTTAAGAAATGAATATAAAAGACAATAAAAAAACATAAATTTTGCATAAAGCATGAAGTCGATCGGATAATGAGTTGCCAAGATATTTGGAATCCTATTTTCCATTTTCTTCGATTTTTCATGACCCTGTATTTTATCCAAATTTCACTTTAAAGATATATTTTAATTTGAAATTTGACGCTTAATCAGATGCAATAAACCGCTAGTTAAAAAGATTATTATTTTTGGAGTTATAAGGAAAAACCTCTTTCAAGCAATTCAGTAATCGAGCCTTTAAAGTTTGTGACGTCATCAAGCCACGATTTTATTTGAATTGCAATGCATTTTATAAGTAGTTTACACATTTTTAATTTAATATTTCACATTATGCATATCCATGATGGGTAAGTATTACGGTGGCCCCCAACGACTAGTTTCTATTATTCTAATTTTTTAACTTGGAGCTGTAGTTATATGTGGATCTTTTAATTCCGTGGATTTAAAAACATTTCATTTAAATACAGTATTCAAAGAAACAAATCTGACTAAATTTAAGATTGTTAGTTGAAAATGTTCTAACCACACACACACACACACACACACATATATATATATATATATATATATATATATATATATATTATATATATATATATATATATATATATATATATATATATATATATATATATATATATTATATATATATATATATAACCATATTCCATACAGTAGATAATCTTTAAGTTATTGCATTATATTTTTTATTTAAAAATTCTCTGAACAGTGATATGTTAAAATATCACAGAATTTTTTGTAAACTTTTTTTTTTTTTTAAACTTTTAAATAGAAATTCAACTGTAAGTAATAATATTAATAGTTAAACTTGTACAGCATCAGATTACCATTATGAAAATTTATTTTTCAAGTAATAGAAAATTAGTATTATATAAACAAAGTATATTTATATGATCATTTTGAAGCTTTTTGCTACTTTGAATAACATTCATAATCTTTAGTTTTAATTTTTAATTTAATTGTTTACGTATCAAATACATATGTAAATTATGAATCATTGCAGTTAAAGTTCTTCTTATTATTGTTTCGTAGTTTCTGCCAGTTTTTGCCACTTACTGGCAGAAATTAGTTTCTGCCATGCCGGTTTTAACCGGTTATAACCACTGGTTTTAACCACCCTGGAAGAAACTTGCCTTCCCTGGTTTGAAGTGGATTCAGGTGCAGGTTTTACTTTTATTCCCTGAGATAAATTTTATAAATTGAAAATTCCTGTTCAACTTCAAGATTCAACTATTGCTTTCCGATCATACACTGGTGATGTTTTTCTTCCAGATGGAAAAGTAACTGTAAATGTAGAATACCAGGGAAAAACGTCACGTGAAGAACTTTATATCGTTCCGGAAAATTTCGATGCTTTGTTAGGACGTGTATGGATTCGACGTCTCGGAATTAGTCTTCAACAGATTGATTCGAAAGATCCAGAAAACTTCAATAATTCACAAGTAAAAAGTATAGAAAGTCTCGAAGATGTTATTTCTATGTATCCAGAAATTTTTGAACAGAAAGTTGGATGTATTCCAGATGTGAAAGTGTCATTAAAACTCCGTGAAAATAGTAAGCCAGTTTTTCATAAGGAAAGAGAAGTTCCGTATGCTCTTCGTGAAAAAGTTGAGAAAGAATTAGATACACTTGAATCTCAAGGAATAATCTCGAAGATAGTTACTAGCGATTGGGGATCACCTTTGGTAGTGATACCAAAAGCTGATGGACGTGTACGGTTCTGCATCGATTACAAGGTTGGAGTAAATAAAAAACTTGTAAGTGCTAATTATCCAATTCAACGAATAGATGAAATTCTTAATAGCCTCCGAGATTCAAAGTATTTTTGTCGCTTAGATTTGTTCAAAGCTTATCTACATGTTCCTGTTGACGAAGAAAGTAGCATTATTCAGACAATAACAACACATCGAGGGACTTACCGCATGCATAGATTGTCGTTTGGAATAAAGACTGCCCCTAGCGAGTTCAATCGAATTTTAGATCAGATACTCCAAGATCTACCAAAAACTTTAAAGTATTTCGACGATATTATTGTGCATGGAAAAACAAAAGAAGAGTGTAGAAGAAATCTAGAATTATGTCTTCAAAGGTTAAAAAAATATGATCTACATTTAAATCGCACCAAATGCGTGTTGTTTCAAGAACAAATCGAATATTTAGGTCATGTTATCGAATTAAATAAAATTTCAAAGAATCCTGAAAAGGTAAGAGCAATTAATGAGATGCCAAGACCTTCGAATGTGGAAGAACTACGGAGATTCCTGGGAATGGTGACTTATTATTCTCGTTTTTTGCCACACAATTCAACAATCACATATCCTCTTCGACAGCTTCTTCGAAAGAACGTTAGATTCCGTTGGACAGCAGAATGTGAAGCAGCCTTTATCAACCTGAAAAGTGAAATTTCTAGTGAGCGCTCTCTTGTTCCATATGATCCTAATTTACCAATTATTCTTTCTTGTGATGCTAGTCCTGTAGGTATCGCCGGTGTTCTATCACATATTATAGATGATCAAGAACGACCCATTGCATTTGCATCAAGATCCTTAACAGCAGCTGAACAAAATTACTCACAACTCGATCGAGAAGCTCTAGCTATTGTGTTTTCAGTTAATCACCTTTTCAATTATTTATTCGGAAGAAATTTTAAGTTAGCTACTGATAATCGACCTCTAACAAGAATTTTCCACCCACATGTAAAATTGCCTCCCATGACTTCAGGACGATTGCTTAGATATGCTACATTTTTATCAGCATTCCATTATGAAGTGGTTTTCAAAAAGGGTAGTGATAATGTAGAAGCAGATTGTTTTTCTAGAGCTCCAGTTGTCCAAAAAGGAGTATCAAGTGATATGGCCATCAACAATGAAATAAATGAAGTTTGTATGTCATCTGTTAAAGCAATTTCAACAGAATTGCTGAATTTCAAAACTATACGTAAAGCAACAGACTCAGATGAAGAATTATCAAAAATAAAGAAAGAAATCGAAGAAAATCCAGATAGTGCATATGAATTTACGTTTGACGAAGGAATTTTGTTTAAAGCACAACGGATAATTATTCCAAAAGTACTTCAGAAATCAGTTTTAGAAGAATTACATAAAACACACATTGGAATTACTAAAATGAAACAGTTAGCACGTCGATACGTTCACTGGAAAGGTATTGATAAAGATATTGAACATCTGTCAAGATCATGTGAAGCGTGTGCTGAAATTAAGAAAAATCCTTCAAAAGTATTCCATCCCTGGGACGAGCCAGAAGAAAATTGGGATCGCATACATATGGATTATGCAGGTCCATTTCAAGATGTCGGCGACGCGATTGTCGGCGACGTGATTGTCGGCGACGCGATTATCGTCGACGCGAAATCAAAATAGACTGAAGTTAAAATATGTCGCAATTCTCCAACTTCTGCCTCTACAATCGAAATGTTAGCTGATATCTTTTTGACCCATGGTTTCCCAAGAGTACTGGTCTCAGACAATGCAAAAATTTTCTTAAGTGAGGAATTCAAGTCATATTGCTCAAAGCATGGAATTTTTCAAAAATTTATTGCCCCAGGTCACCCAGCAACAAATGGATTGGCTGAGCGGCATGTACAAATTCTGAAGACTCGATTAAAGGCTATGAGTAAACAGTCTTTACCTATGCATTCAAAAGTTCGTGAAATATTATTTATGTTATCGAGCAACACCTTTATCAAATAACAAAACTCCAGCAGAAATGTATTTACAACGCAATATTCGAATTCAACTTGATGCCATTCGACCAGCAAAACATATGAAAAATTCTGGTTATCTAATTAAGTCCCGACAATTAAACGTGGCAGAAAGAGTTCAAGTTCGATGGTTCAATAAAAATCAAGTTACATGGAAATTAGGCACAATTACGGAAAAATATGGAAAACTCCATTACAAAGTAACTTTAGACAATGGATATATGTTAAAAAGACATATCAATCAATTGAGACTATCAGGAATAACAAAGAAAGCTGTTTCGTTTGCTCCAGACATAGATACAGAAGAAAAATCAACAGAACCAGCTCCCGTGCAACCTTTGTGGAGAAGATTCCCGGCTTTGGCTGCAGCAGCACAATATGCAGATAACTCCGACACATTTACTCAACCCGAAAGACGTCAACATCAACAACTAACAGACCAAAGATCTCCTGTTCAACACAACACCGATAATTTGATTCGAAGATCATCCCGACAGCGTAGACTGCCGTCTTATTTGCATGACTTTGTTATGTGCTAATTATCGAATCTTTTTGTTCCTGTTAACTATATTTTCATGCGTGGGAGAATTGTAATATCTGGCAACAGATAATAAATATGTTGCTATTGGTAACGGTACGAGGTAAAACAAAGTACGATGTTTTATTATTCGAAGATAAGATGTAACCCAGTTTCAATGTTCATTTATTCTATCTGTGTGTAAATGTTATGTCCGCATATTGAAATAAATAGTGTTTGTCTATAACTTTTCGAGATGTTTTCCCTACCGCATTCTAATCCGGTCACAACACACAGCATTAGCAAATTTCATGTATTTTTATGGATTCCACTATAGTGAGGTTGCTGCATCCAGTGATATATATTGTTATTGTTTTCATGTGCACTAAGGATTCATTTATGCAGTACAGTGATCGCGGCATTAGAAAATTTAGTGTATTTTCGAGGATTCCAATACAATCATTTTGCTGTATTCAGTGATGGGGTTTTCTTTTGTTTTCATGTATGCGAATCACTCATATATGCAGTACAGTAATTGTACGATTAATGAATTTCCTGTATTTTTCAACTTTGCAATGATCGTTATCATTTTTTGTAGTAATATGGATGATATGTTTGAATTTTTTTTTTTTTTTTTACTGCTCATATTGCCGTTTTTATTTGTATATTATTAAATTTGTGAATTGAAATATTTATATTTTATTCCAAAATGCAATGTCCAAAAGAACTCCTTACTTTATAGTTTAATTTAGTAATTATGCATTTAAATTCTTATATTATTTTTAGCAATCTTTTGCCAAAAATCTTCTGAAAGAATTAAATTTTATATTCCATGTGTCACTAGAATTCCAGCTAGTGTATTCCGTTTCCAGCGTTTACTGGAGTTCCATTACCTGCGATCTTTTCTGTTGAGCTGATTAAAATATCAGACCAGATGCTTCGATCAATAAGGTTAACTGGATGAATTATGCCCTCCAGATTCGACCGGGATAGCTCAGTGGTAGAGCGTGGCGGCTTCAGCCAAGCGATCCCAGGTTTGAATCCTGGCCCGGACATTTTTCATCCAGTTGGAAATTTACAACTTGTATGATTACTTTACCAATTTGAAATAATTGTGTTAAAAAAATAATCTAGTATAAATACTTGGTTTAAATTTGAGTAATTGGATTTAATCTTTTGTTATAAAATGTATTTTTCACAAAATATGCAAAATTTCACAGAACTATAAAAAAAATCCCCAAAAATAACTTTAACTTTACAGAAAGGGGGTACCAAAGAAAAAAAAGTCCAGCATCAACCCTTGCTAGTATAAAAATAATACTCTATAGATTGGCATAAATAATTCAAGTGAAAAATGTTTATCAAAATGAATTCTACTATGTGTGTATTCTACATTTAAGTTCAGTTATCACTTTACAAATGAATCTAATTTAGTAAATAAATAGCATAAAATGTAATATATTTATATACCTAATTTATGTTTTTACATCTGAAAGCTGAATGGGGCTAGCGTGGACATGTTCACAGTAGTCCTACCACCATGTGTCCATACTAGCCCCATGGTGTCATTAATATTTTTAGGCCTAACACGGGTAAATTTAAACCATACAGAGCAAAAGTGAATATCATAAAATGTATTGATTAAATTCATTTATAATATACTATCCCCTTTCATTTGAAATAATGAATAAAAATAGTCTAAGTTAGGAATTAGAAAACAAGCAATGAATTTACTTTTTCACCATTAAAACCTTGTTTTATAAATTGCTAATGAACTAGGACATGTATTCTCATGTAACTACACATGCAAGTGTATATCAGTGTTACCAAACTGCAAAAATTAACCGAGAAACTATAACTAAAAAATAACAGAATTATTCATGTTGTCCACACTAAACCCCTTCTCTAATTATTTATTTATTTTATATTATTTACCATTTTTAAAAATGTTATATATTTAATTATGTTTTAAACATGATTGGCAAAGATAAACAAGATTGGAAATTAGCAACTATTTTAAGCAATCTATCTTATCGCCTCGATAATACGTAAGTACCAAAAAACTACTAATTTTGTTACATTTCAGGTTGACAAAAATTCTATTTTTGGCTTTGGCCCCATAAATTTTTTTTGTCATGTTTCGAGTTGACTTCAAATGAAATTTGCATGTTTAGGCCGAGTATAACCCAACCCATTCAGAGCTCTAATGCCAATCAATTGAAAATTCTACTAATTAATGCTATGCATAAAATATATTTTTGGGGCCACCTACATGTTAAAAATAGCACCAATTTTCTTTTTTCTAATGGTAACACCAACTTTTGACAATTTGAGTTCCTTTGATCAATCACATTAAATTATCTTGTTAATTTTCTAGTGGTTTGTAGACATTTCAAAAAATGTAATTTAGAGAATGGCGCTATAGAAAAAAAATCAATTTCTAGTAAACAAGTTGCTACTTACAGTGCTATTTCAGGATAAAAAAGTAATATGCTATTCTTGAAATCACATTATCATAACTCTCCTTTTTAGTGCAAAATGTGTTCTGCACAATGATTTGTGAATGTCAGTGCAAAATATATGCAGTATTTTGCATTGCATTCATTATATGACGTTATAGATTTTTCCATTGACACTTGCTGGTAAAATCCAGCACGGACCCACCAAAGAAAATACTTTTCTTATTAGCAATATTTGTCTATGTATTCGTTGTTAAATTTCTGGTTGGACTCAAAGTGTTCTTAAATTTAATAACACTGACAAAGAATGTGAATTAATTTCCACTTTGCTAAACAACGCATAACTGACAGAATTAAAAATGTGTCCAGACCGAGGATCTAACCCAGATATCCTGGTATAGCGTACCAAATATTTTACCATTAAGCCATCTAGACGATATCCAGTCTGGCATTCTTCACTTATATGTTGGCAAGGCTGCAACTTCACAGTGCAAGATGGAATGTCATACATGAGCACACAACCCAGTGACATATATAAGACGAATAAATTCTTAGCATCGGATATTATCTAAATTTCCTATAGATTTCGAGCAGGACTGAAACTGCACGTAAATTTAATAACACTGACAAAGGATGAGAATTAATTTATTAGATCTTCATGTTTTAAAATCAAGTTTGTTTTTTAATAGCTTCTCTTATAGATTTATTATTTTTTAATGTAAATAACCCATGAGCCACCTCTGTCTCAGTTATATTGTACCTGATGATTTTCTGGCAAAACCACAACCACATCATAAAACAGAGCCACTGTGTGACTTAATCTGTGTCGTAACTTTCAACTGTAGATTAAATCCTTTGATAAAATTTGAAATTAGCAAAGTAGTGACTCCATTTGTAAAGTAGTCTGTAGTCCCTATTTTCAAAAACAAGCTGTTGTAGTTCAAATAGATTTGGAAAATATAAAGTAGTTGTAGTTCACTAAAAAAAATATTTTTTCTGACCACTTGTTTGGAGCAAGACATCCTGTATTTTTGTCTTCTTAAAGTGGATTGTGTCCTTAGTGTCCTATATAAACATTGTTTGTCCTTGACATTTTTTACTAAATATTTGTACTAATAAGTTTGATACTTACTGTATCAAATAAAACATTCTATTCTTATAAATTTATTTTGTCTGATTTGATATTTTAATTTTATTACTATTCTTTTTAGAAATGCTTTTCTAGTTTTAAAAATACAATCGGTAAAAACACCAGTAATCGATCACTTAAGTTTTAGTAGTCGACTAATTTTACTAGAAAAAATGGCTGATTACTACTGCAAAAAAAATCAATTTTCTTCTACCCACTCTTAGCTGATGATTAGTAAAAGGTTTCTGAGTATTGGGAAATGATATTATTTCGTTTGGAACCAAAAATAAAGTATTTATGAAGCATTGTATCTCATTGTTGCCTACTGTTGCTGCAGTTACCCTATATTTATGTCCTTCCAGCAGCATTGTTACTTAGCCTTTTTTGCATTTTTTTAAAAAACTTCAATGACTGAATTTTTCTTTACAGATACAGAACTCAATGAACACTATGATAATTCGGTTTCATCCAGTTTTTATGGCATTCAGGGTGTAATTGTATTCCTTTTCCAACTTGTTTGTCAGTTCAAAAATGTACTTTTATAAAAATTGTTAAATATCTTGGTCAAGAGCTTCCATCTGCGAAAATAATTTGGGTAATTTTGAAATTTAATTTTGAATGCCACCTTCTCACCCTGAAATTCAGTCCTAAACAATAACTATTTTAGTATACAAGTTAGTGTCTTTCCTACAGAATATCACGTATCAGAATTCTCTAATTGTTTTAATTTTTAATGTACTTTATCAGTAGTACAAAGTATTGCTTTTTTATATGTTTGATCATATAATATGATTAATAATTTTAATAAAAATAGCTTTTTTGTTAGTAGATGAACAGAAAAATAATTGGTGATATGTTGATTACTAGTCTTTCTCAACTGAAGTTACATTTGATGGCATTCAGTTTTTGAAGAAACTAGATTTTTCAATTGATCAGCATCAGATCAGCAGGAATTCGACCTCTGTTTATGAAATGTCACATTAACACTAAAATTATTCTATTCTTCATATACTTTAAATTTTTAAGAAGGTCATTTGATCCCTGTGTAAATAGAACTATATATTTCGTTAAGTAATATTGTATATGCTTTTATGAATAAAATCAGTATAAATTAAATCATAATTTATTTTACAGGACATAGTAATTATTTTCTTAAATGGGCTTATATATACCAAATAACTAGTTAATTGTGATGGAAAATTTTATTTCAGTTTAGTTATAATTTATAAGTAGGAACAATAAAAATTTGGAATGATTGTGTAAATTTCAGTTATAAAATAATATTTAAAAAAATTAATCAAATATTTTAGTATTTCAATCAATTATTTTCTTGTTTTACAAACAATAATGTAAGAAATAAAATCTTTGTCTATGAAATGTCATATTAACACTAGAATTATGCCATCCTTTATATATGTAGAATTTTTTTAAAGGTCATTTTGATCCCTTTGTAAATAAAACTACAATTTTCATTAACTAAGATTTGAAGCTTGTAAAAGTAAAATGAGTATAATTTAAATTATAATTTATTTTAATCCTCTGACTGCTGAGCTAAAGGCAAAATTGTAATGTTGTTTTTTCTGTAATTTTTTTAATGTTAAAAAAGGGTGATTTTTCCAACATAATGTAGTTAGTTGTCAGCTATTTTTTCTTAGTTACATTAAAATATAAATTTATTTTCTTTCCCTTTGGCTCTAACCCACGAAAAAAGAACAAATCATTCGCCCTACCATGCGCTCGATGATTGGAAGCCTGGCACATGATTGAGGGACCGACTCTCCTTATAGGTTTTCATCGACGAAGTCGCTGGGTGTTCCCGAGTGTCTGGGCGGTTCATCCAGTGTCTGTGTGGAGGTCTCCTCTGAGTTATGGGATCCTCCGCAGACCGCAATGACCTATGTCGTTGCAGACTCGGATAGAGGACTTGGGGGTCTGCAGGTGGCGGCCCCTGGCCTGTCGCAGCACCGCAGGGAGGACATAGGCGCGACGGTCGTGACGTGCCTGGCGGCGCAGCTTAGTTTTCCCTCTAGCTCTAGTTTTCAATATTTCAGGTGCACATTGAAGTGTGACAGGTTTCAGGATGATGAAATTTTTGTTTGCGTCTGTACAACCTAACCTGTAATGCACCTTATTCTGTAGTAATAATAAATAATCATCTAATCAAACCTCCCCTTTCCCCCTCCCCCCCCAAAAAACACCTTTGCCCCACTTTGACCTTACGAAGTTCTAAAATCCTGAAAACTGTTTACATTTTATTAAATAGTTTCTTCCGTATTTATTATTATTTTTTTATAATAATAAGTAATCCTCTAAATTCTTACCCCAGTCAGATAGAGTTCATCATTTAGGGGAACGTAGTGACATAGAGGTGATCATGGGAGGCAAAGAAGTGACAATTTTTGAGATAGGAGGAAGAAAAAACCTACAAAATTTACATGACATAATTAACGGATAATCCCAAAAGAGAAAATTATTTTTGTTACAACATATGATGAAAATGAGACTTTTTCTGTGAGATAATACAAACAAACTGACTGATGCTTTATTCCTGTTTTAAGAGAATTTTTAAATGATACAAATATTTAAGGAGTAAACTTCCTTGAAATGTATCACTTTACAAAAAAGGCAATTGAAATGTTTTCCTAAAATGAATTGCCATATGAAAATTTTATTTATCTCCTTATTTCATTTATGTCTATTTCTTCATATATATTTACACCTAACAACAAGAAAAGTAATAAGTAAATGGATGAAAATTCAAGTTTTTTTCTTATGTTATTTAAGAAATTTTTTTTATCCATTATTAGAATATTTTAAGACAAAACTGTCTTTACAGCTGCTTTATTCAAATAAATATATAAAATTACTGTTTCATGATTCTGAAACACAAGTAACATATGATTGTGAATAGGGGTATTTTCTATTTATAGTTGAGACATTTTAAAATATTTCTTTGTTAAAGGTTTGTTTAATATCTCTAATAAGGATTACTCTGTTGCAATATGTAATTGTGGTTGAATAACATGCAATAAAAATTTTCTGGTTTGCAGTTATAAAACCTCATACTAATTGCTGCAGTGCAACCATATATTCAATTTAGTTAGGGTGAAACAAAATTATTATGATTTGTATCAGACGGTAAAGTATAAAGATTCTTTTTTTATCAAAATAATGTGCTAATTTATAATAAAAGTTAAAAAAGTGTCAAATGTAATGCTAGTATAGGCTGTGGAAAATGATTTTTCTGAAAACAATATTGGTTATTTTATGGTTAATGAATTCTCTCCACCTCCTTCTTTAAGTTGGCATGCAACTATTTTTGTGCAAATACTACATTTTAATTCATTGGAGGTTATTAAATTAACTATTTTTGATTGCACTTGGCAGTATTATCTGTGTTTTCATGGCTGTTCTAAATGTATATAGGTTACAAAAATTTAATTTATTGTCAGAAGCTCTTTTACTGTAAAATATGCTTTTGATGAATTGTAAAATGTGATAGATTATTAATTTTATTTATTGCAGATGCATATATCTATAAAAGTAGTTAAAGAGAAAAGATTCCTTGGATATCCATTACATCACACAAAGCTGAAAAAAGTATTTCAAGTGTAAAGTATGGAACAAAACATTTCTTTACAAGAACATTTTGGAGAAGCACCTTCTGACTCACAGCAAGGGAAATCATTTATTTGTAAGATATGCAACAAATCTTTCTTACAAAAGAGCCATTTAAACAAACATTTGTTAGTTCATACTGGTGAGAAACTAGTTGTATGTGAGATATGCAACAAGCAATTCTCTCATAAGGGTAATTTGAAAACACATCTGTTAATTCATACTGGTAAGAAACCATTTATATGTGAGATATGCAACAAAAGATTCAGTCGAAAGAATGTATTAAGCACACATTTGTTAGTTCATACTGGGGAGAAACCTTTTGCATGTGAGACATGCAACAAGAAATTCTCTCAAAAGTGTCATTTAAGCAGACATTTGTTAGTACATAGTGGTGAGAAAGTATTTGTATGTGAGATATGCAACACAAAATTCTCTCAAAAGATTTCATTAACGAAACATTTATTAATTCATAGTGGTGAGAAACCATTTGTGTGTGAGATATGCAACAAGAAATTCTCACAAAAGTTTTCATTAACGACACATTTGTTACTTCATTCTGGTGAAAAACGATTTACATGTGAGATATGCAACAAGAAATTCTTTCTAGTGGCTGATTTAAGAAGACATTTGTTAGTTCATATTAATGAGAAACCTTTTGCATGCGAGACATGCAACAAGAAATTCGCTCATAAGAGTACTTTAAGAGAACATTTGTTAGGTCATACTGGTGAGAAACCTTTTGCATGCGAGGCATGCAACACGAATGTTGCTCATAAGAGTAGTTTAAGAGAACATTTGTTAGTTCATACTGGTGAGAAAGCTTTTGCATGCGAGACATGCAACAAGAAATTCGCACATAAGAGTAATTCAAGAGAACATTTGTTAGTTCATACTGGTGAGAAACCTTTTGCATGTGAGACGTGCAACAAGAAATTCTCTCATAAGGGTAATTTGAAAACACATCTGTTAATTCATACTGGTAAGAAACAATTTGTATGTGAGATATGCAACAAAAGATTCAGTCGAAAGAATGTATTAAGCACCCATTTGTTAGTTCATACTGGGGAGAAACCTTTTGCATGTGAAACATGCAACAAGAAATTCTCTCAAAAGAGTCATTTAAGCAGACATTTGTTAGTACATACTGGTGAGAAAATATTTGTATGTGAGATATGCAACACAAAATTCTCTCAAAAGATTTCATTAACGAAACATTTATTAGTTCATACTGGTGAGAAACCATTTGTATGTGAGATATGCAACAAGAAATTATCTCTAGCGGGTGATTTAAGAAGACATTTATTAGTTCATACTGGTGAGAAACCATTTCTATGTGAGATATGTAACAAGAAATTCTCTAGAAAGAGTACTTTAAGAGAACATTTGTTAGTTCATTAGTTCATACTGGTGAGAAACCTTTTGCATGTGGGACATGCAACAAGAAATTCTCCTAAAACAGTCATTTAAGCAGACATTTCTTAGTACATAATGGTGAGAGACCTTTTGAATGTGAAACATGCAACAAGAAATTCGCTCATAAGAGTACATTAACAGAACATTTGTTAGTTCATACTGCTAAAAAAACCTTTTGGATGCGTGACATGCAACAAGAAAAGTCTCTCAAAAGAGTAATTTAAGTGAAGATTTGGTAGTTCATACTGGTGAGAAACCTTTTGCATGTGATACATGCAACAGAAAATTCTCTTAAAAGGGGAGAAACAGGCATTTAAACAGACATTTATTATTTCATGCAGGTTAAAAACCATTTGTATATGAGATTTGCAACAAGAAATTCTCTCAAAAGAGTGTTTTAAACAAACATTTATCAGTTCAGACTGGTGAGAAATGCAACAAGAAACTCTCACAAAAGATTGAATTAAAAAGGCATCTGTTTTATCATACTGGTTATAAACCATTTTTTTGTGTGATATGCAAAAAGAATTTCTCTGAAAAGAGTAATTTTAAACGTCATCTCTTAATTCATACAGAAACCGTTTGTTTTTGAGACATGCAATAAAAAAATTTCACAAAAGTGTAATAAAATAAGTACTTATTTATGCTCTCTCATAATATGACGTTCACTAACAAATAACTTTATTACTCTTTTTTTTATTATATGGGCCTTGATGTAAATTAATATTAGGAGAGTATCATTTCTTGTAAAACATTATAAACAACAAAATGAAACAGTAGTCAATGAAAAACTTTCTAATTTATGTTGCTTATCTTTGTAATGATGTGTCATATTTTTCATTTTGAAGTATTTGATGTTTTTTTATGTATATATTAAATACTTTTAATGTATATGTTGTAGGTAAATTGAGAAATCTGGATCTTTTCTAAGAGCCGGGATAGTTTGAGAATCATCTTCCTTTTTCCAGTCAGCCTCATACTTCTCAGTCCTATTGGAAATATTCTAGAGAGTGTTATGCTTATTGGTTTATATCCATTTAATTCGCAATCTGACTGAAATTTTTGTAGGCTTATTGCAACGAGCCTAGATACTGTTATACTACTGAATTAAACTATCAATTATCTAATTCTTTCTCAATCAGCCAGATTGTTTACGGCTCTTTGCAATGAGTCTATGCATTTTTTGGGTAAATAGTAAATGACCAGCTGTTTGTGGAAATATTGTGTTGTATCTGACATGAACATTAAAATTCCATTTGAAGTGCAAACCAAACCAGACAAATAAAAGTTCCATTGAACCGTAGCAGATCTAAACATGACAAAATAATTACTGATGACATGCAGCTGACACAAACATGAAAATTCTATTTTAAGAGAACCCGAGCCTAACAAAAATGTTCCATGGAACTACAAACTGATCTACACATGACAAAATAATTTTTCTGTGAAACTTGCATTTGATGACAACAAAAAAAATAAGAATATTTAATCAAACCGCAAACTAATTTCAACATGACGAAATAATTTCTGTTGACATGCAACCTGACCTGAACCAGAAAATTCCATTTAACATGCAACCCTGAACCTTGTAAGAAAAATTCTGTTAACTGTAACTCGATCTGGATGCAACAAAATAATTTCTGTCAACATGCAACCCAATCTGAACCAACACATTTCAACCTCAACACAAAATGCTCCAACCGAACACTAAATGAAAGATAGTTAATTCATCTTTTAATACTATTTTGAAAAATAGTCTACAATTACATGACAAACACCAGATTTATATTTTATGTTGAAAATGGATAGATCTATTTTCTTTAATATTCATATATAGTAAAATCTTTGAGTAGCAGATACCTCTGTATCGGTTCAGGTTGTTCCTAATTTACTTTTTTCTGGTCAGGGTGACTGTAATTTTTTTTCTGCTGTTCAGGTTCACTCTAGAATGTTTCTTGCAGGTTCTCTTTAGGTTTCTGTGAGTCAAGTTGGGATTTTCTCAAACAAATTAATAAAAATAGGCATAACTATGTTCCAGATAAATTGAGTTTATTGTCTTGAGATTTTAAAACTTTTGCTATAATTTATGTTTTAACCTTTTTCGCATTTATTAATAGATACTTTTTTAATTATTGAAAAGTATATTTTTTAATTTTAAACAAACATTAAGTGGATTGCCTGAAGGATTAATGTAGTGCTAATAATTTTGTAAAAATTAAAAGAAAAGGTTTCCTTTACATAATATTTAAACAAACTTTTAGTTTTATTTCATTTCAGGTTCAGGTTGAAGTGTATAAAATTTGTCTAGGGTTGCATATTGAAGTGTGCAGGTTCCATGCCGTTTGACTTAATAGGAATTTTTTTATTTTGATTGAAATACAACTTCACCTGCACATTATTCTAAAGATGAATCAGTTTGCTCTTTGGATCTGTATGCTATTGGGTGATAAAAGCAAACAAATATATAAGTGTAAGGAATTGAAAAGTGTTTTCTAAATGGAGATATCCACTATTGGGGAAAGTCCACTATGGATGTATAACATTACATAAATCATATAAAAAATATTTTGGACTTTCTTTTGAAAAATTTGATCAAACTCAATCCGACCTTCAAATGCTTATAAAAAATGTAGAAGAAAAACTGTTTTAAAGCATCATTAAAATCTGCAGATATGGTAGTTTTTTAATCTTTTCTCAGCATTAAATATTAAAGGTAGGTTGCTAATGGGAACAATTATAAAGTACATGTAAGAAAATTTTGTATTAATGAAATCTTCATATGAGAAGAATTTTAATGTTTTCCCAGCATTATGTAGAGAAGATGGGTTGTTGAATAAAAATAATTATACAGCATATGTAAATTTCATCAGTATAACATTTCTTTTACATGTTTTTTAGTTATTTTCATTAGCAGTCCAACTTTTGAGATAATGGGAATGATGCTTGAATATATATATTTTTAATTTTACAAAATTAGTATTTATAATTATCTAATGATGCTGAGAAAACATTAAAATACTGCCTCCTCTGCAGATTTCATTATTGCTGAAATTAAATATATGCAGACCTGCCAACCTTTGAAAAGGAGAAATAGTAGCACACCAAATTCAAATTTATCTGAAGGTTGGTTGGTTGGTGGCTGTTTCTTACGCTGCAAATTTTAAGCGAGCAAATCAGGGGGTGATTCTGAGTAAAAAAAAAATACTGAAATTCACAGCAAATTTTCTGAAAAGTTACAACAGAGGGGGGGGGGGTCCACTTACGCCACATTTTTTTGTGTCCCTTTGACAAAATTTGTGTTTTTTCACGATCTTTTAGCGAAATTTGCAGTTTTTTCAAGATTTGTTTATAAAATTTGCATTTTTTTTTCACAATGTTTTTGACGAAACTTGCCATTTTAGGCGATTTGTTGACAAAATTTGCCGTTTTTTCGCGATCTTTTGACGAAATTTGTCGTTTTTCGCAATGTTTTTGACGAAATTTGCCGTTTTTACGCGATTCTCTGACGAAAGTCACGTTTTTGCCGCGATCTGTTGACAAAATTTATCGTTTTTTCACGATCCTTTGACAAATTAGTCATTTTTCGCAATGTTTTTGAAGAAATTTGTCGTTTTTTCGCGATCTTTTGACGAAATTTGTCGTTTTTCGCAATGTTTTTGACGAAATTTGCCATTTTTTCGCGATTTTCTGACGAAAGTCACGTTTTTCCTGCGATCTGTTAACAAAATTTGTTGACGAAATTTGCCGTTTATTCGCGATCTTTTGACGAAATTGGAGGTTTTTCGCAATGTTTTTGACGAAATTTGCCGTTTTTTAACGATTTTCTAACGAAAGCAGGAATGAGATTGACAAAAAAGCAAAAAAGCTGAAAACTGCGCGAACGACATTTGAGCAATAATTATGAATTTCAAGCGCAACAAATATAATTGCTATTAAAATATATATATTTTTAACTAAAATAAATATATATAATATAAAAAATCGCGTTTTTACGGCGATCTTTCGGCTAAATTCCCGTTTTTACGGCGATCTTCCGGCTAAATTCCCGTTTTTACGGCGATCTTTCGGCTAAATTCCCGTTTTTACGGCGATCTTTCGGCTAAATTCCCGTTTTTGCGGAGATCTTTCGGCTAAATTCCCGTTTTTACGGCGATCTTTCGGCTAAATTCGCGTTTTTACGGCGATCTTTCTGCTAAATTCCCGTTTTTACGGCGATCTTTCGGATAAATTCGCGTTTTTACGGCGATCTTTCGGCTAAATTCGCGTTTTTACGGCGATCTTTCGGCTAAATTCCCGTTCTTACGGCGATCTTTCGGCTAAATTCGCGTTTTTACGGCGATCTTTCGGCTAAATTCGCGTTTATTACGGCGATCTTTCGGCTAAATTCGCGTTTTATTCGCGTTTTTCTCGAGTGATCCTGCGACGAAATTCGCGTTTTTTTTTGCAGAAAATCGTAGTTTTAGACAGATTTTCGTAGCATCGTAGTTTGTGGTTCAAAATCGTAGCAACTATGATTTTTTCGTAGCAGTTGGCAGCTCTGTATATATTTTGTAATAATTTTCATTTAGCAACCCATCTTTTTATGTAATGCTGGGAAAACATTAAAAATTCTTTCATCAGCAGATATCATTGAAATAGCACATTCCTTATATAGTTATATAATTATTTTCACTCAGCATTTCTTTTCGACGTAATGCTGGGAAATGAGTAAAAAGCTACCTTATCTGCAGATTTTATTGATTCTTCTGCACAGGGAGTTTCTCAAAATATACCCTTAAAATAAAAATGAAGTATTCACTAACCTTAGACTCTCAATCACGTGCATGAAATATGCCAATAAGACAGTTTCCTTATACCTTTTTTATAAGCCTTTTAAATTCATGTTCTTATTTATTTATATTAAAATTATGATAATCATTCATTACCTTGGACATATTGCAGTGAGTCTGGATTAGAGTCTTGTATCATGTTGGATATTTGTTTTGGGTTGTACTATTTTACAGTATTGACTTTCATAATTTAGCATTCACGTTAGGTTTTGACTCTTGCAGGACGGGGTAAAGTTAACCTGAATTTTCAAGTGAAATCCCAAGTATTCTTTCAGGTGAAAAATGTATATAATAAAACTTTATAATGAACAATCCACAATAGCGAACATATCTTTTTAGCTAACACTTTTCAATTCCTAACTCTTACATATTTCTAAGCCTTTGCCTCTGAATAATAAATACCTTTGAATAGTGAACTGATTCAAGAGTAGAATCCTGTGTGGGTGGGGTTGTATCTGACCTGAAATTGAAATATTCATTTTGAAGTCAACACGAAACCTAATGTGATAAAATAATTTTGGATGACCTGCAACTCTACCCAAACATAACACAGTTACATCTGAACCAGAAATAAAATTAAACTAATGCTTTGTTTAAATAGTATTAAAGAAAACCTTTTTTTTTTAATATTTACTAAATTAATAGAATTAGATTAATACTACAGGTGATCCACTTAATCATTTGATTAAAACTGGAAAATATATTTCTTAATAATTAAAATGTATTGACTAATGTATAATAATAATATTAAAATGTTAGTTATAGCAAACGTTTTAAAAACTTAATACATAAATTTAATTCATTTGAAACATTGTTCTTCTTATCTTCATTAATTTTTGTGAAAATCCTAACATATAGTCTGGAAAAACATAAATCTGACCCACAAAAAAGGCATTCTAGAATTTAAAAAAAAATTAGTTTCAACCCAACCAGAAAAAGGAAATTAGGGACACCCCCAAACCAATGCAGAGATGTCTGCTTTCACAGCCTTTATTATATTTGAATATTAAAGAATATAGATATGTCTATTTATCAGTATAATAGATAAAATTGGTATTAGCGATATAATTGTGGATCACTTTTCATCACTGTATTAAAAGATTAATTAATTTCCTTTTATTTAGTGTTGAGGTTGAAATTTGGCAGGCTCAGGTTAGTTGCATGTCAACAGAATTTTTTTTTGTCTAGTTCAAATAGGAATATGATTCGATAGAATTTTTTTTTTCGGTTTAGGTTGGGTTGCATGTTGACAAAAATAAATTTGCCGTATTCAGATCAGTCGCAGGTTGATGGAATTGGTTTGTCAGGTTGATGTGAGATAGAATTCTTAAGTTCGTGTCTGGTAGCATTTTTACAGAAATTATTTTGTCAGGATGAGGTTGGAGTTTGATGAAATGTGCCTTTGCCAGGTTACTTCAAATGGAGTTTCATGTTCAGGTCTGGTAAAACATGATATTTGGACAAACAATTTTTCAGTTATCCTAACACTATCTAGACTCTTTGCAGTAAGCCTTAAAAATATCAGGCTGATTGAGAAATATATGACCATATTCGAATTAGACTAACACTCTCTAGGCTATTTGTAATAAGCCTGAAAAACATTGGCTGAGAGGAAAAAGAAAGATGATTCTCTAATTAGCCTTGCTAATTGGAAAGAACCTGATTTCTCAATAGCCTAGGACATACATATTAAATTTTTACATATTGAAGGAATTGCTTATGTATATGACACATTGATTGTAATTTCATACAATAATAAGTTAGATGAGGTTTTAAAATGTAAGTGCAAATTGCTTTTGAAAGTGTTTTAAAAGTTTTATTTTCCTGTTCAAACTAATTTTATTATGATATGATCATTACTAAGATGTGTGGTTAAATTTAAAGTTCCTTATTTTCAAGTTCTGGACACTATATATAAAAAACTATATGCAATGCAATAATAGCTACTCTGCAGATATGTATTGAATTAGTGAAATGATACATGTACTTTTCTTAATCTCCAGTTTATTGGCAATGGATGGGTGTCTAAGAAGGAAAAATTAATACTGAACAATATGCTCATTTTTTGCTTTTTAAGTTAGTAATATTGTATTTGTACCCAATAATAAATTAGAAGTAGAATTCCTTGGAAAAAGACCCTGTATTTAGTACTTATGATGTAAATGTATAAGCTTTGTATCATAATTAATATTTAATAAAAAAAACTTTTCTTGTCCTCCTAGATATGACATTTTATATATATACTCATTGTTAATCACAACTGCCTTGAATTTTTTTAATTCTTCTATGAGCTCTTTATGTAACTTATATTCTCAATTATTAAAATTATAAGTCATCTGTTTGAATACCTTTGTTTCCCTGTATTTAAAAGTATTAAAACTCTATTGGTTTAGTTATAAAATATTTTTTTCTATATTTCATCTACTAATAATAAAATGTAATGTAACCATGCCGGTTTCGACCACTTTTGTTTGCGAATCGACCATAGCTAAACGCCATGTTAGGCTTAATGAAAAACATATGCTAACATATAACAGCTAAATAATAATTTCTTCTACTTAAAATTCTGTCTCTTCAGCATATTTTCATGTAAAACATGTATATCACATCCAATTATAATGTTTGCAGTTCTAAATTAAAAATTACCAGAATAAACATTGGTTTGCCAGATAAGTTCCAAACAAACACTGTTGCCATTCAGAATTACAAATTTGACAAATGAACGACTCTTTGTATGCTTCATTAAAAAAACAGGTTAATATCCTGTTGTGCTTTTAAAATATTTATAAAAGCTTATAAAAGTGTTTAAATATTTTGAAATGTGTTTTTCATTTTTCCATACTGGATTTATATTGACTGATGTTTTTGTGAAAATTAATCGGAGTTAATTGCCGATTAAAGCGCTCGAGTACGCTATCTGGTGTAGAAAAGATTTAACTTCTCTCTTCAGGAAAATCCTGTGCAAGCCCATGCATTACATGTATTTTTAATTTGTTCATAATTATAATTATTTTTTTTGGCACAATTTCCAATTTTATGTGACATTAATGTTCTGTGTTTATATAACATTTGTACCGACAGTTGTGATTAGTTCCCTCTTTAAAGCCTTTTTCAGATTATTAATTTTTTAATGAAACAATCCAAAAATCATTTGCTTGAATTTGGTGGTGCCATCTCCCAAACATAAAATAAAATATTTTAAGATGCTATTTTTTTCACAATTAGCATTTTTAAATTAATCCGCGGAAAAAAAGATAGAAAAGTAAAGGACATACTTTATATGCAAGGATTAATGCAATTTTTATTTTAACTTTTGTGATAAATAAAATTTTACACTGAAAAATCGAATGCTGCAAATTATGAATTATTTATTAGCATTTTTAAAAGCCTGTTTCTATTTTTTCCTTTCTTTAAAAATATTTAAAAAAATTTCCTTCCTTTTTTTCTAAATTATTGTTTATAAAATATGCCTGTAAAATTTTAGCAAAATAAGTTTATGACGACTTTACTTTTTTGGAATTGAATTTTACATAAGTATCCTTTTTGTGAAACAGAATTTTGAGAATGGTCCTTTTTCATTAAATTAAATTTTGTGAAAAGACTCTTTTTATTAAATGAAATTTTTTGAAGGGGCCCTAATTTTTACCTGGATCGACCTCAGATATGAGCTGTGTTAAACATAGGGAATTAAATTGCATTTTCCTGCTTTTATAGATAATAATTCAAATTATTAATAAATTATAGTTATAATGAGATTTCCATCAGGTTTTTTTAAACTTTTTTTATTTAACCTATGTATATTTTTATGGCTACTTTACATAATAGCATATGCTACATAGTTACATATGTTACTTTACATAGCTGCCAACTTTCGCAAAATAAAATTCAGTAGATTTCTAAAAAAAAAAATCAGTTTATTAAGCTGCTTTAAAAAAAACCTCGATTCAAAGTAACACATTTTTCACTTTTTGGAAATGAAAAATAACAATCATAGAAAAAAAATTGTAATCTTAAAATTTTTACGCACCCCTTTAAGCAAAAATTTGTATTCAAAAAATTTTTCCTCTGAAGGTTGACTTTTACAAACACAGTTTTTGGGGTGATTTTGGATGACTTGCCACTGTTGGAATGATCGCGCAAAACACAAGATGACAGTAAGATAAATTACAGAAATCTCCATACTAGATCTCCAATTAAAACACATGCAATATTTCCTTTTAAATCATCTGTTTAAATGAAATAATATGTCAGTAATATGAATTCACATTCTAAACTTAAAATAACACCTTTCTGTCATTTTTTATCTAGGCATATGCTAGTTTTATATATTTGACATTGTAATCAATAATATGTGTAATTGGCAATCCCTCTGATGGTGTGAAGGCTTGTCCTGGCTTCAACTGTGCTATAAATGTTAGTCTCTCTTTGGCACATAATACCAAATGATGAATGGTATTTCAGACTTTGAGGCATTTTTTTTCTTTGCATTAAAAACATAAATAATTTCAAGTTTTCCTTTGCAATTCATATTGATAGATATTTATCTTACTTCATTTACTATTTATGGAAGTCTGAACCTTTTTTCAAGAAGGTGTACAATGTATTTTTGTAGGAGGAAGTGTAATTAATTGCTGATCTGAAATGAAGTGTATTGTTCATGAAATGTGTTTAAAAGAAATTTCAGTAGTTATTTAAAAATACACATACATGGGTGCAGGAGCTTCAGTCTTGGATAATTTTTTTGTACCTACCCAATAAAACTTATTAGAAAGAAGCAGAATCCTTTGAAAAAGATCCTATATTTCGTGCATTTGATGTAATTATATAAGCGTTGTATAGCTACTATCTTTCTCAGGAGTTTTTTTTATGTCTTGCAGAATTTCTTGAGTGTATAAAGTAAATATTATTAAATTTTGCATCAGAAAATTAAATTCAAAAGTGGGAAATTTTTACTTTACTGAAATTTTTAATAGTAATTTAATTCTACTCTGTATGAAGTCTTCAGTTTTTTGTTTTTTCCCATTCCCCATTCGTTATTCCTATTTAACAGTTTAAAATATTTAAATTAAAAATACAGTATATTTATGTTGGCTGCTCGCAGACAATAAACCTCGTCACCCTTCTTATTATATTCATTTCATTCAAAATACACAGCTTACAGGGAAAAAATGCCATTTGTGCTCAGTTCGTAGGTTAATTTTGATACATAAAAAATAAAAAGCAAGATTAAAGGTTGGTCTCCAGTGGCGACTGCATTTTTCAAGCCCTGTTGAGGTGTTATAATAAGTAACAAGACAAACAGTGCTTGTATGGGAAACCAGGATCGCAATCCTTTATTCAAAAATGCAGTGTAGCTAACTCCAAATCAAACTTGAATTTTCATTTAACTTTAAAAATAATGAAGATATTGTAACGATATTTCCAAACATCAGACTTACTTTGCTTTCTGTGAAATATAACAATAACTGCTAGAAATTGTCACAATTGCAGTGCAAACAACACTAAGCTAGACATTTCATTATTCAGAATGCAGCTAACAGTACATATACTGTATCACTGACTAAAATTCCCTCAATTCCAATGATTTCATCAAATTTCATGCAAAGCAAAGTTAAGAAAAAAATCTTGATAAAATATCATTATTATTGTTAAAGATGTAGAATAAAATTTGAGTTCAGCTTGCAGTGAAACACCCAAAGTTTTTTGATTGAATAAATGGATTGCGATGCTGGTTTCCTGTGCAGAAAATGTTTGTTTTGACTGCTTTATGTCACTTAAAAATTTGTTCTAAAATTTTAGTAGGGATGCAAGCACTGCGCCACAAAGGGCCAAATGTTACCACTAAATTTTAATGATTATGTTTGCCTTATTAAATATCAGAAATTTTCTTAAAAAATAAGGTGACAAATACTATTAAATTTTAGTGGTGACATTTCGCCATTTGTGGCACAGCATCGTTGTTTTAGAAGCATCCAGTGTATTTCCAACCTCAAAATAATCATTCACTTTAAGCCCCTCTGATACATTTAAATTTTTTCTTGCTCAGTTGCCATCATTTAAATGTATATATTAATCACTTCCTGGCAAATAAACACTGTATGACTGTAAAATATTCCTTCATAATTTCTTTTTCATTTTAAAATAGATTTGTTTTAAAATATAAGAAAATTTTAATCATTCAATTTAGTTTACAGAAGCCCTGGAGTTAAATTTTTCATTAATTAAAAAAGTTTTAAGACTATTCTTCTTAAATTATAATTCAAAGCATAGAATTTTTCTTTGTAAAGTTTAATTGTGAAAAGATTTTGTTCATCAAAATTGTTTTCATGTTAAATATGAATGTAAAATATTTTTTAATTTAATCTCAGACTATTTACTTTACATGTGATCGTTGGCGTTAGCGACTCCGGTTTTATCTTTTATTTTTTTTATTCGCTTTATAACATTTACAATTTAATTAATTTTTTAAATGGATAAGTTATAGTCAACCCCCTATTCAGCTAGCCGAAGGTTCGGTAATCAACCAGTCAAGTATTTGGTATTCAGCCAAATAGTTACTATTCAGTAGTACTGTACCGAGTAGATACTCAGTAATTGTGTAGTAAGAAAGGATATACAGGGTGATTCATAAGGAAGTATACAATTTGCAGATGCTGTAAAACAGGAGCCGTTTAAGGCACGTTTTCCGAATGCAAGCCATAAGGTATATGTACTCAATTTTTTTCTCACTGCTGTGCTCAATAGCTAGCGTGTCACGCGAATATCGTTAGAAATGAGTGCGTCTGCAGTGGAGAAGTTACTTTGTGTTCTTGAATTGAGCAAAATGGAATCTGTTACCATTGTGCAACAACATATTCGAACATGATTTGGAAAAGAACCTCTAATCATAAAATCCGTTTATGATTGGTTTAAAAATTCAATATGTGTACACTTAGTCACATGACACGCATCAAACCAGTAATCCATTTCTGTCCACTTTGCACAAACAGCACGTAGTTTCAAAATTTTTAAATCAATCATAAATGGATTTTCTGGTTAGTGGTTCTTTTCAAAATCATGTTCGAAAATGCTGTTGCACAATGGTGACAGATTCCATTTTGCTCAATTCAAAAACACTAAATGTCTTCTCCACTGCAGACACATGTGCCACTGCTATTCGCATGTCCCTTCGCCCAGCAGCGGAAAAAAATTTATGAGTACACCTAACTTATGGCTTGCATTTGGGGAGTGTGGCTTAAAATGTTCTTGTTTTACAGCATCTGGAAGTTGTATACATACATATGAATCACCCTGTATATTCATAAATATGCATTTTGAACATATAATCATATTTTTTAAAATTAACTTTAATTTTTGAAATTCCATTTACTGTGCACATTTTAAAAACACTTTTAGCAAACTCAAAAATTTTAAAGCAGTAGCATTATTTAAAAATATATATATAAAAAAGCATTCATATATAAAATGTTCAATTAACCAATATGAAATTAAAACTGATTTTTAATACCATCTATACTCATTTTGATACCTGAAATCTGTCCATCAAAATAATTATTGCTTGCTGTAGCAATTCCGTGAATAATGCAAAATGTTTCATATTTTCCGAGAGCAACTATTTTCTTTTGATAAGCGATATTTTATTTTGAAAAAAAAAATTGTTACTTATATTTAAAGTAAAAGCTATTAAAGTTAGTAAAGTTTTGTTAGAAGTTTCTAAAAGACTAAATTGTTTATGCAACTAAAAAAATAACTGCTGATTTAGTTATGTAATTATGTTTTGAAAACGAAATAACATATGTTTTTGAAAATTATTTTCCAAATGATATATTACTGATAAATTTTGAGAAAAAACATTTAAAAATATGAATAATATTTATAACCTACAACACCTTCTATGAAATATTTTGCTTGATAGGCCTAGCTATTTTGATTTAAATACATTAAATCGATTAAAAGAGGACACAATGTTTTGAAAGTATTTTTGTCCTATCAAGCAAGTAGATCTAGCTTGGAACTTTTCAATTAAAAAAATATTAAACCATAATTGTTATAATGATAAAGCTAATTAAAAGTAATAGATGAACGCGGTGTCACTAATTCTATGATAGTCACATGCAAATATAAAGTAAACGATTTAAGAGACTGGAGTTGAGTAGTACTACTCCTTCTGTGATTAAAACATTGAGTCAGAAATGCAGGCACGACTGTGCGAATATACATTTTTCATTTTTTTTAATTCGAGGCAATT
Organism: Maratus michaelseni; assembly: GCA_963931845.1. Taxonomy (NCBI): domain Eukaryota; kingdom Metazoa; phylum Arthropoda; class Arachnida; order Araneae; family Salticidae; genus Maratus; species Maratus michaelseni. Next base: position 309,092,696 of record OZ007598.1, on the reverse strand, counting down.
TTTATAATAACAGAGAGCCATATCTTATAGGAGAGAAGAGAAAATTCTGCATTTAGCAACCTTACTTGTATTTTTAAGCTCTAATCATGAGTGTGTCATAACAAAAGGGGGAAGGAGATAAGGCCCACTGACCCTCCCTGGATTTTCAAATTTAAATAACTAAATTTTCTTTTTCTTCAATTTTGAAAAAACATAGAAAAAATTATTTTTTTGAGTAACTGAAATAAAAACTAAAAAAAAATCTGTTAATGTAAAGAGTGGCATGGGAAGGCCATTGCCCCTCCTCGGATTTTGAAACTTGAGTAACAAATTTTTCCACCTAACTTTAAAAACATTGTAATTTTTTTGAGTAATTTAAAATAAAAGAGGATCTAAAAAATTTTCCATTAAGGATAAAGGGGGGGGAGGCATGGGAGAGCCATTCTTCCTACCTGGATTTTGAAATTTAATTAACAAAAAATTATTTTTTCCGATTTTTAAAACATAGTAAAATTTATTCTTTTTGACTAACAAAATAAAAAAAGGAAATAAAATATTTTTCGTTAAGGATGGAGGGGGGAGGAGAGCACAAGGGGCCTATTGACCATTCCTGCGAAATTTAATAAACAATAATATTATCTCCAATTTTAGAAAACATAGAAAACTTTCTTTATTTCAATTTTTTTTATTATTAGAGAGAAATAAAAATATTTTCTGGTAGGGGGGGGGGTGGCTTTCCCTAAATCCCCTCACTGGCAGTTAATTTTAGCTCTTTTTTATGTTTATGTATTTAAAATTTATTATAAACGGCAGGTTCAAATAAGAATTGAGAGTGCCCCCAGACTTTGAATTTTAATTAAATAATTTTTATTTTCCGATTAATATATAATAAAACGTATATGTTTCGAGTAAATTAAAATACTTTAACACACTAAGAGAAAAGGAACTGAGAATTTTCCATAAGGGAGAGAGACGGCTTTTTCCCCTAAAATCTCCATGGAACTTAATTTTAGTTCTGTCTTTGATTTTAAGTTTATTTTTATAATTTTTGGTTTACAAGGTTATAGTGCCGTGTTGAATTCAGGTGTAGCCAGGGGGCATTCTCCCTGGTACATCCACCTCCCCTGGAAGATTTGATGTTTTATGGTCTGTTTAATGGTTAGAAAGTCAAGTTCGCCCAGGAACTTGATATTCTGCTCATAAAAAAATACGTTAATGCCACTTTTAGAAAAGCTGCAGACCACAGGCATTTCTTTCGAAATCTTGCCCTTCGCTGGAATTCATTCTGCAGTGCCCATGTCTACTGATATACACTTGGTAGGTGTTTTACAGAAATGAGATATTGTGCACTATAATGGTGAAAGATCAACTTTCTAAACATTGTCAATTTCCAAATTGCTTTGCCCTCCCCCTTCCAAAGGGGTGGAAATGCTTTGGAATATTGTATTTTCTAATGAACACAACGCTAATTGACTTTTAAAAATTTTACAGATTTTGAATAGGCGCCGTGCACAGAAATAATACAAACTGTTACAATCATAAAAAAATTAATTTTTTTTGGAAAACTCGAATTTACAGGCTTTTTTCAGAATAAAAATGCACAATTTTTGCAAACATAAAATACACACTTATTTTATGCAAAAAATGTGCACAGTTTTTGAAAACATAGAATATGCACTTTTTTGTATTGATAAAAAATGCAATTAATTAATTTTTAAAGTAATCAAAAATCATAAATTTGTATACACAAAGTGTGTACAACCTATGTATTTTTGCAAAAATTTTCTAGCTGTGAAAACACAGAATGATAAATGAGATACCATATGAAAGAATATTAAACAGGCTTCTGACATAGTACACACACTTTTTGTAAAAACATGTTAACATGTTTTTTGATTAAAAGTTGCTGTTAATTAAAAATTAAATCGGCATTATTTTCATATATGAAAAAAAAAGTTTTCCTCAAATTAGGGCTGCCACAAAAATAAAATGCTGCATTATATGATGCTGAACAATAATTATAAAAAAATAATTAGTACAACCATGGCATACACAATAAGAATACAGTATTTATGTAATACATAATGCATAGAATATGTAAAAATCATGGCACAAGTATAATGTGTGATGACAGCGCAAAGGTTTGTTTTATATTTATATAAAAAAGGAAAATTGAAATGTTTAGAAAAACCCACCATCAATCGATCAAAGTAAAATTGCATTTAATTAAAATTTAAATCAGCATTGTTTTCTTAAAAGAAATGAAAGGTTTCTTACAGTTTTCCTAAAGCAGATGACGTCATCCTCTAATGCAGTTAAAATACAATTGTTAATTTTTTTTTTGCACGCATGTGCCTTTTGCTAACTTTGACTAGTTTTTATTAGCTCACAGGCTATCAAAGCCTGAGAGCTTATGTGCCCGCCGGTTCTGTATGTATGTATGTACGTAAGTATGTACGTAACGCGATAACTCTTCATAGAAGTAACCGTTTTACTTTAAATTTTGTTTATAGATTCCTTGTGATAAGGCGCTTCCCTGATTAGTTTTGGAGGTTCATTAGTTAAGCATAAAGAGGAAAAACGGGGGCTAACCCCCCATAATTTATATAAATAGGTTTTTCATGCAGAATTATCCCATTTTCTTCAAACTTTGTTTATAGGTTCATTTCGATAATGCGCTTCTGTCAATAGTTTTGGTGGTTAAAGTATAAAGGGGGTATATTTGGGGGTTAAAGTATAAAGTATAAAGGGGGAAAGGGGGGATACCCCCCTAATTAGATAAATGAGTTTTTCATGCAGAATTATCTGATTTTCTTCAACTTTTGTATATAGGTTCATTCTGATAATGCGCTTCTCTGAATAGTTTTGGGGGTTCATTGGTTAAGTATAAAGGGGGAAAGGGGTGGCTAATCCCCCCTTAATTTAGATAAATGTGTTTTTCATGCAGAATTATTCAATTTTCTTCTAATTTTGTATATACACTGCTCAAAACAATTAAAGGATATTGCAGTTTTAGGTGGATTTTGTATCTGGGAAACTTTTTATCTGATTGATACATGGTCGACAGACATAGTAGGTTATATGAGAATAAATTACACATGTTTGGCAGAAAAAAATGCATTTTATTGCGCATTTGTGTACAAAAGGAAAAAAACACAATTTGTCCATATGAGAAAAAAAGAATAAGAAAAGGTGTTTTCTTCAAAGAAAATCATTTTCAGTAGGGGGTATGGTTTCCACGGGCGGCCAGCAACGTTGAACACCTTTGAGGCATGGACTCAATGAGGCTATTAATGACGAGTTGGGGCATTCTGCCCCACTCTTCCAGAAGAGCTCTTTCCAGTTCTTGGAGAGTTTGTGGGGGTTGTTGGCGGCCAGAAACTCGTCTTCCTAGAGCGTCCCAAACGTGCTCGATTGGATTCATGTCTGGAGAACACGCTGGCCATTCCATTCGAACGATTCCTTCCTCGAAAAGGAAATCCTCCACCAGGTTTGCACAATGTGGCCTGCAGTTATCGTCCATTAAAATGAAGTTATCTCCGATTGCTGCAACGTAAGGGACTACAATAGGTCTGAGGATCTCATCCCTATATCGGCGACCAGTCAGAGCTCCATCTCGAATGATGTAGAGGTCAGTGCGCCCGTCAATGGAGATGCCACCATACCAACACTCCTCTACCGCCAAATCTGACACTTTCGTGCACGAACGCAGGATTATTCCTACTGCCACGGTCCCTCCAGATGAAAATACGCCTATTATCCGGATGCACAGAAAAACGGGACTCGTCAGAAAACAGAACATTGCTCCATTCATTTCTCCTCCAGTTGACATGCTCGGTTGCCCACTCCCTGCGGTCGCGACGATGCCTTGATGTTAATCTAACACATACCATCGGTCGGCGAGCATACAGACCTACAGCATGGAGCCGGTTTCGGACAGTCTGAGTTGAAATCGTGGTGATGGAAGCCGAGCGAAAGTGTTGTTGGAGAAGAGTAACGTTCATGTTTCGGTGTCTCCGAGCTGTTAACGCTAAATACCGATCTTCATTGGGCGTTGTTGCCCGTCTACGACCTTGCCCTGGTCTTCGGCCTGCACATCCACTCTCCAAAAAACGGTTCCAGATCCTGGAAATGACACTTTGTGACACTCCAATGGCTTGCGCTACTTCGGCTTGAGTTTGGCCCACTTCTAACCTACCAACAATTCTCCAAGCTTCTAAATCTGTCAAATAGCTTCGCTGAGACATCGTACTCATCGAAACAAAGCAATCACTGAATGCCGATCATCCTTGTCTTCATTCTCTTTTATCCAGTTGAAAGTCAAATTTCATTCGCTGCCGCTGTTTTTGACGTCGAACTCAAAATTTGCATACACCACAGTTTGAAAACCAGAAAAATTTGCATTTGTGATTCTCTTCTTCTATTTTCGGCAAAAAAAAATTTCGTTTATATCTTTATTTTATATAAAACTTCAAATATACTTTAATTGTTTTGAGCAGTGTATATTCATTGTAATTAGAGACTTCCCTGATTAGTTTAAGGGGTTCATTAGTTAACTATCAGGGGGGTAACGGGGGGATGACCTCCCTTAATATATTGTTGATTTCTTTATTTTTCGAGGGGCTTATTTCAAATTCTTTGAAATAAGAGTATAATATACAATTAGTGTGAATAGCCTGTGAGCTAAATGCCCTCAGTTTAACTGGGCAGTTTTCTTTTTATTATAACTTTGATGGAATAAATGGGATGATATTCTGACTTCACTAATGTTGGTAGCAATTTTTTTAATCCTTAATTTTCCTTTAAGATTTTAAACCTGCATCTCAGAAATATTAGATATTGCTAAAAAAATAGGACTTCGGTGCGAAATCCTGTCATGGGCCCAACGGTATTGTATATTTTAGTAATCTGATCGAAGTTCAGGCCAGACAGATGAAGCATTAACAAATGTGATAAATGAATACAATTTTTTTCTGTAAGGGTGTAATGAAAAATACTTATATTTCCTTTATGAAAAATCCTCTGTAAAATGAATAATTCTTTGGATCATGAAAAGAAACGTTCTTTTTCCACTCCTATCATCAAGACAAACTTTTCATAAACACTCTTCATAGGACAATCTTAAATTAACAGAAAACAATTTTTCATTTGTATGAGTAAAAAAAGCATGCATTTAGCATTAAATATTTTATGAATCATATTCAATGCAAACTAAATTTGTTTACTCTATTTGAATTATATTGGTGTTGCACAAGAAAACTTGTTCCATAAATGTGCTTCATTTCAGAAATTTAAATTAGTATCAAAGATGAAATAAATATTACTTGCACTTAAGAGGCATTTTAATTAATAAAATTCTAGTTTTAAAAGGCAAATGATATGAAAGTCTTGAAAATTTCAACATAAAAGGGTGTTTTTCTTTTAACATCACAGAGGTCAAAGTGTTAAATTATAATCTTGGGGCCATTTATTAGAGTATATTCCAGATATGAAAAGTTTTCTTATTTATATAGGATGTTATATGCCCTTATGTAAAGACTTTAAAAAGAATTCTCAAGAACATATTTGACAAAAGAATGGTTTTGTGAGAAAAAGTAAAAATATTTTTAAAATATCAACCTAAAAAATATTTTAGAATATAATTCGCAAACTATGATGTTTTCATTTGTGTGAACATAGAAATGTGTTCTTAGATGGCCATTTTCTGAAAATAATCACAAATGAAAAGTCTTTCAGTTTGAATGGGTAAGACAATATTTCTTTAAATTGCCACTTAATGTCATAATAATATATTTCAGAAACAAAAGGTTTTTCCTTTGTATGGGTGAACAAGTGTCTTTTCAGAGTACCACTTTGCGAAAATCCTTTTAAGCATATTTCACAAACAAATGGTTTTTCCTTTGTATGGGTGCGCGAATGTTCTTTCAGATGACCCCTCTCTGAATATCCTTTTCAGCATATTTCACAAACAAACGGTTTTTCCTTTGTATGGGTGCGCAAATGTGCTTTTAGTTCACCATTTTGTGAAAATCCTTTTAAGCATATTTCACAAACAAACGGTTTTTCCTTTGTATGGGTGCGCAAGTGTACTTTAAGAGTTCCACTTTCTGAAAATCCTTTTAAGCATATTTCACAAACAAACGGTTTTACCTTTGTATGGGTACGCAAGTGTACTTTTAGATTACCACTGAGTGAAAATCTTTTTAAGCATATTTTACAAATGTTTTTTTCTTTGTATGGTTGCGCAAGTGTACTTTTAGTTCACCATTTCGTGAAAATCCTTTTAAACATATTTCAAAAACAAACGGTTTTTCCTTTGTATGGGTGCGCAAGTGTACTTTAAGAGTTCCACTTTCTGAAAATCCTTTTAAGCATATTTCACAAACAAACGGTTTTTTCCTTGTTATGGTTGTGCAAGTGTACTTTTAGTTGACCATTTCGTGAAAATCCTTTTAAACATATTTCACAAACGAACGGTTTTTCCTTTGTATGGGTGAACGAATGTTGTTTCAGATGACCCCTCTCTGAAAATCCTTTTAAGCATATTTCACAAACAAATGGTTTTTCCTTTGTATGGGTGCGCGAATGTTCTTTCAGATGACCCCTCTCTGAAAATCCTTTTAAGCATATTTCACAAACAAACGGTTTTTCCTTTGTATGGGTGCGCAAATGGACTTTTAGTTCACCATTTTGTGAAAATCCTTTTAAGCATATTTCACAAACAAACGGTTTTTCCTTTGTATGGGTGCGCAAGTGTACTTTAAGAGTTCCACTTTCTGAAAATCCTTTTAAGCATATTTCACAAACAAACGGGTTTTCCTTGTTATGGTTGTGCAAGTGTACTTTTAGTTGACCATTTCGTGAAAATCCTTTTAAACATATTTCACAAACAAACGGTTTTTCCTTTGTATGGGTGAACGAATGTTGTTTCAGATGACCCCTCTCTGAAAATCCTTTTAAGCATATTTCACAAACACATGGTTTTTCCTTTGTATGTGTACGCAAGTGTTTTTTTAGATTACTACTTTGTGAAAATCCTTTTGAGCATATTTCACAAACAAACGGTTTTTCTTTTGTATGTGTGCGCGAATGTTCATTCAGATGACCCCTTGTTGTAAATCTTTTTAAACATATTTCACAAACAAACGGTTTTTCCTTTGTATGGGTGCGAAAATGTACTTTTAGATCACGATTTTGTGAAAATCCTTTTAAGCATATTTCACAAACGAACGTTTTTTCCTTTGTATGGGTGCACAAATGTATTTTAAGTGTTCCTATTTCTGAAATTTTTTTTGAACATATTACACAAGTCAAAGTTTTTTCTGTTGTTTGAGAGTGAATCTGCCGCACTGACATTTTCTTCAGAATATATATTTAATTTCCATCTTTTAATCTGAAATTCTTAAAATAAATAATGAATATATTTTTTTTTATATCTGTGAATTTAAATGCATATTAATTATCAAATTTAAAAAAATCAAATAATTTTAACAGACACATAATGAAAATTAAAAATATATATGGGAACTACTTTTTGACATATAAAAAAAACATCAGCAGTGTCTGCTGTAAGCTAACACTTTTTAATATAATCTTTTAATGGTATTTTTTATTAGTGTTAAATCAACTATCAGTATAAAAGTAATTAACATCGAAATGAGAAAGAGTAAATTTATTAGAAGTAATATGTCCATATATTATAAAAATTTGGTTGACAATTTGTAGAATTACAAGTAGTAGAGATTTTAAAAATTTTTTTGGATGACATTATAATTTATAACTCTGGTTACATGTCACTACCATGCTTATATTATTTTAATAATAACTAATATTTTCAATATTGAAAAATAATGTTATTTATTACATTCTAGCTAAATAAAATAACTTTATTATTAGTTAAATTAGAAAATTTATTATTTAAAAATTAATGATTTATAATTGAAAACCTTTACTAAATAAAAGCTAATGATGTGAGAAAAAATGCCAATTATGGCAAAAAATATGGTTAAAGCCAATAAAAGCCTCTAGTATAGGTACTTTTCTTTCATTTTAGCTAGCTTTTATACAACCGCAACAATCATAATGAAAGTTTTTTTTATCACGTTTCAATATTTTAATTCACATTTTTAATATGATGGTACAGCACCAATATGTATTTTCCCTCTTTTTTCCCTTAGTAGTTCACATCATTGGAAAGTTCTGAGTCCAAGAAATGTAACTTAAAACCTATACATTAGGAAATATGTATAGCTTAGTAATTTAAAAGCAATTAAACTTTTTAATTTCTAATTGCAAAATGTAACAAGTTTTGGATACTATTTTTGTTGCACAACAATCAAATAATACATACCAGCAAAATATATAACAAATCTCGGTTCAATAAAATACTTTTATTATTAGTTAAATTGGAAAACTTATTTAAAAATTAATGGTTTACAATTGAAAAGCTTTACTAAATGAAAGCTAATAATATGAGATAAAAAATGCCAATTATGGCCAAAAAAAAAGAAAAAAAATGGTTAAAGCCAATAGAAGCAACTACTATAGTCTACTTTTCTTTCATTTTAGCCAGCTTTTATACAACTGCAACAATTGTACTACGACTTGCCTAAGAAATGTTCGATATGCATTCCACTATTTTCTCCTATGAGCTGAAAGTGCAAAACAGTATGTTCCACAAGAGATTAGAATGTTTCAGGAGTGATATTGTGAATGTGTTGCATAGTGCTTATTTTCAATTCACCTAAGTTTGCAATTGAAACCCCCATACACAACATCTTTTAGGTAACCCCACAGCCAGATATAAATATTATAACTTTGTATGAATCACCATAAAAACAAATGAACAAACAGGATGCAAATTTTTAACAACCATCATCAGCCAAAGTAAACATGTGTCCTTAAGGTTACAAGGTCACAAGAATCTGTATTTAATAGCCAGAAGTCGCAACAATTCAGGATAGGTGAACATGGTGGCTAGGTTTTTGGGAAATGGTGACTGATAATTCTGTCATTTCCAAAATGCAGATTCAACAGTAGATAGATTTTGAGCAAAGTGTACCATGACAGCATGTCACGTCTTTTAATTAGCATCTTATGATGAGTACAGCACCATTTATCGGTTAAATTTTGAACTCTTATTCTCTTTCACAAAACAAATTACCATTGCTTCACGTATACTCAGATGAAATATGAGGTCATTCTGACCAGTGATTCTTGCTTTAAAGCCTTTTGAAAGTAAATTTTAATTGTAATCACCCTGTATATCGGTGAACTTTACCTTGTATTTTAAAGCGATAAGGACTTTTACCTGGAACCTCTTTCGGCATTGCTAAAATCTATACAAATAAACATGAACCATTTAAAAAATAAACAGGACATGCAGAAACCTTTAGATTAATAGTTAATTTATTATCTTAACTTTTTAAAATTTCAATTTTATCGTTTCTTACTGACTATCATGACTGAGGTACATTTCGTTTGCAGAAATTGACTAGCGTAGCTTGCTAGTAATTGATAAAAAAAAATTGGCAGAAAAATAAGAGCCCACTGGAATTCAACCTCTAAGAAAAGTTCAAGAATTCAGCATGCTGCCAATTATGGAAGTGAGCTGCTTACCAAAGGTAGTAATTTATCCTATTATGAATCAATAAGTAAACTTTGAGGCTTATTTTCTCAAGACACCTTGGGTATTGCGCTTAATGGCTTTCATATATTTATATACTAACTATACTCTATCGATACACAAACGTTTGCTGTATTCAGTGTAACCAAGATTCGAAACTCCCCTCGTACGTCCTAACAAAAAAAATCTGTACATATATCAATATATTTCTAAATGTGCAAGAAACAAATAAAGAACTGTACCATTAACATTACATAGTTTGAAAATTGTGGTACTAATAAAATATAGAGTCAGTCTGATATGTTAAAAATAAATCGCACTCAAAGGGTTCCATACATTATATTTATTAATTGATAAACTTCTACTATCACTAAATTTTTCATAATTTTAGTTTCAGTAGATTCGGAAATAGGAGAGGGGGCATATTTTTGCAGTATCAATGATATCTCGGAAAATATAATACCAAAAATTAAAACAAATATATTTTTGAGTTCAAAGTTGTGAGAAGTTTTGATACCTTACACGATACAACAAAAGTATTTTTTTCAAGTAACCTAATTAATATCTTGGCTAATTACCAACAATTTTTCAAAAAATATTATCAAATATTCTTGGATGATTCTGTGTCAATAGATACCTCAAGCTCCTGTCAACTCGTCCGCTGACAGCCCGAAAAGTAAAGTTTGTGTGTAACGGAAAGTGGATTTTCTCAAAAACTATGTTACTTAGGAAAATCGCCATAGTTTTCCTGAAAGGTTTCATTAAACTCCTACTACCCTAAATTAATTCACAAATATAGTTTCAGTAGATTTGGAAATAGAGGAGGGAGAATACATTTTTGACACTATCTCTGAAAAAATAATACCGAAAATTAAAACAAATATATTTTTGAGTTTGGTATTACGAGATCTTGCACACGATACCCCACATGATATAAAAACTTAATTAGCACCCTAAAGTTTTCCTAAATGTATTTGTGAATGGCTAATAATTTGTAAACATGTGGGTAAACAGGCTTTATAACATTTTCAAGTTTGAACTTTCCATGTCCCACAGTTTACGAAAAAAAGGGCTCTGACAGATGGACAGACACAGGACCGATCTTATAATTGTTCCATTTTTACTTTTTAAGTACAGAATGCCAAAAAAGAGCAAAAAACTATATGAAAAACAGGGTTAGCAAAAACCCGGGTTTTTGTGGGCTTTTCTGGGTTTTTGTGGGCTTTTTTGGGTTTTTGTGGGCTTTTCTGGGTTTTTGTGGGCTTTTCTGGGTATTTGTGGGCTTTTCTGGGTTTTTGTGTGTTTTAGTTATTTTTCTGTATATTTGTATATTTATGTAATATATATGTGTCTACTCATTTAAAAATATATTTATTAAGTTACATTTTTTTATTACTAATTAATATTATTTATAATATCAGTTCATAAATTTATTCTATTCTGATATTAGTATTGACTTAATACTAATATCAGAATAAATTTATTAACTGATATTATAAAATAATAATAATTAATATTAATTATTATTAATAATATTAATAATATTACTATATTATAATTAACTTAATACTATTAAGGGAAAAAACGAAAAGAAAGATTTGAACGATACCAGAAATGGAAAACGATAGCGACTGAAGAAAATGAATACAGGATTGAATGGGAAAATTAGACAAGTACGAAAAGGTGACATTGAGTATAAGTTTCAAGCCCCAAAGTATATATATAGGGCTAACATTTGCCCCCCTTCCCTTGACACTTATACTGAAATTATCTGATAACATAACAATAAGAAACATTCATGGTTAATCAGTAAAAACTTGGTTAATATATTCACCTTCATATATTCACATAACATATTCACATTCAACAATATTTATAAACACATTTCAACAATAATTAAACAAGTACAACAATAATTATAACAAGTAAATATATAGGTATATGCATATAAACACTTATATAAAATAAATATAACAGATATCCTCATTACTTTGAGGGAACACAATTGTTTCACAAGGACAGCTGAAAGCTTTTTAAAAAGGAGTTTCTTTTAAACACACAAAGAAAGTTCTTGTTTCTTGCTTGTATCAAAACTTATACCTCACTATACTAACACATGGCTACATTTACCAACACACACATTTCTTAGACAAAGAATATATATATATATATATATATATATATATATATATGTATATGTATTTAAAATATTTAAAATTTCAGTGAGCTCACTTAAAAATAAAAATATATGTGTGCACACAACAAAAAAAATAATTTTTATGCAATACTTATAAAGCTATTTGATAAACATTTGCATAATGAGATTGAAAAATACATATTACAACTCGATTTCCAATAGCACGGACGGGACAAAAGTGGCAGTTACATTAATAAAAACGAGGGACTTACGGAAATAAAAATAAGATGGCCACGACAGGCCTTCTAGTGATCAGAGCACTCACGAAGGCCGCTACCCCCTGCAGGCAACTCTGGCAATTACATTGTCACCTCTGCGAGACGCTTCTTGAGGCTGATCGTAACCCCGGAGATGAACCAACATGAGGTCTGATCACGTTCCAGTGGGAGTTAAATTTTCCATGCCATTGGAAATGAGGGTACTCAAAATATAGCATCAAATTTGATTATGAAGGATCCTTCTGAAATAAAAATTGAAACAAGGTATAAACACGATGCTATCTCAGAAAAGTTAAATGTATAATCACAAGGTTCGAACATCAATATAAAAAGACATATCATGAAACATGGAAGTTTCGTTATTCAAAAATTCAAAAGAGATAAAGTTAAACTTTGAATGTTTAACTAGAAAAATTTTAAACAAGCTTTTAACGCTTGAAGAAAAGAAACAATTTTTTTTTCAACAATTCAAAAGGAGAGGAGAGTTTTTTTTTCAAGTTTTAAATGTACATTTTAATTTTTAAGATCCAAAAATAAATATAGCCTCAATGAACTTTAGTAGAGCAGCTTTTGTAAGTGGTTTTGTAAAAATGTCAGAAAGATTGGATTTACTATTAACGTGTTTTACTAAAAATATCTCTTGGTTTAATAAATCGCGTACAAAGAAAAGTTTAACATCTATATGTTTTGTTCTATAGTTTTCTATGGGGGATTTAATGAAATCTATTGCTGCCATATTATCTACTAATAAAGTTGGTTTAGTTTGTGGACCTGAAAATATATGTTTATTATAACATTCTGTGATAATACGGCTGAACCAAAGAAGCTCTTTAGTTGCTTCTGTTAAGGCCACGAACTCGGATTCCATAGTAGACAAACCTATTGATTTTTGTTTAGAAGCTCTCCATGTTATCGGAGCTTTGTCTAGCATAGTTGACCACCCATAGATGTCCTGTCATCACGATTGGCTGCAAAATCTGCGTCTGTATATGTGATCAGGTTAATTTTATGACAAGGTAAATTTAATTTATAGTGCTTTGTATAGTTAACGTAACCCAGAAGTTTTAAGAGGCCGACCCGGTGAGCTATCCCCGGATTGCTTTGGAATTGGCTGAATATGTTTACTGCATAAGCAATATCAGGGCGTGTTCTGCTTGTTAGAAAGGATAAGCACCCTAACACACTTCTATATGGGTAGTTAAGCATTTCTTGAATTTCTGCATCTGTTTGAGGGCACTGTAATTTCGAATAGAGAACCCCTTTACTAATCGGGAGTGAAGAAATGGGAAAGCTATACTCCTCAAAACGTGTGCAAATTTCTTTAATGTATTGCATTTGATGTATAGTTACTACACCTTCCTCATCCTCCTCAAACTCCACCCCAAGAAACTTACGGGTTTTGCCCAAGATTTTTATGTCGAAATGCTTAGTTAAAAGAGTTAAAACCTTGTCTATGTATTTTTGATGTCTGCTTAAAATGACAAAATCGTCAACATATAATAATAAAAAAATGTAATCAGAAAATGTATAAACACAATTGCACCAATCTAACTTTTTAAAACCAAGAGAAATTAAAATTTTATGCAATTCATAGAACCACACTCTCCCGCTCTGATGTAACCCATATAATGCTCTTTGAAGTTTACAAACCAGGTGTTCTTTTCCTTTTATTTCAAAACCAGGGGGCTGTTTCATATAGATCTCATCGGTTAATGGGGCGTATAAGTACGCTCCTTTCACGTCACATTGTAAGTGAGTCCACCTGTGACAAGACACTAAAGCAGCAAAGAAAAAGCGAATTAAACTAAAATTGACTACTGGTGAAAATGTTTCATCGTAAGTCTCGCCCTTAATTTGTTTGTATCCCTGTGCTACTAGCCTTGCTTTGTATCGTGCTATGTGCCCTTTATCATTACGCTTAATGGTGAAAACCCACCTACATCCGAGAGGTTCTTTATTGGGTGGAAGGTTAGTTAAGACCCATACTTTTCTATTGTTGATTACTGCTAATTCCTCCCCCATTGCTTGTTTCCACAGCACCCATTGAGGTGATTTTAAAGCCTGTTTGTATGTATTGGGTACTACCTAGTCTAGTCATGCATCGGTGTTGTTGGATTCTAAAATGGAGAAATGTGGTGGTGTACTGCCTAGACTAGAACTAGCACTTGAGCACCGTGAGTGTCCGTGTACAATCCCTTCATGTTTGTCTGCTCCTCTAAAACAAAAGATAGTTGGATTAAATTTAATTCCATGTTTTAGGCAGTAGTCACGGACCTCTCTAATTGACCTTAAGCTCTGTGTCCCTCCAAACTCATAATAGTAAATGTCTTTACGCCTTCCATCAGGCCTTGTTACAGGTTTTCTGAACCAGGTAACTTCCCTCAAAGTTCTTGAAAGCTCCTCGCCTTCCTCCTCACTCTCATCCGTAGATGGGTGTCCGGCGGCGGAAGCAGAAAAACCTGAGGTGCTTGGTTCTGTTATTGTAACTACAGACTTATGAAATTTGTCAGGTTGAATTTCTTTTAGTGGGTCAATTTCGGGAAGTTCAGATGGTAGTGTGTAAGTGGGTCCCAGATCGCTTCCGTTGTGCTGCTCTAAACTAGCAAAAGGGTCTGTGCCTAAAGAATAAATAGGACCTGGTTCAGTTCCAACGTAGGTGTCTTTGGGTACGGTTGCTTCTTCACTGAATCTTACGTTAATTGTTTCTATGATCTTATTTGTGTCTGGCAGCCAAATTCTATACCCTTTTGTAGACATTGCATACCCTACTAAAATCCCCTTTCTAGCCTTAGGCTCACATTTTGTACTTCGGAGTTGTCTGGGCACTCCCACATATGCTACTGTGCCAAAAGGACGTAAGTGTCTTATGGGCGGTTTGTTTCCACCACGGAGGAAGATAAATGGAGGGGAAAGTAACGTTGAAATTTTACAATACAGTTTTTCTCTTTATAGATGGCGCTACGGTAAACTGACGGCGATCCTAGCCTGCTTCTGCAATGCTTTTCAATGCGAAAAGCATTCATTTTTAAAATGTTTTTGATTGAAAATTTGAACTTTAAAAAAGTCAAACAAGTAGAAATTTCATTAAATAAAGTTTTCTTCACACCATGCATATATTTTAATAGATATTTGGCATTTCGATTGCTTTTTATAACTCTTTAAATAAGAGTTCATCCTGACAAAAACATCTGAATAGTCATTTAAAAATAAATATCACGGATATTGTACTGCGAAGAAATACGGAATGAACTTATAATTTTTAGAGATTAAAAGTATTATTCAAATTTTCTGGAATAAGTTTTAATTTTGCGTATATATCGATAACCTTTGAATAATTTAATAACTCATAACTTTTTATATCTATGCAATTAATTATATGTACATTTAAAAACAAATTTTTATCTTAATTATTTTGGAAATAAAACTTGAATAAATAATAGGGTCTATTAACTATTTTTTGCAAGAATCGTAAATTGTGACTTTAATATAATGTTTGTCATGAATGGTCCAAAAACTCTCATTTTTTTATCATACATAAATGCTTCTTACACTGCTGCAGATAGGAAAGGTAACATGCTTACCTTAAAATTTGAAAATTATAGTTATTAAAAACCATATATACTTAAATCTAATTACAGTAAGATACATATAGAGACAATTCTCTTAATTTAAAAGTAATTTTGAAAAAAAACAGCTTCAGATTACAGCCAAACAAATAGCACTCTATAAGACAATTTAAATGGCCATGTCAATTAGCCACAGACATTAGCATTCATTAAGTATAACATTTTAAAAACATATACACTAAGATCGATATACTAGAATAAAAATTTCTTAGTTTAAAAATGATTACATGCGTATAACTTTAAATTAAAGTATAATAAAAAGCACTCACCTTTGGAGCTCTAAACATACTTATTTTTTTTTCCTTCGATTTTTCTTTTGTTTATCTCATCATCATAGCCCGATCTACATCCCGGAATAAAACATTTATACCCCATCTTAAATTTATGACATATAATTGCTATAATTAAAAATAATCGAGTAAAATACTTTCGGAATTTCATGTAATCTAATGACATTCTGTTTAAAGGCAGCCGCCAAATTTTACAGCGCCCTCTTTTGTTAAAAAAATATGACTTGCATTTTCGATATCCTCGCCTATTCTAGTTTCCCCTCCAGGTTCTTTCTCCGTGGTTTCCACAATAATATTCAAACGGAGTTTTCTTATGTGACTTGTGGCAAACACGGTTCAGAGTGTAAGTAAAATACAAAATGGCTTCTGGCCAAAACTTCAGACTTAGTTTACTTTCATATAGTATAGAACGTGCCCCGTCTACAATGGTTTGATTGAGCCGTTCCGAGATGCCATTTTGTCCTGGAGTATATGTGTTCGTGCATTCGTGTTTTATACCATTTTCCTCAAAATATCTTTTAAAAGCTTCGTTTGAAAAATCCCGCCCATTGTCACTACGTACGTGTTTAAGTTTCGTGTTTAGAAAACGTTCGGCCCTTTTGACATGGTTTGTAAAAACTTTAAAGACTTGTGATTTGCTACATAAGGGGTAAACTGATGCCTTACGTGAAAAATCATCTGTTATTGTTAAAACGTATTTTTCTCCACCTCTCCCAGTTACTGTAGTAGGTCCCCACAAATCTGTATGTAAAAGTTCAAGTGGCTTCTTAGACCGGATTTGATTTAATGGTTTAAAAGATGTGCGTCTATGTTTATTTAGTTTGCACGTTTCGCAATGAAAATCTCGGTCTTTAATGTGTGGTAAGCCTTTTACACCATTACACCTCTGTGTATGCTCGATTAGTGTGGGACTGAGGTGACCTAGCCTACGATGCCATAATCTGAGATCATCCTTTTGTACTGTCGAGGCCTCAAACGGACCTGTTTAAATTTTATGTTGTTGCTAGGTTTACTTTTACTTTTAGAATTGGCATCGGGGTGGATGTAATAAATCCCGTTTTTAAGGGTAGCCCTAAATAGTGTTTTATCATTTGTGTGGGCTTTAACTCTCCCTTTCCCTCCTTTGAATGTTGCGCATCTACTATCAAGGCGAGAGCCAGAAATAAGATTACGTCTTAAATTAGGACAATACATAAGATCCCCTAGACACCAAGTTTATCCATTTAAATCAAGGTTAACAGTGCCAGTTCCTTCAATCGGGAAAGTTGCTCCATCGACAGCAACGGCAAGTTCATGGTTATGAAGAGGCTGAAAAGACACATAAAGTCCTCGATCTTTGCAAAAGTGGTGCGAGGCACCAGTGTCAAACACCCAGGCATCGTCTTCCCTCTTAACTTTACTAAGGTTAGATTGAATGAGGAAGTTTACCTGACTATGGGATGTACTTTGATGTTTTCGACTCAGTCTCGATCTAGGAGTTCCACTTCTATTCTGATGATGGACAGGGCTGGTTCTGGATGTAGAAGACTCTCTGGAACTTGTGCCAACTGAGGACTTGGGACCTGACGTGGCTGGAGAAGTTGCCTTACACTGATTTTTGAAGTGACCAGTCTTCCCACACTTGTGGCATCTGCCTTTAGGTTTTCGTCGGTAACTCGTGTTATTTGGTGGACGACGACTTCTAGAAAAGTGGGACTGGACTGCAAGTTGGCTTTTGTCCTCTGACCTCAGTTTAAGACGAGACTCCTCGGCGACTAGTTCAGTCAAGATGTCAGAAAACACAAATTTAGAATCTGGCCAACGGAGTATGTTCTGGACTAGACTATCATATTTTTGAGGGAGCCATCTGAGAAGTTGGAACGATAGATAAATTTCTTTAATTGGCTCATTCATTGCTTTCAGTTGGTCAGCGATTCGGTTGAGGCGAGCAGCGTACATATCTATCGACTCCTCTGGTGCTATTTTACATGCTAAAAGTTCTGAGAATAATTGCATGTGGCGGGCTCGGTTATCAGGTTGAAAATGAGATCGAATTTTTGCCCATGCATTTTTAGGATCATCAATGTTTTCAATTATTCGATGGAAGTCAAGCTCGACATTCAGATATATTATGGAAAGTGCTGAACGAACTCTGGATTGATAGTCCTTATATGCTGCTGCATCACTTGTATCAGGTACAGTCTCTGTTCCCTTAACAATGTCCCAGGCATTTTTGTCCAATAGGAGGAACTTGATGTCAGCTGACCAGTTTCCATAATTATGGAAATTTAGCTTAGTTATGCTCACCTGTATGTTAGCCATTGCCAAGGAAGAAATTTTTTTTTCAAAAAAATTACAAAAAGTTACCAAAAAAAATTTTAATTAAAAAAAAATTCATAAGTTGAAACCAATTTAATAACTGACACTAAAATTTATGAAATTATGTAAATGCGGCCCCCTCCCACTAAAATTCACTAGTGGGTCTAACTGCCGCCATCTATTAACACTTGTCAACTAGCCCTTGCCAAAGGTTACGGCCCTTAACGGGTTAATATGGCTTAAATAAGCCTGGGCCCATAACCGCAATCGCGGTCCGGATACAGGGACCGGTCTAAAAATGTAATTAAATTGAAAAACAGAGTACGTTGAAGTTTGATGGCTGAAATTGGCAAGGTAGTGACTAAAAGTGTTGAATGTAGATAATACACATTGATAAAACAGTTTTTAGGTTTAAATTAAACTAACGTTTATTTGACATACCACAAAATAAAATAAAGATGAAAAGCATGACAGACAATTTAATTAAATAAAAATATGGCAACAAAAAAAACAAGGTGTCAAAAATAATAGAGCATGAAATAACTTAAACTTTTTAGAACAAGAACCAAGTCCTACCCACATGCTGATAGGCTGCTTATTTTCATTCACAGCTCATTCATTTTCAAAGTTCAACATAAGTGGAGAAATTCAATTTTTAATTCACACAATGATATATGGCACTGTCGAAACGATGTAGAAAAATATATTGACGTAGACATTCCTCCTTATTTATATTTGACAAAACCAAAAGTAGACATCACAGTTTAGGCTTGTAGAGACAACACAAAAATGATGACGGATGCACATATCACTTTGAAAGAACAAACAAACTTCCATATTAACAAAACACAATATCAAATGGACTTCGGAAGAATAAATATTACTGCAGCATTAAAACATTTGTTTAAAATTTTATCATTGTATAACCTAGCTGCTGCTATCATTCGCTCGCCCACCTTACAACGGCCTTCTCATTCCCTTTTAAAAAGCATCAACATACCGCTTTCCGAAAACGCCCCCTTTCTAATGTGCTAAGTTGAGAAGTTCTTAAACTGCCTATCGGAAAGTAATTTAGGGTACCTTTGAAAACTGCGGCACGGCCTCTGAGCGCATGCTCCTCTATAGGGTTGCGAATGAAATGATGTCGTAGCTAACGGTCGCAACTGAATCCGGAAAAAGGCTGAGAAAACGATAGTCGATGTGAGAAATGATATCGAAACGAACAGCTTGGAAAGTAACCATTATCGGCGAGTTGAAAAACGAAAAGAAAGATTTGAACGATACCAGAAATGGAAAACGATAGCGACTGAAGAAAATGAATACAGGATTGAATGGGAAAATTAGACAAGAACGAAAAGGTGACATTGAGTATAAGTTTCAAGGCCCAAAGTATGTATATAGGGCTGACAGTTATGGGTATGATGCCTCTCTTGGTTTTATTCCAGCGCCATTCCTCAGCATTTTTACAGTTACCTAGAGATAGTTGTACTTGGTGGTAAACTCGCAGACAGTGATATCGAGCTGCATCTTCTGTTGGAGAGAGCGATGCAATGTTTGCAGCGGTCTTAAAAGCAGATTTTATGTAGCACCTGTACCTCAGGCTGTTTAGGGAATGTGTTGCTTTCCCTCTGAATATGTACAGGTGTACCAGAAATAACAGCCCAACTTTAATAATATCGTCTTCTACAGCAATAGGGTTTTTAAATAAATCGTCTTACTGCAGTAATGATGCTGTGAGCTAGTGCAGTACTCCTGTTTTTCCATTTATCAATATCTCCTTTTCTTTTTCTCAAAAGCAGTGTATCTGTGAAAATCTTTAGGATTTCTGGAATGAGTGAGTCATTCTCTTTCAAAAACTCGTCTGGTGGAGGATACTGAGTAGTTTTGTAAACCTGAGTCCGAATATCTTTAGCCACTATCTTCGTCGCAGTCTGGACAATACGAAGTCGTTCTTCCAGAGGAGATGAGCATCGTTGTTAATCCAAACATCAGTCAAAATCTTATGACCTGTGTTCTTGAAGCAAACAACAGGTACCTTGTTTGCAGTGGTTGATATTACAATGTCTTCTTTATACTTGTTTAGAAGGTGTGCTTTAACTGTTTTCACAGAAGGGCAGTATTCACCTGCTTTAATCTGGTTGGTTAATTCTTCTATAGAAAATTGGCATTGTTCTTCCACATGATCTAGTCTACGGGTAATGGGTGCGCCGTCACTCATCATCACGATTTTCAGCAAGTTGTTTAACTTTTTCAAGAACTGTCAATAAATGAACTGTATACACTATATTTCGTTTTGTTATTGTTTTAGGAATTTCTTCTGCTTTAAAGTGTGGTGGGATTTCTTCTCCACACAAAAAGCAATGGGTTCGAAAGGAAAACTTTTGTACTGCTGAAAGTAATTGGGGTTGGTTTTCATCGCCTTCAGAAACCCTCTTCAAGTGGGCATCAATGAGCTTTTCATTTGTGTACTTTTTACGGCCTTTTTCATGCACACTTAGAGACTCTTTGTTCATTAAAAAATTCCTTTTCCATCTTTTAATTTTTCACTTGCTAATCTGAAGGACTCAGCGCCTTTTGATTTCCTTCTGAAATTTTAGTTCCGTCTACTAACTCCGTATCACAGATAAAACACTTCTCTTACATCAGGAATATCACGTCACGTTTCACACAACCGTTTATAACACATTCTGTAATTAAATGCACACTACACATACTTTAAGGCAATACAAGTAATGCATAAGTGACCCACGGAATGTCAAAAACAAACAGAGCTGAGCTTTCAAATTTAACACATGCCAAAAAAGCCCTGAAGGACAGCGGGGGGGGGGGGGGTAAAGGGAAAGATGACCCTTGTTATATTATGTGCGTAAGTTTCAATGACACCCTCCCACGCATTTTGCATTCACAAAATCATTACATTCATCGTTTTCACCCTGCGATGATGGAATTTCAATTATGTCGTTAAAATTCATTTTACTCGTATGCCAAGATTATTAATCATAGAAAAAAACCGTATATGAAAAATGTAGGAAATTTTTTCTAGTTTAATTTGATGCAATATTTTTTTCAAAACAATTTAATTCTTTACCGAATACAACGGAAAAACCGAAAAAATTCCAATTTTTTCATGATTTTTCGCTTATAATTTTTTAAGCAGACCAGATACGAGGTGGCAAAGTTGAAATTCGTGTTCAGCATCCCCCAAAACGCAAAGGAAGAAAGAAAAAAAACTTTCCAGGCAGAAGCCTTTTTTGGTCTAAATTTACTGGACTACCTGCAGGTCAGGTTGAGTTTGATCAAATTTTTCAAAAGAAAGTCCAAAATAATTTTTATGTGATTTATGCAATGTAATACATCGATAGTGAACTTTCCCCAATAGCGGACATCTCTATTTAGAAAATATTTTTCAATTCTTAACACTCGTATATTTGTTTGTTTTTACACCACAATAGCAAACAAATCTAAAGAGCAAATTGATTCATCTCTAGAATAATGTGTGGGTGGAGTTGTATTTCAATCAAAACCAAAAAATTCCCGTTAAGTCAATGGCATCAAACCAAACGCATCAAAATATTTTTCTCCAATATGCAACCCGAGAGCGAGACATATTGGATACATTTCAACATGAACCTGAACCTGAAATGAAATAAAGCTATTAATTAGTTTAAATACTAAGTAAAAAAATCTTGTCTATTCATTTTTTACAAAATTAGTAGCAATAGATTAATGCTTCAGACAACCCACTTAATATTTGTTGAAAATTAAAAAATATAATTTTCAATAATTAAAAAATATCTATTAATATATGCAAAAAAAGTTAAAACATTAATTCTAGCAAAAGTTTTAAAATCTGAAGACAAAACTCAAATTATCTGAAACAGAGTTCTGCCTATTTTTATTAATTTGTTTGTGAAAATCCCAAGAACTTGACTTTCTAAAATCGAAATCTGATCTGCAAGAAATATTCTAGAGCGAACCTGATGTGTAGAAAAGAAAATCACAGTCACCCGATCAAATAAAAGGAAATCTTGAACAACCGACTCGATACAGAGGTGTTTGTTACTCAAAGATTTTACTATATTTGACTATTAAAGAAAATAGTTATGTCCATTTTCAACATAAAATATAAAACTGGTGTTTGTCATGTAATTGTAGACTACTTTTCAAAATAATATTAAAAGATGAAATAATTTCTTTCATTTAGTGTTCGGTTGAAGCATTTTGAATTGAGGTTGAAAGGTGTCAGGTTCAGATTAAGTTGTACGTAGACAGAAATTATTTTGTTACATTAAGATAGAGTTGCAGTTCAATAAAATTTTTCTTGTCAGATTCAGGGTTCATATCAAATGGAATTTTCTGGTTCAGGTCAGGTTGCATGTCAACGGAAATTATTTTGTCATGTTCAAATAAGTTTATGGTTTGATTAAATTGTCTTTTCAGTTTTGTTGACATCAAATGGAATTTTCAGATTCGGAATGGTTTGTGATTCGACGGAATTGTTTGCCAATGTTCAGGTTGGGATGACTTAAAATAGAATTTTCAGGTTCAGGTCAGGTTGTATGTCAAAGGAAATTATTTTGTCATGTTTCGATCATATGATTCAATGAAATTTAGTTTTTTAGGCTTAGATTTACTTAAAGTGGAATTTTCAGGTTCAGGTCAGTTGCATTTTGACAACAAATATTTCCTCATGTTCAGATCCACTACGTTTCAATGGAACTTTTTCTTTGTCTGGTTTGGGTTAGACTTCAAATGGAATTTTCATGTTCAGGTCATATACAAAACAATATTTGTCCAAACAGCTGGTCATCTACTAATTAGCCTAAAACAGCATAGATTCATTGCAATAAGCATGAAGCAATCTGGCTGATTGAGAAAAAGGTTTTAAATGCTAGTTTAATTGAACAGACTAACACTATCTAAGTTCTTTGCAATAAGCTTACAAAAAGTTAGGCTGATCGAGAAATAAATGGAAATATACCAACTAGACTAACACTCTCTAAGATATTTTCAATAAGACTGAGAAATATCAGGCTGAATGGAAAAGGGAGATGATTCTCCAATTAGACCGGCTCTTTGCAAAGGGCTGTACTTATCAATTAGCCTATAACATATACATTGAAAGTATTTAATGTATACAAAAATAAAACATCAAATAATACAAATAGAAATTATATGTCATATCATTACAAATATAAGCAACATAAATTCAAAAAATTTTCATGGACAACTATTTCATTTTCTTGTTTATAATGTTTGACAGGAAATCATAAGGCTCTCATAAAAAAAGAAGTACTACAGTTAGTTGACAGTGAGCATCATATTATGAGAGCATAAACGAGTACTTAGTTTATTACCCTTTTGTGAAAATTTTTTACTACATGTCTCAAAAACTTTAGTATGTATAGTTTAAGAGTTGTAGAGTTTGTATGCATAATTAAATGTTTTCGTATGAATTAAGAGATGACATTTAAATTACCTTTTTGAGAGAAATTCTTTTTGATTTTCACACAAACAAACGGCTTATTAACATTATGATTGAACAGATGACTTTTTAATTCCCTCTTTTGTGAGAATTTCTTATTGCATATATCACAGACATGGTTTCTCCCCAGTATGAATTAACAGCTGGCTTATCAAATGATCCATGTCAAAAAATGTTTGTATAATATCTTACACAAAAGGTTTCTCACCAGTATGAACTAACAAATGCTTGTTTAGAATTTCTTGTTCCATATCTCATAGACTAATGATTTTTAGACAGTATGAACTAATAAGTGTCTGTTTAACTCATCTTTTTTAGAGAATTTCTTGTTGCATGTCTCGCATGCAAAAGGTTTCTCACCAGTATGAACTAACAAATGTCTGTTTAAAGTACACTTTTGAGAAAATTTCTTGTTGCATACCTCACATGCAAAAGTTTTCTCTCCAGTATGAACTAAAAAATGTCTGTTTAACACACTCTTTTGAGAGAATTTTTTGTTGCATGTCTCACATGGAAAGGGTTTCTCACCCGTATGAACTAACAAATGTCCGCTTAAATGTCTCTTTTCAGAGAATTTCTTGTTGCATATCTCACATACAAAAGGTTTCTCCCCAGTATGAACTAACAAATGTCTCCTTAATTCAACTGTTTGGGAGAATTTCTTGTTGCATATTTCACATGCAAAAGGTTTCTCACCAGTATGAACTAACAAATGTGTGCTTAATATACACTTTCGAGAGAATTTCTTGTTGCATATCTCACATACAAAAAGTTTCTCACCAGCATGAACTAACAAATGTCTGCTTAAATCACCCATTCGAGAGAATTCCTTGTTGCATGTCTCACATGCAAAACGTTTCTCACCAGTGTGAACTAACAAATGTCTGCTTAAATCACCCATTCGAGAGAATTTCTTGTTGCATATCTCACATGCAAAAAGTTTCTCACCAGTATGAACTAATAAATGGGTGTTTAAACTATACTTTCGAGAGAATTTCTTGTTACATATCTCACATACAAACGGTTTCTCATCTGTATGAACTAACAAATGTTTGTTTAAGTACCTCTTTTGGGAGAATTTTTTGTTGCATATCTTACAAACAAATGATTTTCCTAGTTGTGAGTCAGAAGGTGTTTCTCCAAAACGCTCTTGTAAAGAAATGTTTTGTTCCATACTTCACACTTTAAATACTTTTGTCGCGCTTTGTGTGATGCAATGGATATCCAAGGTGCCTTTTCTGTTTAACTACGTTTATAGATATATGCATCTGCAATAAATAAAATTGTTAATCTATCTTATATTGCAATTCATCAAAAACACATTTCACAGTAAAAGAGATTCTGACAAGAAAATAAAATTAATGAATAAAACAGAATTTAAATGATTTTCTAACCTAGATGAAAACCTATATTCCTTTTCCACAGCCGTGAATACACAGCTACTACTGCCAAGTGCATAGTTAATTTTGTAGCCTCCAATAAAACAAAAAAGTAGTATATGCACAAAAATTGTTGCCAAAATATTTACATGCTTACTAAAGAAAGAGGTGGAGAGGATATTCATTTGTCATAAAATAACCATTAATGTTTTCACAAAAATAATTTTCCATAATTTATACTAGCATTCAAATTTGACACTTTTATTTACTTATATTATAAAACACATTATTTTGAAAAACAAAGAGTTTTTTTAATTTATTGTCTGACACGCATCATCATAAATTTGGTTTACACAAACAAAATTGAATATATGTGTGCACTTTGAGGGTTTTTAACTGCAAATTGTTATTTCATGCTATTGAACCACAGTTACACTTTGTAACAGAGTAATCCTTATTAGATATTATAAACAAATCTATGACAAAGAAATATTTGAACATTTATTAACTATTAAAAGAGAAAAAAATATTCCACAATAATATGTTACTTGTGACACAGAATCATGAAGCAGTAATTTTATATATTTATTTGAATAGATGAACCACACAGGCTGTAAAGAAATTTTTGCCTTAAAATATTCTAATAATGAATGAACAAACATTTCTGAAACAACATAAGAAAAAATAATTTCATCTGTTTATTGTTTTCTTTTTTTTCTCAGATGTAAAATGTATTAAGAAATAGGCATAAATAAAAATAAGTTGAGAAAAAAATTTTCATGCAGAAATTTGCAATTAATTTTAGGAAACACTTTTTTTGGTAAAATGATACATTTTAAAGAAGTTTACTCCTTAAATATTTGTATATTTAAAAAATCTCTTAAAACAGGAATAAAACATCAGTCAGTTTCTTTGTATTATCTCACATTTCTCATGAAAAGGCTCATTTTCAACATGTGATGTAACAAAAATATTTTTCTCTTTTGGGATCATACGTTAATTATATTATGTAAGTTTTGTAGGTTTTTCTCCCTCCTTTCTCATAGCTCACAAATTGTCACTCTCTTGCCACCCCGGTCTGCCCCTATGTCACTACCTTTCCTTAACCGATGAGCTGCCTCTTACAGGAGGAGGAATTTTGAGGATTATTTATTATTACAAATAATAATAGTAATAATAATAATAAATACAGAAGAAAATAGTTAATACAAATTAAGAGTTTTCAAGAGATTAAAACTTTGTGATGTGAAAGTGGGGAAAAGGAATATTTTTGGAGGGAGAGGGAGGGTTAGGTTTTATTAGGTGATTATTTATTGTTACTACAGAATAGAGTGTTGTACAGGTAGAATTGTACAGTACACAAACACAACAACAAAAATTTAATCATATTGAGATTGGACGTACTTCAATGTGTACCTAAATATTGAAGCCTGAAACCAAAGTGAAAGAAAATTAATTTGTATTTTAATGACATTAAGAAAAAGTAGTCGACAACTATATCTTCCACATTACTTTTATCTTTTTTGTATCGAAAAGAACATATATTCATCACAATATATACTTATTAATATTAAAATAGTATATAGTTTTTGCCAATTGAAAAATATTGATTGGTAAGGATGGATTTTCAGGTAGGTTTGGTTATAAGGTTTAATGGCACAAATTACTTTTAGGGGTATGCCGTGTCAAAGTAAATATTAACAGTAAACATTAGTCCATGCTTACGCTAAATAATAAATGTAATTAAAAAATAAAAACAAATCTTAAAAAGGAATGTTATCTGGATGGGTTTTCCCATCCATATATAGTCTTACAAATTTAGAGAGCCAAAACTGTCAATTGTAATAACAATAAATCATAAAATTGTGTTATTAAGACCTGAAGCAATTACAATTCAAAATAAAAGCCTGCCTGCTTTAAAAAAAGCAAAGAGTTTTATAGGCTTATAGGTTTTTTTGCCAGTGAGATTTGTCAAAGTGGGTGCTGAGGAATTAAAGTAAATTCTATACAAGTGTCTTCAGCCAGGACAGTCAGTTAAAATATGATTAGTGAGAAGCTCAAAGTAACATTGAGAAGCCATGTATACATTTTTCCAAAGTAAAATATGTTTGTGAGTGATTCATGAATGTCCAATTTGCAGATGAGTCAAGAGAACATCAGTTTTTCTTGGATAACAAACGGACCAGATCATGATTGTCAGTTTAATATGATGTAGTTTGTTGCATTCAAAATCCCAATTTTCTTGCTTTTAATTCAGAATAAAATGTTTTATTACATTTTCAACATCTGCTAATGAAATCTGATGGAGTGAAAGCATGTTTTACCACCTAATCTTCTTTTTTGTTTATATAAATACCCATTTGTCGCAGCATTCAGCAAAATAATATACTATAACCATATCTTGTCAGTTTATAAAAATTGAAAATTGTTGAGAAAAAAGGAGGCTTTTAAATGATTGACTGTATCAATAGAACTATTTGAGTTTGTATAAATGATAAAAGATGTGCATTCATGATGAGAAATGTGTAACACGGTTCTCTCTGTGGCAATCAGTTCAGCCATAAACACAGAAATAGATGAGTGTAGACTATAACATAAACACTAGATTAATTTTAACACAATTATTTCAAATTGGTAAATAAATCATACGAATAGTAATTTTCCAACTGGACGAAAAATGTCCGGGCCAGGATACGAACCTGGCATCGCTTGACTGAAGCCGCCAAGCTCTACCACTGAGCTATCCCGGTCGAATCTGGAGGGCATAATTCATCCAGTTAACCTTATTGATCAGAGAATCTGGTCTGATATTTTAATCAGCTCAACAGAAAAGATCGCAGGTAAAGGAACTCCAGTAAACGCTGGATACGTGATTACACTAGATTAATTTTAACACAATTATTTCAAATTGGTAAATAAATCATACGAATAGTAATTTTCAATCCTGGCCCGGACATTTTTCGTCCAGTTGGAAAATTACTATTCGTATAACATAAACAACTATTATTTCTTTGTATTTGGCAGTCATTATTCCACTATGGTTTAATGTGTTTATGTATAGATGATGTTTTTGGATTGATAGCATCAGCATCACTAATCATACAATAAGTTGCATTATCAAGTACTTTGTCAATATTTTCCTCTGTCATACTATTATTAATGTTTGAAATGCTCTAAAAGTTGACCACTTGGCTCTGTATGTCATATATATAGCATTTGGAATAGTTATTAGAATTTTTATCAGAAGTAATCTGTGAAATAAACTCAGAAAGTGGTCACTGCCTTGTAGGTCATTTGAGACTCAGAAGTTCCAAAATGGATAGCTTTATGGAGAGCTTATTCAAAGATATATTGTGTGAAAAATTCATGTTGGCTCGAGAAAATAAGTGTTATCACCATTATTAAGCAAGCGTAATTTGTCAAAAATGAAAGTGTCTATCACTTAACCACGTGGGTTAGAATTATGGCTGTCCAAGATTTGGCTGTTTGCACTGATATTCTAATAATATTGCACAATCTAAGAAGTTGGAGAAACAGTCTATTCAGAAGATTTGATTGAATAATCTGAAGCAAAAACCCATTTTTGCTGTGATGGTTTTCACCAGGTTTTTTCCACCAATAGCAAAAACTTGCCAACCCTATCTACAAGTGCTTCTAAAAGTTGGATCTGCCATATACATAGAATTTAAGATAGTTATTTGAATCTTCATGAGGAATAGTCTGTGAAATAAAAGTTTGAATGTGAAGTCACTGCCATGTAGGTCATTTCATTTCTGGAATTATGGTTGCTCCAGATATGGCTGTGTGCATTGAAATCTCCAACAAAGTTGCACAGCCCCGAGAGTTGGAGAAACAGACTATCTAGATGACTTGGCTGAACAATCTGATTCAGTGGTAAATATATGGAACAGAAAGTGGTGAGATGTTTCATATGTAAACAGACTGCAACAGATAGTAAGTTTGTATTCAACAGGACACACATGAAGTAAACTGCAAGAAACAACATGGCTACACCACCAATTTCCCTTTTGTTACAGGTAAAGTCGTTTCTATAAGTTAAATATAGTGTAATTTAAATTAATCACTATGTTTCAGATGGGTTCATTGTAAAGATAAACACATTGATTAATAATTATGGAGATTAGTATGGATTTTGTCATATTTATTATTTATAGCCACAGCAATTTCATGAAATAATATTACTCATTTTTTAGATGTGTTTATCTATGTCATTTTGTTCAAAGGTAGCAGACATACTATATCAGATAAATCAGAAGAAAGATTCCAAAATATGGTATCTTCAGCCGTGCACAGTGTTTTGTTCAAATTAGTTTTCAGTTGGTTTCAGATCTGAAGTAATTATAGATGTTTGACTCTTTTGGGTATTCTCTGATGACACAATAGATTTAACTGTTGGAAGATTATGTTTTCTAAAATCAGGTCTTTTTTTGGTTTTATTTCGAAGACTGTGTTAGTGGTATTTTTAGAATTTCTTTTATCGAATGGAAGTTCGTAGAAAATAAGTTGTGGTGGCTTTGAAGGGGCAGTTTGTGATGATTTAGGAGAAACAGATTGTGATGATTTAGGAGCAACAGATTGTTGTGATTTAGGAAGAACAGATTGTTGTGATTTAGGAGGAACATATTGTGTTGATCTAGATGTCAGACTGGGATTAGTAGGACATATTAGCTTCTTTTTGTAGTGACTGATAATTGTTTTCTGTAGAGGATGCAGATTGAGTTGCTATAGTTTAATAAGCTTTGTGAGTTTTTTCTTTTTTCCATTTTTTACATGATTTTGAATAGAATGTGTTTTTTTTTTTCAATTTACACAACATGCTGGGACATTGCAGTGTACCGCTTTCATGGCACACTGTACTGCATTGATCCAGGTGATATTACCTTGACATGATGTTTTAGAGTGTCCAAAGAATTGACATCTAAAACAATGCAGTTAATTGGAATGTACAGTCTGACAAACATGATAAACATACAGCTTTTATTGAATTAAGTAAATTAAACAAGATAAAAATGAGTATTACAGGTTTAGTAGGAATTTTGTATTTGATTATATGTTATTTATTCGTCTCGATAGTACATTTTATTCTTCTAACTTCAATAACATTTTGTTATTTTAGATTATCCAATATTTCCTTTTCAGTAACATGCAAGAGGTCAAATTCTAGATCATTCCATGACATGTATTTAGATAGTTCTATATGGAGATATAAAGACATCAATGCCTGCAAAATGAGTACATTTTTTTAATTAACTGCTCGTTTAATATCATTCAATTTGATTAAAAGTTCACCAGATCAGAGGATTAGATAATTAATTATTTATTTATCACCTACTAAACACGTATAATTAGGACAGAAAAAATAAATGAAAGAGTTTGAAGTACTTTAAAATTTGTGTGCTAGAAAAGATGTTGGGAGGGGGAAGAGAGAAACAACAATTTTGGGTGGGACAAGGAATTTATATGATTCATTTTTTATTGTTAGAATAAAATAGAAATACAGCTGTAAAAGTTAGAAAAATGTAAAGAATATTACATTTTATAAATTTTATAAGGCAAGGGCAGGGGAGGGTTCAAAAGTGAGAAACAGAAATTTTAGATGGTTCAAAATTGAATAGACGATTAATTATCATTACTAAAGATTTACAAGTAGAACAGAGAAAAAATAACTAGTGTTTTAAAGATTTAATTTTGTGTGTTTGGTAACAGAAGGGAAATGAAAAAATTTATACGACTGGTCATTTATTGTTATAACAAAATAACAAAAACAGTAAAAAATATTAATTTTAACACTTTTAAAGTTGTGTATTGTAGAGGGTAAAGATCGAAGAAAAATTTCTGACGGCGGAGGATGTAATTACATAAAACAAAAATCTACTGAAACATAATAGATTTTTCCCCTGATTAAAAAATAGTGGGAGAATAAAATTAAGGATTTTTAAGGACCAAAATTTACTTTTGTAAAAGTTGAGGACTAACAAGGAGTGCACGAACCCCTGTTGTTTTGCAGTATTACTTCTGAAACTATTCATGATTTGCATCTGAAATAAATAGTGATGAAAAAATAAATAACGATTGAAAAGGTGTCTTCGGATAAGCAGATATCTGCTAATAATGCATTTTAGAATGTTCTGGATATTTTGTACTGTGTGAAATGGTTCTGCTCTTTGTAAATACATTTCTGTTATACCATGTATTCCATTTCTCCTCTATTCAATTTTTGGGTACAGTGTTTTAAACCATTTGTGATTTTTACATTTATTATGAATGTAAGTGATGGAAATCTGAGGAATGACAAAATACTTTCAGTAAATGAGCTCTACAAAGTACTTTCCAATAAAACTCTGGATTGACGTCTTATGCTAAATGTCATATTTGGACAAATAAACCACTTAATACTTGTGCAGGGAAACCATTTATACTGAAGATAAATGAAAATAAAATCCTAAGTTATAAAAGACTATAGTTATCTTGAGGTGAAACATAAACTTCAAAGAACCCATTGAAATATCTTAATAGAAAAATTCAAAGCATTTATATATTTATGGTGTGTTAGGGGTACACTAGCTGCATGTTCCTAAGTTAAAGTCTAAAATGCGGGACCCGATTTATTTTCAGAAGAGTATGAATAGACACAGGATTTTGCATTGGGATAATAAATCAACAGAAATCTGCATGCCAATTGCTATGTTGAAAATGATTTTGTAAATACTATGATTCTTATATTATTTTTGTAAAAAAAAATAATTGATTGAAATACAGAAATATTTGATTAATTTTTTTAAAATGATTTTTATAACAGAAATTTACATAAACACACATAATTTTTATCATTCTTACTTTAAAATGTAACTAAATTGAAACAAGATTTTCCAATACAATAAGCTAATTATTTTTATATATACGCACATTCATGACAATAATTACTATGTCCTTTAAAATAATTAATAATTTAATTTATACTTGATTTAATATTTACAAGCATGAAATATTACTTAATGAAAAATGTAGTTTTAGTTACACAGGGATCAAAATGATTTTTTAAAAATTCTACATATATAAAGAACTAGCTGACTCCTACCTGTCTTTGCCCAGGCCCGTGAAAAAAAAAATCAAGTTATTATTATTTTTTATCGTTAACCCGATTTTATATGAAATTATATTTTATGATGAAATATTCACGAAAAAATATTGATTTTTAGTGATAAAAGCACTCATTTTCTCGTTTTTTTACACAGGGTCGTTTCATAGTTTTAAAATAAAAAGTTCTTTTTGCCCGAACTTTTAAAAATCTTTATTGGTGATAAATAAATTGATTTACAGCCCATGTAAAAATTTCGTAAAAAAAAAATTGTTATCCAGTTGTAAAAGAAATGTTTTCTTCTCACTTTTTTGTTTGTTTGTTTGTTTTCGCGTCTGTTCTTTTAACATAGCAATTGAAAAATAGTTCTCATCTTCCGAACTCTCTGACATTTCAATCTCTTATAAATATAACTGTATCCAAGCTCTCTTTAAAATTTTGTATGAAATTATATTTTTAAATGAAAAATTCATGAAAAAGTATTGATATTAAGTGATAAACTTATTTATTTGCTTGTTTTTTTAATGTAGGGTCATTTCATAGTTTTAAAATAAAAAGTTATTTTTGTTCAAACTCTTTGAAATCTTTATTGGTGATAAATAAAACGATTTTACAGACCGTGTAAAAATTTCATGAAAAAATATTGTTATCTAGTTGTAAAAGAAACTTTTTCTTCTCTTTTTTTTTGTTTGTTTGTTTTCACGTCGTCTCCTTTAATGTAGCAATAAAAAAATAAGTTCTAATCTTCGAACTGTCTGACATTTCAATCGGTTATAAATATAACTGTATGCAAGCTCCCTTTAAAATTTTGGAAAAAAATATGCATATATAGTAGTGAAAACATGAGTTCTTAAAAAAAAGCTTTAGCTTTCAACCTCAGAGCAAAAATATATTAGAAGGTCTTTGCTTTCAATGCAATGGTACACCTCCATCCGTTTTCAATCAACCCTTTTCAATCCCCCTAAGCTAAACAGCCTAATCAATCAGGTCTCCCGTTTCTTAGGGGTAAAGCCTTAAAAAAAAATGTTGACACATGCGCAAATTGGGGATATTCTTGAGGAAATTTGACAGAATGCACTTTTCGTTTTAAATATATAGATAGCGTAATCCTAGTGTTAATATGACATTTCATAGACAAAGGCAAAATTTTTGCTTATCAGATGCTCACCTAATGAAAAATCTAGTTTCTTCAAAAACTGAATGCCATCAAATGTAACTTCAGTAAAGAAAGACTTATAATCGACATATCACCAATTCTTTTTTGATTCATCTATTAAAAAAAAGAAATGTTTTGTTAAAATTAGCATTCATGTTACACAATCAAACATATAACAAAAAATATACTTTGTTTTCATACTACTTCTGATAAAGTGCATTAAATAAAAAAAAATAGAGGATTTTGATACTTGATATTCTGTAGAAAAGACACTAACTTGTATAGAAAATGGTTACATAATCATAAAATAAGATCACTAATAAGCCAGAGCAGATGGAAAGTGACATTATTATATAGGAATGACCACTAGAAAGTTTAAAACAAGATTAAAAGAGCATATGGCAGATATCAAATATGACAGGAGTACTACAGCACTGGCAAGACTACATAGCATCGAGACAATAAAAATTGATTTTAAAAATAGTAAAATAATTGATCCATCAAGAGTTTTCTTCTCATCTACTATCCATGAATCAATAGAAATCTACATGTGTAACGTAAACATTTGCAATGAATCAGCCTCATTTAAATTGCCTGAAATTTGCCACGAGGTACTTTTCCGTTTTAAAAAAGCAATAACGAAATGTTAATTTTCACGATTACTGTTGACTACTTCAAGCACCTGCTTTTTTTACATATTTGATCTCGTGATTCATGTTTCATGTTTATTTTCCAAAATTGCGAGAATACTTTGTTTATCGTTATATTTCTTGAAAATGGCGTATGAGTGTTGAAACGAATGTTGATCATTAAAAGGTTTTTTTTATAAGATTTTTGTTGTTTCTTTGTGTATCACTTAAGCATTTCCCTAGATTTTAGAAAATGGTTATTGTTTAATCTCAATAGCAGAGACTGAAATTGAGGGTGAGAAGGCTGCATTCAAAATTCAATTTCAAAATTCCAGCCAAGTGAATTTAACAGATGGAAGCCACCTGATCAAGATATGTTACCAAAAAATTACATTTTTGAAGTGACATTCAAGTTGGAAAAAGAATGCAATTATACTATGAAAACCATAAAACTGGATGAAATCCAACTATCATAGACTCATAATATTTAGTTAAAATCTTCCATATTGTTGATACAAATTCTTTTAATGTTGCTTTGATATTTGTTAATACTTAAGGCTAATTTAAACAGCATGTAAAAATAAATGCAGGGTTAAAGATAAGTTTCTATTTTCTCTCATACAGCTCTACTCCACACCATTTGCAAGTGTTGCTAGGAAGACTCTCCTACTAGAAAAAAGCACTAATTTCAAGCCCTGAATAGGTACTTAACAATTAACATAATCTAAGATTAGCAAAAATAATACTATTTCTGTTTTTTTTTTGTTTTTTTTTGGGGGGGGGGGCTTTTGAAAACTTGCTCAAAAAGGCAAAACTTTCACAATTTTGAATATAATTCAGGTTCTGTAGACCTGAAAAAAATAATAAAGGGAAAATTGTATTATTTTGATCCTGGCATACATGATTATTGCTAGAACAATATATAAAATTAAAAGCCAGATATTCGTAAAATGGAGTTATTTTAGGTGGGATTCTTTAAAAAAAAATGCATGAATCTTGATAGTAAATTTGAGAAAGGTAAGACTTTTTACTGCCCTGCTTTTATCTTCAGAAATTTTTAAACGACTGATTTCCCTTCTGTGGATAAAAAATTTGCATCCATGCATGTGGGTTATACTTATAAGTGACATTGCTATTAGTGCATCGCACATGAACTAACTATCATGGTGCTGTTTTTAGGTGCCTTCATAATAATATAAATATGTAGCACCTATAGCCATCGTCTGGTCCGTCCGTCCGTCTGCCCACATATAACAGTGCAAAAACTACCCAACCGAAGGCTTTGAAATTTAATATGTAGTATCGTTGCAGAATTTTGTTGAGTCATTTAAAATTTTAGGAAAATCGAATCAAAACTTAAACAGATATTAATAAAAGTTTACAAAATATCAGTCAAAATTTCAGTCTTCTAAATCCCATTGTATGCAATCTATATAATAAACGTGCAAGTCATGTGACTGAGAAAAACAAATACGGGCTAACCAGAACTTTTTCAAAATGCCAAGTGGCTATTTTTATTCAAAATTTTTTTTCGAATAAAATTGCATAAAAGTTATATTTTTGGAAAGATCGTTCAAAAAATTTTCTTTAGAGATGAGTTGATTTAAAAATGTATAGATTACGAGATAATTTCAGTTGAAATTAGGTAAATAGCTCAGTATCTCAATCCATTAAATAAACAAAAGATTCCTTCATGGTGAGTCATAGAAATATTAAACCATGGAGGTAATCATTCGAAAAACAAGATCTCCATGGGGAATTTTACAGTGCTGTCTGGTGTAGAAAAAAAAATTCACATCTGTAAACATGGCATACGTAATAAGAAAAAAAAGCATCCTTATATCACTCATAGCAGATGATATAATTTATTTCATTGAAATAATAACGATGATTGTTTGTTACATTGTAAAACTAGTTATAGCAGAAAATGAACACATCTCATTTGTCATGTTTAATGTACAATATCGAACTTGTTATTTCTAGCATTTCTTGAAATGTCATCATATGTCAGAGAAAGCAAAGTAACTCAGTTGAAAATACTATTACAGTATCTACATTATTTGTGAAATTGTGAAAAAAAAAAACTGGGTTGGGCATGAAAACAGATACCCTATAATTTTGACAGAAGAAATTGAATTCTGATTTCCTATAAAAATTATGGTATTTTTCAGCACAGATGATTCATTTGAAAATACAGTTTTAATAACAATCATTGTCATCATATATGGTACTGCAATTTGACTAAGCCTAGTCATCAATGGATCCAATTGCAGAAATCCAATGTTATTTGTATTGATATGTCCTTGTTTACATATTGCATCATGATTATTTTATAGTTATTGTAAATTTTTAAACAAATTTTACTTTTACATTTTGTATAATAAAACTTATAAAATTTATAAAATAGTTCATATCATATTTACATGGCAACTACTAAGATTTTTAAGACTAATTTTTAAAATTATTTACAATAACTGTGCAAATGAAAATTATATTAAATTACAGACATTGTTCTAGGCAGAATTTATTCTATGATGTTACAAATGTTGATGACAAATCGCATTTAATTTATTGCCCAAAACTTTTTAATTTATCCATTTTATATTTATTTAGAGTTATATCTGTTATTATAAAAATATTTTGACTCCCCTCACAATTGAAATAAAAACAAGAAAAGAAAATCATGTGTCAAGCATAGATTATAAGACACTTTTAAACATTTACAAAATACTATAATGGAATTTTACCATTTAAAGTGTCAAAAAGATACCTAAATACACATCTAAGAAAACAGATAACACATTTAAAAACTAAATTTCATTAATTACTATCTATAGTGAGAAAAGTAGCCAAATTCTCAGTGTATGATCTATAGATCTGTATATGAAGACATCAGTTTCAAAACTCGCATTATCCAAAATTTAAAAAAATCATGTTTTCTCCATCAATCTATTGTATTGGTAACTCTACACTGAAGAAATACTACAACTGATGAAAAAACTAGCTTTAGCATATATTTCTGTACCTGTCAAAACTTGGTTTACAATGAAAACCGATGGAAGCAGTTAGAGGTATTTTGCGATTTTCCAAAATTTGATTTTCTGGTTAAGGTGAGTTTTGAAACTTACATCATCATACAATATACTACATAGTGTGATAACATTTACCTTAGTTATAAAATGCATAACCAAGGTAAAGGGGAAATCAAAAATACCCCTTTAACAATTTCTGTCAATAGATAGAAATATACACAAATAAATCAGTACAGCTCTCTATATTATCTACACATTTTTATACATGCCTCAAATTAAACTATGCTCTAGTTGTTGAGTTCTGAAATTATGCACATATGTGTGTTCTCAATGACAATATGATAATTAAATTTTTCTGTAATTTCATTAACTATTAATCAATTACTTTGGTACTTACATATTAACGATGTGCCAGCATTTAGACAAAAAAAGACTTCGTATCATGCATGTATTCATAGGCTTCATGTAATGTATTCACATGAGTGATATTTAATAATATATATGGTATGACAGAAAAATTTATAACTCTTTGCATCCAATTGACATATTTTAGCAAATGTTACTTGGTACTTTTATTAGTCTGTGAAACAGCTATTCATTATGGCAACCAATTTTAGTACTGAGGATTTTGGTAAATATGAGTGATTAAATGGTACATATAAGAAAACTTTGAGTCAGTTAGTGCATCATTGAATGTGTTACTATAGCAACAGCATGCAATACACAGCCAATACTTGCATCCAACACAATTATCTAATACCAGTAAACCTGTGTGAAGATTTTGCACTGCAGTCTAATATATTTTTTTAGCAATATCTGATATTTTTAGGTGCAGGTTTAAACTTCTAAAAATAATTAAGGACTAAGAATATCAGCAAACAACATTAGTCAAGCCAGAATAACATCTCATTTGTTTCATCAAAGTTAAGTAAATACTGACCGAAGATAGCAAATGCAATGTATATATATATATATATATATATATATATATATATATATATATATCAATCGTATTTGAACTGCATTACAGGGTGACATCTGTTTCAGAAAAAAAACATGGGATAAAGAAAAATAAATTGAGCATT
This sequence comes from Maratus michaelseni, assembly GCA_963931845.1. Taxonomy (NCBI): domain Eukaryota; kingdom Metazoa; phylum Arthropoda; class Arachnida; order Araneae; family Salticidae; genus Maratus; species Maratus michaelseni. Next base: position 309,054,598 of record OZ007598.1, on the reverse strand, counting down.
TGAATTCAATTTTTGCTTTTTAATCATAAATATAAATAAACACATGTAGCAACTATGTCTCACTTTATCTTTATTGAATTTTTTTTTATAATCAATGCTGCGGTACTTTATTTTTGTGGCAACACTAATTCCAGGGAAACCTTTCATTTCATTTAAGAAAACAATGCCAATTTAATTTTTAATAACTTGCAATTTTTAATCAAAATACATGTTTTAACAAAATGTGAATGTACTATGTCAGAAGCCGCTTCAAAATGCTTTTATATGGTATCTCATTTATCATTCTGCATTTTTTATTTGGTTAGAGAAATGGATGCTGACAACAGAAATAATATATAGGATTAAAGAGCACTAATAATCAAATAGGTTTCAACAATGGAAAAAAACTAGTTGGATATGCCAATCCCAAAATTTCTTTTATCTCATACATGTTAAGGTTTAGAAATTTGCTATCAACTTCCAAGAAAATCAATATTTTTTCTTCATTGTGTTGTACGTCAGCTGCTTGCGAATCGTCGGGTTACCTAGATGCGAGCAGGTGATGTATTATACTAAACTATAAAAAGTACTTCTGACCGGTACCAGTAGGAAAAGATAGCCTCCTTATTGCTTTGTTTTAAGATTTTAGCTATTTTTACTGAAAAACATGAAGCTAAAATGCATGGAACCCTATTACAGAAGAATCATTCTCGAGTTCTCGTCAATATAGAATTTGAACAAGAACATTGCCAAATTAGACAGACATAGCCAGGTTGGCTTCATATATGGCAACACATTTTGATTGCCAAATTTGGTGATATTTTGCCAATTGTCACCAAGCTTGGGAAGAATGTGACACTGGCAAATATAAATACATGGTGTCAAGCATGTATAAATTGAAATGATGGTTACAACAATGAAAGAAAATTTGCCGAAACCATGTTCACTAAAACTCATAAATTAAATTCTTTTTATGGAGGTCTTGTTTCAAAATATTAACCACCCTAAATTTTCAAACTGCTATATCTCAGCCATTTTTTAACCCTTTCAGTGCGGAATTTTTTTTGGGGGGATTAATGCCCTGTGCAGAATATTTTGACCAAAAAAGCGATATTATTTATCTGATTACTGGGCAGAATTATCTGGTACGAAGTGATTTTCCCTATGGAACACAACTTTCTGAACAACCCAATAGAAAACTGAAAATCATATTTTATGGTTATATGAAAAGCACACTACACTTGGTTATAGCCAAATTACTGCACTACGCAGGTGCAAAACGTCATCACTGCTAAACCCATGACGCACTACAAGTGAGCACAATATACGCCGTGAACACCTAGATGACTTTTGTCGACGCTTAATGTAGTCTATAGCATCCAACTCCTAGATGTCGACTCCCATACTAAAAGGGTTAAGATAGCAAAACAAAAAATGCTCTTGAATCCTTGGATCAAGGCCAAACATTTAACGCAAAACAATTTTAGGATTTCTAATTTTTTTGTACATCTTTTTGAATTTGAAATCTTTAAATGGCTATCGCATCGCTCCTCTTCTAGGCGTAATATTCCCAAATTCAACTGGGACTGGCAGGCTGCAGTCAAAAACAAATACAAAAAATTTGCTTCAATTATCGGCACAACTTCATACACTTTTCGATGATGCAATAGTGAAAATGGGACAAAAATCGCTATCGCAGCGCCTCCTTTTGTCAGAATATCCCAAAATTCAAGTGGAGTCTGCTGGCCATAGCCAAAAACATAGAAACAAAATTGGTTCAATTTGAAGCATAACTTCATATACTTTCAGATGATACAATGACGACATACAGATGGACAGTCAGACATTTGGTGAAAACATGTTTTTTGGAAACTCTGACCCTAAAACATGAAAATCTGCCAAAAACCGAAAGTAAAAAAATGTTTCGATTACAATATTTTCTGCTATTATAGATAGAAGAAAGTAAAAAATGATTGAATAAAATTAATTAAATAATAAATAAAATTACTTACATTTTAATGTAGTATTCATTTAGCTGTCCTAATATCAAATGCAAATGAATTGGTGTTCAGCTGCCTGGACTACTGTTCTCATATGCTTTTATAGAGGAACAGCACAAGTGTTCTTTGAGTTCTATAACTGTAAAAAGAATTCAGTCACTGAAATCAAAAAAGGTAAAATAGGCTCTTAAGACTTTAACATATAGACATATTAAAGACATATAACAAAACTTCAAGTCAATTGGGACACCAGTGACGGATGTTGCAATAGCAACATCATATAATACTCACACATATCATTATTTGTGATTCAATCTAATTATGGAAGATTAAAGAGCTCTAATGTTTACTAATGGCATATAATTAATACGTAAGTGCCATTATTTTTAATTAAATTTACCTGTATAAATTTGGATCAACAAAGAAAAAAGATGATCTATCATTCATCATGTTCTTCAATTGTTTTGGGTATGGGAGGCACGTCTTTCACATAACCGCATAGAAAAAAATTGCAGGGTGTCAAATCCGGAGATCTTGGTCGCCAATAGCAGAAGAAATCGTCGGGATCTCCGCTTCGACCGATCTATGGGGTTATGTGTCTCCCATGCCCAAAACAATTGAAGAACTCAAAGTACACATCTGTAATGCGCTTGCGTCGGTGACTGAACAAATGCTTCAGAATGTATGGCGTGAAATGGACTACTGCCATGCTTCAGAATGTATGGCGTGAAATGGACTACTGCCTAGATGTTCTCCGTGTGACTAAGGGAAGTCACATAGAACATCTATGACGTATATATACAAAATTTTGAAGTTCTGTCTACATTCTGTGTTAATCTTATCGATAAATTATTTTCCATTAAATATAGTTATAGCCGTTTGTAATCGTTATATTCATTTTGACTTACACTATACTTTATTGAAAATGTAGTTAATTACAACTATTTGTTTTTAAAAGTAATAACTACAAACTACTTTTCAAAAGTAATCACTATTTCATTACTTTCAGATTTTATGAAAGGATTTACAATACAATTGTCTTGTATATCATTTAATTTTTCTTTATATTAACTTAGTTATTAAATATAATAAACCAATTTTGCATTATATTTGACTTTTCTATCACAATTTTTATGTAATTGTTCTTAATTTACACTCAGGCTTTAAATAATACAATGCAAACAAAGGGATGATCTATAATCCACAAAACCCTTGGTCCTTAAGTGTGCAGATTTCACAGAGTTGACTGTATATTAATTTACATTTTCCACAAAAGGATGGGTTATAATTTATTTTTAACCAATTAAATTTTAATTGAATTTTATGAGAAAATACAAATGGTACTTTAACATTATTTAAAAATTAATTTACATTTTTCAGAAAAGGAAGGGTTATATTTCTGACTTAAAAATTATTTCTTTAAATAATAACGTTATTTAAATATTAAATTGCATTTTCAGCAAAGTATGTAAACATAACTTTATTTGTGATATATATAAATATATAATTAAGTTTTAATATTAATTTATATTTTCCATAAAAGAATATGTTATATTTATTTTTACCGAATTAAATTCTAACTGATTTTCACAGGAAAATAGGAATTTTTATTTAAGTATGAATTTATATGTTCTCCAAAAACACGGGTTATATTTCTAGCGTAGAAATAATTTCTCTAAATTATAACTGTTTAAAATATTAATTTACATTTTCACATTTGCTGAAAAGTTAATGTAAAAAAGTTATGACTTACTTTGATATACGCATATCTTGTAATATTACATGCTATTCATTTGCCAAGAAGTTCCACTTCTGTCTCATAGAGGGCGTTGGCTGTTCAGATCAAAACAACTTGTAATTAGCTATTCTGGAATACATTCTTTTACACATGTGGAATTTCCCCAATTCTGTTTTACAGAAGTATAAAAGACGTTTGATGCATGTAGTAATAGATTTGTATGAGCCTTGCTTTAATTAACTTCTTTTATTGCCTTGTTTAAGCTTTGTTGAGGAGATCTCTGTTAGTTATAATTTCTTCTTTAATATTCTGTTAAAGCTAAAGTTATGTTAATATGATTTAATTTTTGTTTCATTAATTTATACAATAGTTGTTTTAAGCAAATAATTTCAGTTATATTTAAAGATGTGTTTAAACTGCCACAAAGGACTGTTTAATTAAGGTGGACAGTTTTTACTAGACATTGATTTTGAAATCCAAATAAGTATGACCATTAATCAAGCATCCAAATTATCATTTTCAATCATGATATAAAGTAAAGTTAGAATTTCTTTTAGAAATAGAAGATGGTTTTAATTAACATTTTTAACAATCTGGTTTTATGCAAGTTTTTGCTTTAATAATAATAGCATGTTTTAAGGCATTTATTAATTAAAGTTTATTCTTGTTTTCAAATGTATTTAATAAAATAATTTTAGTCACCAATAAAAAACTCTCACACTTGGTTAAGCTTTTTTAAAAAAAATGCGAAGACCCTTATAGTAAAGAAGTACCAATATTTGTGTTTGCAACTATGGGATAGCTACCGAGATTAAACTTAAGTTTTATGTGTACTTTTCTGCTAAACACACACCAGTCAAAGTTTTGCACAAAATGTGCTAAACTGCTCATTTCTCATCGAGAAGTGTAATAACCTAAATAACATACTAACCAATTATAAATAGTCACTTATAATTTTTTCCCAAGACATCCTATTCAAATCAGTAAGTGATTTATTAAAAAAATAGTTTAATATGGCATACATAATTTGGCATTTGCAAAAAGATGAATGCAAATTTTACACAAAATGTGCTAAACTGTTTATTTCTCGCCAATGAGTTTAATAATCCGATTATAAATTGTCACTTATAATTTATTTTCAAGATATTCTTTTCTAACCAAGAAGTGATTTATTTAAAAAATAGTTTAATATGGCATACACAATTTGGCATTTGAAAAAAAAAAAATGAGCGCTCAGCTGTTAAATGTTTTCAAGGCAAAGGTATAATTCATAGTGTGATATTTAATCAAGTAAAAGAGTAAATCGTTTATAAAAGTATGTGATAATAATAATGTATTCCAGATTATACTTCTGATATACATCTATCGATTTCTTTGAATATTCGGCGGGTAAATCATATTTAACTGAATTCTTATAGTGCCACTCCCATTTTAAAAATATCAGATAATCTGGTACTAACAAAATATTCAGCAATGTAAATTGAAATCATCAAAAGTATACTAGCTGAGTAATGAAAAATTCCTTATTTGTATTCTTTGTGAATTTCTTCTAAAGTTTATGTTCAATAAAATACGTAGTTAAAAATAAAATAGTACTTCTCATTAAAATATATGTATGTCACACACATACACTATCAGTGTCCTGATTTCATATGCAGTGACCCGATGATTAAATAGATCGTTTGGATAATTTAACAAAGCACTTAATTTCAAAAAGTCATTACAGTAATCGGGGCATATAATAATAAAAAAATTACTTTCGAAAACGTTTTACTCCGAAATACCACAAAATACAATAATCTGTTTTCCAGTGAAACAAAACAAGATACACTAAACGAACGATTCAGTTTGAGTGACTCGTGAATCATTCGTGAAGGTTTGCATTAGAGATTAGAGATATCCACAGCTAGTTAGCAGGTCGGAACTTTTGTGAAGAATTTGTAGCAGAAATTAAACAAAGTTTAAATAATTAACATTCCATTGAAAATCCGTTTTTAAAGATTCTTATTGTGGATACAAGTAAATCTGGACATATAGTCTTGCAACATTTTTAGATAAAAAAAAAGATCCAACCAATTTAGGGTTATCCACATCCTTTTCTCTAAAGTTTGATCTAGCATAGAGCTTGGCTTTTTTTAAAGATTTTACAGAAAAGTAAAGGTAATCATGTTACTGTGATTTATATTATCTTATGCAGATGTAAGTAACTGTATGGTGTTCTTTGTGTTTTCCTAAATTATAGATTTTGTTTTTAAATGTAGTATAATAGAGGCTGTTGACATTTTGGATTGTATTCAATAGAGAATCCTATCTCTCTATTCAGATTTATAAAATCTACATTTTTCATATATTTTTTTACCGTATAAGTCGACTTTTTAAACCGCCAAAACGCAAAAAAGTTCAGTGTTCGACTTATACAATCAGACATCTGATGATCGCGATTTACAGCAGCCATAATTACGTGATAAGCGTCGATCTTTTCCATATTGTTACGATAATATATATATATATATATATATGTATATTATTTTTGTGTATTTTTCAGTATAATTAAAAATAATTATTGTTTTAAAAACAATTTCGTTTTCGAAAAAAGAAAATATTTGACTTAGAGGAAATGTTATAATCTTGAAATGAAGTACAGTTTGTTGGAGAGCTGAAAAATAAGTTTGAAATATCTAACTTTCTGTTACAAACTTTTTATAAAGAACTTGATTGTTTAGACAAGTAAATCTCGCCTTAAAATTTTACAATATTTTTTTAGATAAAAAAGATTGAATCCAACCAATTAACCAATTGAAACTTATCAAAAGCGTTTTCTTCTTTTTTATACAGAAAAAATAAATTGTAATGAAAAATGCATTTACAATTGCAGAAAATTTAATCATAAAGTATAAATTTATGTATTTTCAAATATCATACAAAATGTATCAATACAGAAAAAGATTTAGCTCTATCGATCTCGAAAATTATTGTTAAATCCTACAACAAGCGAGACAATTGGCGGCATTGCATTTGGCAAGGTGATAAATGAATTTTTCTTGCTAAAAATTTGTTTTTTACATTGTTTCCCCTGCTACTGTGGTTTGGTCTGGAAATTGGACTATTTATTTGGAAATTTCAATGATTTCATCAGATTATTTGGTTTATTGTGTGTTGTGTTTGTGAAATGGGTTTTGTGTTGAGTTGTTTTTATTTGTGTGTGTTTTGTAAAGTGAAGTGAAGTTTGTGATGTGTTATGTTTTGATGGCCAATTCATGTGAAGTTATTTTGGCTTTTTGTTGTTGTTGTTATTTCCTAAAATAGTCGATTTCTGTTTTTTTGTAAATGGATGTAATTTTTAAAAATTTTTTATGAAGAGAAGATTGTAAATAAGTATAAATTTAAATTTTGCTCACCTAGCCGAGTTCATGTGTATGAAACAGGACAGAAATAGCTCTTGTGAAGTGATTTAGTCATGCTTGAGGGCGATTGTTAAAATTTACGCATGTTCTTTGGGGGGTACAGGGAGAATGTAGAAGATTAATGCAATGTGTGTGAATCATTGCTGGTTGAGGACGGTGATGAAGATGATATTAATAAACCATAAAAAATGACTATCACTGCCTTTCTAAAAAAATTTCTTCCACTAAATACTGATTTATTGTTGTGTCTTGAAAAGAGTACCCTAAATTTTAAATATCATAACTGCCTTTTAGAATAAAACTAGTCGTTGGGGTCCACCATAGTACTTACCATCATGGATATGCATAATATAAAATATGAAAATAAAATATGTGTAAACTATTTATAAAATGCATTGCAATTCGAATAAAATTGTGGTTTGATGATGTCATAAACTTTAAATGCTCTATTACTGAATTGCATAAAAGAAACATCCTTATAACTCCAAAATGAATAATCCTATTAACTAATGGTTTACTGCGTCGGATGAAGCATCTCGTTTCCAATTAAAATGCATCTTTGAATGAAATATAGGAAAAATTCACGAAAAATTGAACAGTCATGAAAATATGATTAGAAATATCTCAGCAACTAATTATCCAATTGACTTCATTCCTTATGCAAAATTTATGTTTTTTATTTTCTTTTATATTCACTCCTTAAAATACAGAATTTTGAAAATTTTTATATACCTTTTATCAGAACGAATATTTTGAGAGTCCAAAAAAAAATTGTTCTGGATAATCGAGGTGACTGAAATTCATTAAGCTTATTCCCATTAATACATATACTAAGTACATACCAAATTTCAAGTCTCTATCTCAATTTGTTCAGAGGACAGGAAAATTTTTTTTCTAAAAATATGTTTTTTGGAATCTCTGATGTCTGAAACGTGTAAATCCATCAATTTTTTTTTCTTTTTTTTTTCAAAACGACTACAAGATTTACCCTATTACTACGTATGATGGGTTAGTAAAAAGCTGTCTTCAAGGACCTAAATAGTGACATTCAGAATCTAAAAATGGTATTTTCAGTGCTGTTTTTATCTCTAAATTTCTTAATATTACTATCGGTAACTATTTAAGATTTAGAATGGTAACATTCTTCCATTTGTTTATTGAGCAGTTGTCCATTAAGTATTGTCCATATGTTTATTTGATTAATTTGGTAAATAGTTTGGCAATATTTTTCTTTTTCTTTTTATGGAGAAAGGTAGACTGGATAATGGAGAAGTACCAAATTCTGCTTCCTTGCAGTCTATGGGAAAAAACCATTTGTGGTGTATTGTATGATGTTACTCTATTACAAGCATAATGAAATTGATATGAATTTTTGATGGGCATCTAAACATGTACTGTAAAGGATTTATTATTCATTTACAGAGCCATACAGAGGATTCAGTTACATAATGATCCATGGAGGAAAACTGTTTGCAGCCTATTTTAATTATGTTACACTATTTCAAACATAAATGAAATTAATATACATTACTGAGATTCAATATAAGATGCTTGCTGTAAAATTGTGTGTTGCGTGTATTTCTCGTTTATTTACAAGGACTCTTAAAATATACAGGACATAGTAATGTCTATTAGCGATAGTTGCTGTAAGTGTGTTTTCAGTTATAGTTTTTAAGTTTAACAAAAAATTTTCATACTATGTGGTGTTTATATTATAAATTCTATAAATGATATACATGGTTACATAAAAGAATTTTTAAGCATTATTAAGTATGGCTATGAATTGCTTAAAGGAGATTTTTAATTAAGTATGCATTTTTAAGCTGAACTATATTTAATATACTAAAAAATGTTTGTAGAATATAAATAAATTTATTTACAGGGCTAACCAAACAACTGTATACATTGCAGTCTGTAGTTGGTAATTTCTGGAAGTGTGATTTTAGCTCTTTTAAGCATTTTTTGCCTGGATTCAATTTTAACTTAATATATGTATTATTTATAAAAATCTGTACATAATATATAGGGCTGTACAAAAGTACTTAAGTACTTTTCTCTCTATTGGCAAAAAATGCTGAAGTTTAAATAACTTGTGTTATGCATTTTCAAACTAAATTAATTTAAACATACTAATACTATGTAGAATATATACAAATCTATAGATCATATTCAGGGTGCACCAAAAAATTCCAGCATCTTTCTGGCCATGGATGGTAGATGCTGAAATCTATTTTTTTTTTTTTTTTATGCATTTTGTATTGTTTACTAAGGCGTCTTTTATATCTTATTAAATGGTGACGTTTTGTAAAGTATTACAGAAATGTTGGAAAGTGTTTCATAATTTATGCTTGATACATAATTTTTCTGTCTAGTTTAATCCTGGGAAGAACTCAGTATATACAGTAGAAGATCTCTATAACGCAAACCTAAAAACACGAGGTAGTGCGTTATATAGAATTTTGCATTATATAGATCACATTTCACACATCATTAAATTTAGCTTGTAAAACATGACCAAATATGTGTGGAACATACCAAAATACATTAGAGTATCTTTATATTGCATTCTTTATTACCAGGAGTTGTGCAGATTATAATTTTTTGCATAATATAGATCATTCCACACATTGTTAAGTTTACTTTATAAACATTGTCCAAACATACCTGTATCAAGTCATTGCAATTTTTTCAGTAATTAGCTCTGAATTAAGGTGATAAAGTTGAAATAATGTATCAAATTTAGCCCTCTAGAGAATAGCAACTATTTATGATGTTGGAATTCAGGTGTTTCTTAACTGAAAATTCATTGTTTACATCTGAGAAGTTGTGCGTTATATGGAGAATTGCGTTATATAGAATTGCATTATAAAGATCTTCTACTGTATATATGACATACATAGATGTACAATAGTCATATATGTGGCGACGCTAATTCGCTTTATATGAAAACGGAAGCATAATTCATTTAAGTTTCTCCAGCGGCGCAAAAGAGCGTTCTCCTATTTGGCGAAAGTTTGGCGCTTGGAAAGTTTTGCCAAGTATAGACTGACGGTGGATTCGGCAAGAATCTTTGACACTTGCTCTTCGGCAGTCTCGAGTGATGCTGCGTCTTTTGGGAATGGCTGCAGGATGGCTGTTGTTATACTTATTTATTAATTATGTTTATTTGAATATGTTGAATTTTTTATATGTTTCGTTAAAGTAATAAAGTTGTATATAGTCAATTATGCCGCCCTATATTTAACCATAGCGTAACCTTTACATACCTACAAGTGGTGACCGTTATACACGTTTTTGGCTGTGGTTAAAAAGAGTAAAAGAAAGATTAATTCATAACGAGTTCTCGTCAAATCTATTGGGATGTCTTTCAAGGATTAAGGTATGAGATTCTGTACTGTTTATTCCCTTTTGCATGTATCCTCTGGGGACTTTTAAAATAATTTAAACTTGTTTCAGGTTCTGATGGTTGGATGGTTTCGAAGTTTATATTGCTGTTTTAAGTGTTAAGATGTTTTAATCTTCGTGCTGTTTGGATTAAATTGTTGTTTAGTTCGGCAGTTTGAGGTTTCTGTTTGTTTTTTGATATTATACGGGATGCCTGACGACAATCCTAAGGAAACTGTATAAGGGGGGAGTACAGGATGTAATAGAGTGTCGGTTAAAGTTCTCAATTTTTGGATTAGTAATGCAAAGTTATTTTTTGTACAGCTAGAAGCTAGTTTTAGGTTAGCGGGAATCTCGGTCGAACAAACTAAATTTGATCATTTGGTGGCGTCTTTGGATGCTGAAACTTTATCTTTTGCTTCCGATATTGTGTGTAAACCCCCAGAAGAACCATACAGTGCTCTTAAAGCGAGGTTATTATCGGAATTTGAAGTTTCTCAGAATCGGAAGGTTAAGACTTTGCTGGAAGATTTAGAACTGGGTGATAGGTCCCCCTCAATGTTATTGCATAAGATGAGAGAGTTAAGTGAGGGCCATGTTGACGATGACTTTTTGAAAAATATATGGCTTCGGAGGTTACCGGTGTCTGTACAAACAATTTTGTCTGTCAGCTCTGAAGGTTTAAATAAATTAGCGGAGATGGCGGATAGGATTTGCGAATGTACGCAGGTTGGGGTTAACTCTCTGGAATCGAGAGGGGCTGAACAAACTCAGTTTAGTCAACGAAATAAACAGTTGAAGCAGCTACAATTTCAGGTTCAGGAACTTTCAAAGCTGGTTAAAGCGGGTACGTGTTCCAAGTCGCCTAGGAAATATTACCGGCGGAACTCATTTAACTCAGGGGATAGGTCACACAGAGAGGGGTGGCTATGTTGGTATCATTTTTGATTTAAGGAAAAGGCTCGAAAATGCGTACCTCCGTGCACTTATAAACCAAAAAACGACCTTCGCTCGCAGGAGTAGCGACGGCTACTGAACGTATGGGCTTGAGTCGCAGGTTTTATGTTACAGATAAGGTTACTCAATCCAGCTATTTGATAGATACAGGCAGTGATGTCTCACGTTTTCTGAAGTCATTTTTAGTTAAAAGTACTAGAAAGAGAGATTTCATATTGTATACAGCTAATGGTACAAAAATCTGCACTTACGGTACTAAACTTTTGACCCTGGATTTGGGACTGAAACGTAAATTGCAATGGCCATTTATCATAGCTGAGGTAACAAAACCAATTATAGGCGCTGACTTTCTACAACATTTTGGTTTATTGGTTGATTTAAAAAAGCGGCGTTTATTGGACCCTGTAACTAACTTTTCTGCTCGTGGTCTCGCCAGTCTATGTGATGTCCCGGTGGTTAAAACTATCATTGGAAACACTGCATACATAGAAATGCTAAAAAAATTTAAAGAGGTTACACAGTTAAATAATATGAATAAACAAACAGTAAAACATGATACAATCCATTTTATCCCTACTGTTGGCCCACCTGTGACAGCTAGAGCTCGGCGGTTACATCCAGCGCAGCTCCGGATAGCTAAGCAGGAATTTAATTACATGCTTGAGAAAGGTATCTGTAGGCCATCTAAAAGTAATTGGGCCAGTCCATTACATATGGTCCCTAAAGGCGTTTCGGATTGGAGACCAACTGGGAATTACAGGGCACTTAACCGAATTACTGTACAAGACAGATACCCCATTCCTCACATTCAAGATTTTACTTATATGTTAAAAGGTAAAAAAATATTTTCTAAAGTAGATTTAGTCCGTGCTTATCATCAGATGCCGGTTCATCCTCCCGATATCCCTAAAACTGCTATTATAACTCCTTTTGGTTTGTTTGAATTTCCGTTTTTAAACTTTGGGTTATGCTCTGCAGCGCAAACGTTTCAACGCTTTATAAATGAGGTATTACAAGGTTTGGACTATTGCTTTCCTTATCTCGATGACATATTAATAGCGAGTGAAACTCACGCTCAGGAAGTTTTTAAGCGGTTTAGAGATTACGGGATTATAATTAATGAATCGAAATGTGAGTTTGGCAAAGAAACTATAGATTTTCTGGGTCATACTATAGATAGCCAGGGCTGTGTTCCACACAAAGATAAGGTGAAAGCTATACTTGAATTCCCAAAACCAAAAACTGTTAGCGATCTCAGGAGATTTTTGGGAATGGTGAACTACTATCATCGTTTTGTACCCCATATTGCAGCAATATTAAGACCACTAAATGTGTTCTTAAATGGAGCAAAAAAGAGGGATAAAAGAGAAATTCAGTGGGATGCAGATGCAGGAAGCAGTTTTGAGCAAGTTAAGCAAGCTATAGCTAATGTGACTTTGCTTTATCACCCTTCTCAAAATACAAAGCTTGCACTTATAACTGACTGAAGTGATTTTGCTATGGGTGGGGTGTTACAAGAAGTTACGTCCGATGGTCCAAAACCACTTGGATTTTTCTCTCGTAAGTTGTCCCCTACACAGTGCAAATATTCAACATATGACCGGGAATTGTTGGCGGCATATTCTACGATCCAATATTTTAGGCATATGTTGGAGGCTCGGGTATTTACATTGTACGTAGATCACAAACCCCTAATTTTTGCATTTCAGCAAAAACAGGAGAAATGTTCCCCTAGAAGGCTTCGGCAGTTAAACTTTATATCCCAGTTTACTACGGATATACGTTATTTGCCAGGCAAGGGAAATTTTGTTGCTGACAGTTTATCTAGAGTTTGTGAGGTTCAATTTACGTCACTTGCAGATTTTGAGTTGTGGGAAAAGTTGCAAATGGAGGATGAGGAGCTAAGAGCTATTTTGGACGGAAAGGCTGAGTTTAGTGGAAAGTTAGCAAAAGTACAAATGCCAGATGCTAAGACATTATTGTACTGTGAAACTTCTGGTGAGGTGAACAGGTTTTATGTCCCCCAGACCTTGAGATATAAGGTGTTCGAGTCAATGCATGGGTTGTCGCATCCAGGAATACAGGCTTCTAGGCAGCTAATCTGTTCGAAATATGTTTGGCCAGGGCTAAATAAAGATGTTGCTGTGTGGTGTAGAGCGTGTATACCCTGTCAAAGGACTAAGGTACACCTGCATACTAAGTCGCCTTTGGTGCAATTTTTGGTTCCAGACGAGAGATTTGCTCATATACACATAGATATCATTGGTCCTTTACCTCTAGTACGTGGATTCAGATATTGCCTAACCATGATTGATAGGTTTACCCGGTGGCCAGAGGCTGTACCTATTGTGGATATGACTGCTGAAACTGTTGCTCAGGCTTTTGTTCAGACATGGGTTTCCCGTTTTGGTACACCTCAGAGGATAACATGCGATAGGGGTAAACAATTTGAGTCCATACTTTTTGAAAGTCTGGCAAGAATGCTAGGCTCTTTTATAGCTAGAACTGCTTCGTATAGGCCCCAGACGAATGGTTTGGTGGAGCAACTTCATCGACCTTTAAAGCAGGCCTTAATGTGCTATAAGGTGGATTGGTTGGAAGCACTCCTCCTGGTTTTGCTGGGTCTACGGACTACAGTACGTGAAGACCTTGGTTCATCTACAACTGAGCTGACATATGGAACGACTTTATGGCTTCCAGGCCAGTTGTACGAGGATAGCCCCTTGTCAGACCCACCGACATATATTTCGAAACTACAAAAAATTATGTGTGCATTGAGACCTTGTCAACCTTTAAGGCATGGACAGCAAAAGATCTATGTTCCGAAAGAACTGCACCCATGTGTTTGTTTGGAGAGGTCCTTTTAAGAGATCTTTACAACCGACTTATGAAGGTCCATTCAAAGTCGTAAAACGACTGCAAAAAGATTTTGCGGTTTCCATCGGGAACCAGGAAAAGATCATAAATATTGATCGTTTAAAACCTGCGTTTCTGTTGAATGAAGATGTTCAGCCTGATCCTACAACTTACAGAACGAGATCGGGAAGGAAAGTTCGTTTTCGTCTCCCACGGGTTGTGTGAGACTGGCGGGGGGAGTTGTGTGGCGATGCTAATTCGCCTTATATGAAAACGGAAGCATAATTAATTTAAGTTTCTCCAGCAGCGCAAAAGAGCGTTCTCCTATTTGACAAAAGTTTGGCGCTTGGAAAGTTTTGCCAAGTATAGACTGACGGTGGATTCGGCGAGAATCTTTGACACTTGCTCTTCGGCAGTCTCGAGTGATGCTGCGTCTTTTGGGAATGGCTGTTATTATACTTATTTATTAATTATGCTTATTTGAATATGTCTAATTTTGTATATATTTCGTTAAAGTAATAAAGTTGTATATAGTCAATTATGCCGCTGTATATTTAACCATAGCGTAAACCTTTACATACCTACATATACCACATAATGACATTTTTTAAGGTATTTATGAGGTACATATAATATATAAGATGTAACTATTATGTATATATAATTTACATATGATGTATATGTGACATATGTGTAGTAACTTGATTTATACATGCCATATATGGTATATGCATACAATGGTGCTAATGGGTCATTCCATGACAAATCAACCAGTGACTTAACCTGACCATTTCAGATTTGGATGAAACTTACAGGAATCATTCTCCCTGATGATATAAATGATAATATACTTTTATAATTTTTTTATCTCAGTAAATTTTCATGCAATTAATTTTTAAATTTCAAAAAATCATCATGTTTTGGCTTGTAAAAATGTTTTCAATTTTGAATATCTCAAATTCTATCAGGTATATAAAGTTATTTGACACCTCATTTTAAAGAGAATTTCATAAAGTTTAATTTGATATGCGAGGTGACTATGCTTGATTAAAAAAATTAATTTAAAAAATTTAAAAACACTTTTTTTAAATAGTGTTTTTAAAATTTTTGAAGAAATTGTTTTTTTTTTTTGTAATATTATAAACTTCAAATTCTGAAAGTTTTAGAGTGGTATTTCAATGGTTTTTTCCAGTTTTGAATTTCTCAAGTTCTATCAGGTGTAGAGAATTATTACTCCTCATTTTAAAGAGAATTTCATAAGGTTTAATTTGATATGCAAGTCGACTATGCTTGATTAAAAAAAAATAATTTCATTTAAAATGTAAAAAACATTTTTTAATTGTATGTTTTTAAAAATTTTATAAACTTTAAATTCTGAAAATTTTAGAATGGGATCAGCAGTTATGTTAAAAAAAAGAATGTTAAGTACCAGTTGGGGCTGGAATTTAAAGTTGGCAGTGTACCAACTTTATGATGGTGCTAAAGACAGTATTATCTTATTAATTTTAAACATTATTTTTTTCATAACTGATGATCCCATTGAGATATTTCACTTTAAAACTTTCAAAATTGAAAGTTCATAATATTACAATAAATATATAATGTTTTCAAAAATTTTAAAAAACACTATTTTAATTTTTTTTTATTTAAAAATTTTTAATTTAATTATTTTTTAATTAAGCAAGTCAACTTGCTTATCAAATCAAACCTTATGAAGTTCTCTTTAAAATGAGGGATCAACCAACTCTCTGCGCCTGATAGAACTTGAGAAATTCAAAATTGAATACCTTTATACAAGACGAAAAATTATGAGTTCTCGAAATTATAAAAATTAATTGAATGAAAATTTATTGCAATAAAAAAAATTATAAAAGTATATTCTCATTCGTATCATCAGGGAGAATGATCCCTGAAGATTTCATTTAAGTCTGAAATGGTCAGGATGAACATTGAAAAATTTTGGTTATGATTTGACATGGAATGACCCTTATATATATCATATATTAGATGAATATAGGAATTTAGAAAAATCGCAACTGTAACCTTTGTGCAATGAACCTTATGCCCACAACCTGATTTCAAGGCTAAAATTTGTGTGCTGGCAGTATTTACTTTTGAATAATTTTAGCATAGTGTTCTATGGAGTATGTATTATTCATGTTATTGTGTTAAAAATACTGTAAAGCATACATTACTGTGGCAGTAGATATTTAATATATTGTAATATAAATTTCAAATAGTGTTCTGTATCGAAGAATAATAGTTAAATTTGCAAAATTTTGTTAAACTCTAATCATGCAATCTAGGTCGAGGCTAAATGACGTCTGCTGGTTGGAGTTGGACATACTGACAATCTACTGATAGACAGTTGCTAGAATATCTGATCACGATACTGCCAGCTCTTGCATGTGACATCATGTACATTGGAAATGTGGATGCTCTTATAACAAGGAGGTATAGTAGTTTTATTCTTTAATGTGTATAAAGTAAACTAACGTTCATTTATAATGAGTTTTAGGTTATTGAATTGTGCTTTCACTAAATTTCATATATTTTATGTTTCTGTATACAGTTAAACTATTTTTTTTTCTCAAAGTAATGCACAATAATTTCTTATTAAAAGAATTACATTACAAGTCCATGCTTCCTTCTAGATTTCTGTATTGCAGGTTTGCATAGATCCTGTCAATTCCATTCTATTGACAATCTAGCTCAGTGTTTTTTAGACATGGGTGCTGGCCATTTTAAGCTCTTCTTGTAAGGTCTTCACAGTAACATATGTCTGTCGAAAAGTTTTCTAAAATCTTTTCATTATTGTTAAAGTTATAATAAAACTTCAAGTAGAATAAATAAAACTATGTATTATGAATAAAGATTCTGGTTGGCACTGAATTCAAGCATAAAAGATTTCAGTACAATTTCTGAAATCACCATTTTTAAAAGTCACTGTGGTAATAACCGAGTCTGATACAAAAAATGAGAAGAACAAAAAATATGAGTATAGGAAGGGGGGTAAAATGTACAAATTCAATGTGTGTACACATGCTCTGATTTAAAATTTCTTTGTAATGCATATTCTTATTTTGTGTATTAAATAAAAAGCATAATAAATGATATAACAAAAATTATAAAATCTTATAAACTGTACAGGTGAATGAAATATGAGTAATAAATTTATTAGCAATGTTGCCATCTTTTTTCTAGTGTTCCAAATTTATCGAGAAATTCTTTAAATTCAAAATTAGGGAGACGATACACTAAAATAAGAAAAAGATAGTTTTTTAAAGATTATTCTTTTAAAATCAAAAATTCAAAGTACATAAATTTTAAAATTTTATTTCATGCATGAATATATTAGAGATGAGAATGGGTTAGCCTAAACACAAGCCTGATTCTGGCTTGATTTTTATACTGGTCTTTAGGCCAACCCACGAAACAAGAACAAGTCGTTTGCACTTCTATGCGCTCAATGATCGGACACCATGGGAAAGCAAACGCTGTCCGAAAGCCTAGCACATGACTGAGGGACCGACTCTCTATATGGGATTTTGGCGACGAAGTTACTGGGTGTTCTCGGCAGTTCATTGAATGTCTGTGTGGCAGTCTCCTCTGAGTTATGGTATCCTCCGCCGACCACAACGACCTTTGTCGTCGCAGAGGGCTTGGGGGTCTGCAGGTGGCGGCCCTAGGCCAGTTGCAGCGCTGTAGGGAGACAACCCTTCTGGTACGATATATGTCCTTCAGGACATGGGTGCGATGGTACAGACACACAGGGTGTCCCTCATGGTGCCTGCAGGTGCAAGTTAATTTTATACCGGTCTTTGGGCTGAAAAATGGAAAAAGATCCTAGTTGCTATTTGAGAATCAAGAATGTAATGGCCATTCTACTCATTCATATTCAAACAGATTTTTAAACTTTTGTGAAATACTCAATCATGTTTGACATTTAAAAAAAATATATCACTTATTTTAAATATAATATTTTAGTTTATTGTTCTCGATGATTTTCATTATAAAGTTTTCTGTGACATATTTACATTCAAAAATACAAATTGTTTAGTAATAAGATTTCTTACCTAGATAACAGAATAATTGAAAGAGGACTAGAAAAGGGATATAATTATAACAGATGAAAATTCCAATGACATTTAAAAAAAATATTTTTTAAAAGTATGTGTTGTTTAATAAGCATACATAAAAATATTCGATAAATTAAAAATGAACTTATAATTCAGTATAGTTTGTTACCGTCATTGAAATAAAGTAATTTTAAACAGATATTTTTTTCATAATGAACTTATATTGAAATAATGAGTGTACAGAATAATTCTAAAATTTCAAATATTCTAAAAAATTGTTAAAAGACACTCAATGGAATTTATTTAAATTTCATCATAACAAAAATTAGTTATAAGAAAATCATATTATATACAGGGTGTCCGAAAAGTCTGGAAATGGTAGAATAACTTGAGAAATATACATCTGATTGAAAAATTTTAAAAAATGCATGTTCAATAGTTTTGAAAAATATATTTGGAAATATCAAATTTGCCCCCTTAATTGTGACCCCCTGGGGGGAAATGGGGGAACTTTGGAATCATAATTGATAACCCCTTTGTTTTTATTCCAGATTCAGATTCTACAGGAAAAAATATGTAACTTTTGTAACATTTTCTTCAGAAAATCGCAGATGGCGCCGTAATCAAGTAAAATGCATTGAGAATCATTTCCATTGAAAAGTCTGGAAACAGTCGAATAACTTTAGAAATATACATCAGATTGTAAACCAGAAAAAAACGTGTGCAGTATTTTAGAAAAATCTAGGGATGTAAATTTACCATTTTTCTAAAAAATTGAACACATATTTTTCCATTTTTAAATCCAATTTTTATTTCTCAAGTTACTTCAATGAGTAAACATTAAGGGAGTAAGTTAGAATTGTTTCTATTGAAAAGTCTGGAAATGGTCAAATAACTCAAGAAATATACATCTGATTGAAAAATTAAACAAATGCATGTTCAATAGTTTTGAAAAATATATTTAGAAATATCAAAGTTGCCGCCCCAATTGCGACCCCCTGGGGTGAAATGGGGGAAACTTTGAAATCATAATTGATAACCCTTAGTTTTTATTCCAGATTCAGATTCTACGGGAAAAAATATGTAACTTTTGTACTAAACATTTTCTTCAAAAAATTGCAGATGGTGCCGTAATCGAGTAAAATGCAGTGAGAATCATTTCCATTGAAAAGTCTGGAAACAGTCGAATAACTTTAGAAATATACATCAGACTGTAAACCAGAAAAATACGTGTGCAGTGTTTTAGAAAAATCTAGGGATGTAAAAGTTACCATTTTTTTGAAAAATTGAACACATATTTTTCTGTTTTTCAATTCGATTTATATTTCTCAAGTTACTCGGCCATTTCCAGATATTTCAATAGAAACGATTCTCACTGCATTTTACTCGATTACGGCACCATCTACTATTTTCTGAAGAAAATGTTCAATACAAAAGTATGTATTTTTTCCCTGTAGAATCCGAATCTGCAATTAAAATGGTGTTATCTTCTAAGATTTCAAAGTTTCTCCCCTTTCCCCCCAGGGTGGGCAGAGTTGGGGAGGCAACTTTGATATCCTTAAATAGATTTTTAAAAAATATTGAAAATGCATTTTTCTGTTTTTCAATCCAACGTATATTTCTGTAGTTATTCGACCATTTGCAGACTTTTCAGACACCCTGTATATAATTACAATACATACTTTATTCTTGGCTGATTATTCGTAAAAAGATTTTGAGTATTGGGAAATGATATTATTTAATTTTGAATGAAAAATAAAGTATTTATAAAGATTTTTATCTCATTGTTGTCTACTATTGGTGCACTTAATCTCTATTTATGTCCTTCCATGTGTTCTTCTGGTGCCCCTCTTAGTTATCATAAGAAGGGTTAATACCCCAAGGTATCAATATAGCAGAGTGATAAAAAAATAAGAGTAAACTTCTAAATACATAAGAACTGTGCAATTAGTTTTATGAACCAATCTGTAAATAGAACTTCATAATATGTGTTTACACTTAATCTTCAAAATTTGTAACTAAGATGTAATGTAACTTACATAAACTCTCATTAAGGATTCCAGGAATTCCATTGATGATATTTCATAAATATACAGGTCGGAACATTAACTTATTGCTCCAAAAAAATATAAAGATTAACAGTTTGTAGAAGGAATGACTTGAATCTCGGTTACCTTTCAGAGCCATATTATCAATACAGACTATTTTTGAACACTATACCTACACTATAACAATATACCCGTTTTATTACAATAAATTAAATTTACCATGTTCTCTTCAAACATCTCAAGATTCGCTAGACATATCTCCGAGCAGCCAGTTACTTCGTCACTCATCCAAAAGCGAAATCACTCTCCCTTTAAATTGGAATGAAAACTTATCGACCAATCAGAATTGACTATGCGATTTGCATAAGTTGGAAGATAATTAACATTTCTACTTTAATTTAAATAAATTTATTAAGTATTACCAAGAATTTAGAAAACTACTTTAAGTATGAAAATGACTTAAAAAATGGTTTTTACTCATTAATTAAATTGAAATAACATTTTTTACTTAAAGGAAAAGGAATGCGAGCGAATGTGATCACAAGCAAAATTGCTGAATACGATCCATTACCAAGAAGTGGCACAAAACAACTCAACTGAGCCGATATAGAAGTAAAAACATAAATAAACGCCGGAAAGGCGGCTACGAAAATAAAATGAAATACAGTAATCAAGTTCAAGTCAAACTTACAATGCAATTAAAAAGTATAATTAAAAATGCTTGGGAAAATACTGTTTCCCCCACATTCCAACAGCATGGTTATTTACAAAGTCTTAAAAGCTTTTTTTTTACATTTTTTAAAAACTTCAATGACTGAATTTTTTTACAGTTGTAGAACTCAATAAAAATCTCTTGACTGTCTCTAAAAGCATATGAGAATAGCAGTCCAGGCAGCTGAACAACATTTCAGTTGCATTTGACATTGGGATAGCTAAAGTATAAAATAAAATTCAGGTAGATTTTTTTTCATTTATTCCTTAGTGCTTTTCCATTTTCATCAGTCACATTTTATTTCTTATTATATTGCATAACAACTACCGGTGTGTGTGAGTATTGTATCATGTTGCTATGGCAACACCTCCCACTTGTGTGCAAACTGATTTGCAGTTTTGTTATATGTATTTTCTAATCTGTCATGTATACAAACATCATCAATGCTAACATTGGTTGCCTTAATGTGACATTGTTTCCCAGAATAGTGATGGGTGATTCTGGAAAAATCGAGTACTCATAAACATTGATATAATATAAAACAGCATCAATCATAATAAGATTTGATTACCAAATTCTAATATCGGATGTTTTAGAATTGCTACTCATATAGATAAGATTTAAAAAAAGTAGGTCCAAAACTTAGGGATCAAATGGCAGAAAATTTGATCATGAATCATGATAACAGGGATTGATTAATATTTTTGGCTTTAATTTCATAGCATATATTTAGTCTTTCAATTTTACTTTTTTAGTGGCAGAGCTATTGTAAAATTTTGTATAAAGTCTTTTTTATTTCCAGGTTAAATTGTTATATTTTTAATTTAGAGCATAATTATCTGTTTTCTAATTTATTAAGTCGTATTTTTCAACTTCGTCCCATCCTCCCAAATAATAACACTTAATTATGGTCTGATTTGAACCAGATCTTTTTTAACATTCTTTCTGAGTCATTTGATTATGAATTAAACATAGATACTACTTTTGCAACTCTTGGTGACCAGTATTTATGAAGAGTGATCAAAATTTTGGGCTTATTTTATAGTTTAAACCTTCTATCCTTGCTTTAAAGTCATGGTTTACAGGTTCTCATTAGTTAAAATGTACCTTTTAAGTTTGTCTATATTGTTACATCAAGTGTACTATATTTTTTTATTGTATATGATCAAAAGACTATTAAAGAAAATGCTATCCAAAAGGGATCATGTTACTTGTTAAATTACCTATTCAGGGCTTGAAATTAGAGCTTTTTCTTATAGGGGAGTCGTCCTAGCAACACTTGCAAATGGTGTGGAGCAAAGCTGTTTGAGACAAAAGAGAAAATTATCATTAACCCTGTATTTATTTTAACATGCTGTTTAAATCAGCCATAAGTATTAACATATAGCAAAGTGTCATTAAAAGAATTTATGCCAACAATTTCGAAGATTTAAACTAAATATTATCAGCCTATGATAATTGGATTTCTTCCAGTTTTTATGGTCTTCATAGTGTAATTGTATTCCTTTTGCAACTTAATTGTCACTCCAAAAATATTATTTTTTTTTCAAAAGTTTGTAAAATATCTTTTTCAAGAGGCTTCTATCTGTGAAATTTATTGGGTAATTTTGAAATTTAATTTTGAATGCCACCTTCTCATCCTGAATTTCAGTCCCTGCTATTGAGACTAAACAATAACTATTTTTCTGTACAAGTGAGTTAGTGTCTTTGCTACAGAATATCATACATCAGAATTCTCTAATTGTTTTAATTTTTATTGTGCTTTATCAATAGTACAAAGTATTGTTTTGTTATATGGCTGGTGGTATAGTATGAATGATAATTTTAATAAAAATCTTCCTTTTGTTTGTAGATGAACAGAAAAAGAATTGGTGACATGTCGATTACAAGTCTCTCTGCTGAAGTTATATTTGATGATATTCTGTTTTAGAGGAAACTAGATTTTTAGTGGGTGAGCATCTGATAAGCAGGAATTCGATGAAATGTCATATTAACTTTAGAATTATGCTATTCTTTATATATGTGGTTATTTTGATTATTTTGAAAAAAATTAATCAAATATTTTAGTATTTCAATCAATTATTTTCTTATCTTATAAACAATATTGTAAGAAATATAACCTCTGTCTAGGAAATGTCATAATAACACTAGAATTGTGTCATTCTTTATATGTGTAGAATTTTTTAAAAGGTCATTTTGATCCCTTTGTAAATAAAAATATATTTTTCATTAAGTAATATTGTAAGCTTGTAAAAGTAAAATCAGTATAAATTAAATTATAATTTATTTTAATCCTCTGACTGCCGAGAAAAAGGGCAAAATTGTAATGTTGTTTTCTCTGTATTTTTTTAAATGGCAAAAAAGGATGATTTTTTAAACATGAAGTAAAAGTTTAATTATTTATATGAATATAGTCCTTGAGAGTAATTAAAATAAAAATTACTGTCGTATTTTATCCATGGCATACATAATTATACGTTATTGTACTTCTTTTATTTCATATGTCACGATTTTAACTGCATTAGGGGATGAAGTCATTTGCTTCAGGAAAAAAAATAACAAGAAAAATAAATTGAATACATTGAAAATACAATTTCATCATTAAATGTTTTATGACAAAACATACGTTTTAGACTGCTTGTGAAATACCGTTGCCGCAATAAATTTATTGTGTGTTCTTTTTTTTCAACCATTTTAATACATATTGTGATTTTTTAATCATAAATATAGAATAAACTCATGCAGAGATGAAGACCTCATGCATTTCTTGTACTACTTATTTTTTTATAATCATTTTTAAGTACGTCATATTGTAGGAATTTATTTTGTTGGTAACACTGATTTGAGAAAACCTTTCATTTTATTTATGAAAACAGTGCTGATTTAATTTTTAATTAACTGCAATTTTTAATCAAATAACGTGTTTTAGCAAAATATGAATGTACTATGTCAGGAGGCTTGTTCAAAAATCTTTCATATGATATCTCATTTATTGTTCTACATTTTGTATTTGATTAGAAAAAGGGATGTTGATGACAGAAATAATGTATAAGATTATATTAACTTAAATGATGCTTCTATTGCAGTGAAACCTACAGATTAGTGAATGGATATAACTGTTCACGGCAGTGAGAAGGTTAAATGACATAGTAATTATTGTCTGAAATGTGCTTATATATAGAAATATTTAGCTAATTGTGTTGAAAATCTTGTTTCAGTTTAGTTACATATTAGAAGTAAGAACAATAAAAATTATGAATGTTTATGTAAATTTATGTTATAAAATAACATTGTAAAGCAAATTAATCAAATGTTTTAGTATTTCAATCAATCCTTTTGTGTTTACAACAAATAATGTAAGAATTATATTACACTTACAAAATCATTTTTTAACATAGCAACTGTCATACTAAAAACCTTGTTTATTATCAAAATATGAAAGCCTTACTCATGTTCTTATGAAAAATAAATTGAGTCCCACATTTTAGATTCAATTAATAAATTAGGAACATGTAGCTAATATACCACTAACAAAGCATAAAGATATCAATGCTTTGAATTTTCTAATAAGATATTTTATGAGTTTTTTAAAGTTTTATCCCAACATTACTGCAGTCTATTAAAACTTATGATGATTTTATCATTTATCTCCTGCATAAATGGTTTCCCTGCACATAATGAAAACTGTCTGCAAATTTGGCATTCGTGAATCTCTCACAAACATATTTTACTTTTTTAGAATGCGCCCATGTGTCCTTAGTGTCACTTTGAATTTCTCACTAATCATCTTATAACTGGCTGTCCAGTCTGAAGTCATGTGTGTAGAGTTTACTTTAATTCATCAGCATCTACTTTGATAAATCTCATTGGCAAAAAAAAAAAAACACTCTTTGCTTTTTTTTTAAACACAGGCAGAATTTTTTTTTTTTAATAATAGTTTCTTGAAGTCTTCATAACACAGTTTTATGATTTACTGTTTTTACAGTTGACAGTTTTAACTTTCTATGCTTGTATGACTATATCTGGAGGAAAGATACCATTTAGATAACATTCCTTTATAAGCATTGTTTTATTTTTTAATTATATTTATTTTTTTTAATTACATTTATATTTTAGCATAACTTTCTGAAGTTGGTCCAATGTTTAATTTTTAGTTTGATGTGGCATTTCCCTAAAAGGAATTTGTGCCCTTAAACTTTAAAACCAGCCACACCTGAAAAGCAGCCCTGACCAATCAACCTGGATATATTTCAAATGCCAAAGCATATATACTATATGAATATAAATGAGTATATATTACAATGAGTATACATTACAATGAGTATATGCTCTTTTCTATACAATAAACTTAAATTAACATTGAAGATATATTTAAATTTATAATTGCTTAAAAGGTATAAAGCCAACATAGTGAAAAAGTTTCCAAGCCGGTGAACCCGGGTCATCAGTATAGCACACTGACATTCTACTAACTGAATCACTTTAATCAACACTCAGCTCTGCACTTCTCACTAAAAGACTTATACTATATTACTTCTCCCTATAACACTTCTAACTATATAAGTCCCGGCTTGGATACTTTTTCACTATGGTGGCTATATGCCTTTTAAGCAATTATAAATTTAAATATTATGAATGCAAGTAATGAGAAATTTTCTATGGAAAAATTTCCTGGTATTAAAAATTGAAGACATAATTTTTGACTATTTTTTCTTAGTGTCATTAAAATATAAATTAATTTTCTTTCACTTTGACTCCAGGTTTCAATATTTCAGGTGCACATTGAAGTGTGCCAGGTTTCAGAGTGATGACAATTTTGTTTGTTATAGTTGTGTCGATACAACCTGACCTAAATAGTACTCTACTCTGTAGTACTAATAAATAATCCTCTAATCAAACCCCTCCTTCCCCCCAACAAAATTCCTTTGTCCCACTTTCACTTCAAAAAGTTTTAAAATCTTGAAAACTCTTTACATTTTATTAAATATTTTAACTAATGTAGTACTAATAAATAATCCTCTAATCAAACCCCTCCTTCCCCCCAACAAAATTCCTTTGTCCCACTTTCACTTCAAAAAGTTTTAAAATCTTGAAAACTCTTTACATTTTATTAAATATTTTAACTAATGTAGTACTAATAAATAATCCTCTAATCAAACCCCTCCTTCCCCCCAACAAAATTCCTTTGTCCCAGATTCACTTCCAAAAGTTTTAAAATCTTGAAAACTCTTTACATTTTATTAAATATTTTTCTTCCATATTTTTATTATTTTGTATTAAATAATCCTCTAAATTCTTGCCCCAGTCAGAGATAGCTCATCGGTAAGGGAAAGGCAGTGACATAGGGATTCATGGGAGGCAAGGGAGTGACCATTTGTTAGATAGGACAAAGAAAGGAGAAGAATCCTACAAAATTTATCTGATATAATAGATGATTGCAAAAGAGAAAAAAAAAACATTTTTGTTACATCACATGCTGAAAATGAGCCTTTTCATGTAAAATGTGAGATAATACAAACAAACTGTGTGATGTTTTATTCCTGTTTCAAAAGATTTTTTAAATGATACGAATATTTAACGAGTAAACATCCTTGAAATGTATAATTTTTATTAAAAAAAAAACAATTGGAAGTTTTACCTAAAATTAACTAGATATTTCTATATGAACTCTTATTTCTCTCATTGTTTATATTTATGTATATTTCTTCATATATATTTATATCTAACAAGAAAAAAAGTAACTGGATGAAAATTCAAGTTTTCTTATGTTGTTTAAGAAATTTTTGTTATTATTTGAATATTTTTAGGCAAAACTGTCTTTACAGCCACTATGTGGTTCATCTTGTAATGAACTAATGAAATCCATTGATCCGAGGGACGCTTTACATCCAACACCTTTATTCGGCATCGTTGATACACAAATTAAAATAATATGAACACTTTAAAAAACATTACACTCCTCCATAAAAACTCAGCGTACACAACTATGTCATACTTTCCACGAGCACACACCATTTCTGCCTTGACATCATCTGTCCAACTCACTCTGCATCTCTCTCAGCTTAGCTCGGTTCACTTCTTTTGACCTGCCAACTAACATCTCTTGAAGTCTCCTCGCATATCGAAAACTGTCCTTTCGATTCGATTACATGGCGATCTACCTCCGAAGCTAGGCGACAAAACCATGGAAAACTCTGGACCACTCTAGGCCAGCAACTTACGAATCAGGATAGACCATGGGTTTCTTCGGTCGTTACAGACTCCTCCCCCCTCCAAATTTTGGACATGTCCAAACGGGGTCCTTGACGAGAATATACATTCGTGACAAGTTCCATTGAACACCAATTGTTTTCCTTTTAATTCCCAATGTTCAGGAACAACTTGTTACTTTGTCACATACATGTCATCTCCCCCCTTTTTCCTGATCCATCACAGCCATGTGCTGCCCTAAATAAAATTCCTTAAACTTTAAATTTACTAGCAAAATAATTTTGAAGTACACGAAAAATACAGCAATTCACACCATGCCAGTAATACAGATACAAAATTATATAAAATTTACCATAATTCAAACACACATAAAATTTTTCCGTAACTTCTAGACAAAATTATAACCAATATAATTTTACTCAAATACCAATACAATTAAGATTTTCTTTCTCTTCTTTTTATATAAGTTTAACATGATACAAAACCAAATGAATATCTATCACTTTTTCTCTACCAAATGAAACAACTTTTCATATGAATTAACACAATTTCAAAAAAAAAAATATTTATAAATTTGCAACCAATAAATTCTAGATCATAATTTAACATTTCAAAGTTATCTCTATATTTTTTTCTCTTATTCTAATACAGACAATAAATAAATATAAAAATATACATTTTTTCACACAAATAGTACCATTTTAATATACAGAATTTATAAACTTAATAGATATTAGTCAGTGTATGGGTGCCGGCTCAGAGTGTCTGTATTACAGTGATCTGTTTGTTGTAATGCCAGGGCCCATCGTAAAAGTCTCTGATTAGAACCTGCATGAGTTTTAAGCCACACCAAAGAGTTGTGATCAGTTTGTATTATAAATGGAAAATGGCCATCCAAATAACACCTTAATTTCTTCACTGCATACACTATAGCAGGATAGAGTGTGCCGCTATACCTTTCAGTACTACTCTTTTTCAGTGGTATGGCTTTTGCTCCATCTATTTTTCTGCTCCGATTGCTGGAGCTTCCTACTAATGTATAAAATAGGATTCTCCTCCCCCTGATCGCTAATCTGCGCTAAAACTATACCCAGACCAGTGTCCGATGCATCAGTTTGCAGCAAAATTTCTCTCTGGAACTCCCTAACTGCATGCACCTTTAACTCGACAGATGATCTCTTCCTTCTTTTCTTATGATTCTTCATCATTTTATTTTTCCTTAATTTTACCACTGCCTTTAGCTCCATCTTTTTATAACCCATTCTGCAACATTTCTTAACATCAGCATAGCTCCCATCCTCACCAGCACCTTTCTTGACCACTCCACAGGTAATTCCGTTTTCTGTTTCACAAAGATTTTCATCTTTTGCTGTGCATTGATTATATGCATTTCCTATGTTAGGTAAGTTTACCTCAGTATTTCTTTTTGCTGCCACATTTTCCTCACATCTTTCAACTAACAAATCAGGTTCAAGATTTCCATCATTTTGTTCATTAGAATAATTCTCTTTATCAATCTTTCCTTCAATTTCATCTTTCGCCTCCTTTACACTCCTGACTAAATCAGCCATAATAGGGTTTTGATAACCTTCCACAATTTCCTCAGTCATTTCAGCAATCTCACTCTTAATCTCATCATTATTTTCAAATTCAGGATCTTCACATAAATCATTTCCATCAGGATTAAAACTTTCCTCTTTTTGAACTTCATCATCTATTTCTGAATTGTTCCTATTTTTCAAACTACAAGGTGCAAAAGAGCCACGATAACTATCTCCAGATTTCATTGACATTCATTTGAGAACATCCAACATTGAATTCAACATTAGTCCCATTACCAACTCCATCTAAATCTACAGAATTTCTAACTTGGAATAAATTAAATAGTTCTCTATCTTCTTCAGTGATTGACTCATCAATTCCACTAATCTGCTTTAAGCTTAACATTTCCTGGGTTTCGCTTCCCTTTTCATGTCCCCTTGTTCACCTTTCACATCTTCCAATCTAGATAATTCAAGCTCCTCTTTCTCTTTTGCAACATTATCAGTTTCAACTCTAGTAGATTCACAAAGTTTCTCAGCCAATGACTGATTTTCAACTAAAGTAAATTCCAAAATTTGCAACTCATTATTGAAAGTCTCTTCACTGAAACTCTCTTTTTCTTTGATCGTTTCAATATCCTCCATACCACATATTGTTTCGCACTTCACAGGAACACTTCTAAACATATGAGCAATGTCTAGCAATATTTGATCAGTATGTTCAGAATCCAGAAGTGATTCCACATCTATTCCTATCTTTTCAACTTCCCTCTTAACCAATAATTTTTCTTCAACCACTCCAAATTCCTTGGATTCTGTTTCAGTCTTTTCGGCCAATGTAAACAATGAAGCCAACTCTTTACTCCTCTGTTGCTCTTCAGCAAATTTATTCGAATTCACTTTCACCACATCCAAAATGGTTTCAGTTTTCACAACCTTCGGCAAAAGTTCACAAGCTGCACCAGAACACTCATCTCTCTCCTCCCTCAACTTTCCAGTCAATTCAAATTTCTCTTCTTGACCATTCACCAACTTTTCATTAAGCTGTGTCTGCCTCTGTGCTCGGTTCAATGCAGCACTCAAAATTTCCCTTTTTCTTCCACAATCATCTCCACCTTCTCTTAATAGTGAGGCAGTTTTATTTCCAAGGATATATATCCTCTGATCCAACTCATTTCCGAGAATCGCTGCTTTAGTGTTAACATGGCTCAGTTCACAACCAATCTCAATTTCGGCCATAGGCAAACATGACCTCCGCTGACTCAACAAATGCTGCACCCACACATAATCTCCTGTCATATTTTCAGGTGAAACATATTTTTGACACACCACGTCGACCGTTGCTCCAGTATCTCGTAGAATAGGAATACTAGTTCCATTAATCGTTCCCAAAATCGTATATGGTGCCAACAAGTCCTCATCAACTTTATTTTTAGCATGATTCACAACTCACAAACCATTTCTAGTTTTAAGCCTGGGGCAGTCCGGTCTGAAGTGCGTTGAATCCCCACATTCGTAAAAATGGAACTGTTTCCTTCTCTCAAAATTAGGATCGGGATTCCTTCTATCAAAATTGGGATCGGGTTTTCTACCTTTAAAATAATTTTCCCTTCCCTTTACATCCTGTGTAGTTTCATTTCTCTGGCCACTTCCACTCCAACATCTCGGTTGCCATGATTTCCTCTCATTTCGATCCTTATAACTCATCGCACCTTTATTACGAACACACCCTCTTACATCTTCAAACTCTTCAATCTTAGTCACAAAATCAACCGGCGAAATTATAGTTGTCCATTGATCCAAAAAACTCTCCTTAAATTCAGACGGTACCCTCTTTTTTATCTGATCCACAATCATCAAATCTTTTAATTGATCATAAGTCTCTATATTCAAACCATTCAACTAACCCTTTAAATAATTTTTCATTTCATAGTAAAAATCATACCAAGTACCATCAAGTGATTTTTGAGTTTTCACAAAGTTCTGAGGAAACTTTTCTGGACTCAATTTAAAACGCTTCAGCAACAATGTCTTTACATACTGATATTCACCAGCATTTTCTACAGGTTCACGAGCTATCAACTGCGAATTTTCAGATGGCAAAACACCAATTAATTGAGTAACCCACTTTTTGGGGGGAAATCTTAAGAACCCTTGCTTGTCGTTCAAACAGTTCCAAAAACAAACTGATATCATCCTCTTTCGCATCAAATTTCGGCATCAATTTCTGAATCTCCACTCTCGATTCAAAACCTGTACTAGCTTTAACCGAATCGTCAGGGCTCTTACTCTCCTTTAATTGCAACTCCAATCTCTGTTTCTCCAATTGAAAATTTCTTTCCTCCGACCTCTCTCTCTCTTTCTCCACCCTCTCTTTCCTCTCTCTCTCCCTCTCTCTCTCCTCTGCCTCTTCTCACTTTATTCTCTCATTTACAATTGACATAAACATTTCCTTTACAAACTCTTCCTCATAATTATCACTTTTCATAATTAAGTTACGCAAATCAATTATTCTCATGCTATCATCAACGACCTGTCCCAATTCCACTGCAAGAACTCTCATGTCCTCCTTTCGGCCCTTTCCAAAATACGCCATCTCAAAGTTCAATTTAAGCACTCTACTGCGCAGTTCAAACCCTTCTTCAGAGCCACAGACACCCAACCAACTAACCAAAATTACTCTGATACTTTCAAAACTATTTACTGAATAGAATGAATTTTACTAACTCAGTAAACCAGTATATTTTTGCAATATCTAACTATTAAACTTTCAAAACAGTTTTCACACATCTACAACAGTATTTTTATACACTACACAAGTGTATATCAGGACATACCTGGAAAACATAAATTTCAAATAGCAATATTACATTACTTCTCTAAAGTTACACCATCAGTTTTAAATCAAATAAATCTCCATAACTCAAAGTTCCAACTTCTAAAAATTAATTTTAAATTCAAGTTTCAAGGTTTAAACCAAACACATTATAAATTTACAATATCACTTCACTTTCAAAATACTGTATAAATGTTACCAATACAAGACTTTTAAACAAGTTTTCAATTTCTGAAATCACCAACTCTCTTTCTTTATTTCACCCTCTATTCTTAGTTTAAGAATTTAAACCAGTTTGGTTTTGACACTATATACATCCAATAAATTAATTCACCAGTTTGGTGTAACAATATACTGTCTCACATTCAGCTTACGAACCCTATGAATCACTATTATGCTCATTCAACTCTGCCAGTTTGGCGTAAAACAATTTAATTAAAATCAGTTTGATTTACAATACATGAATTGTTATTCATTTAATTCATATCTGCCAGTTTGGCATAAAACAATTCAATTAAAATCAGTTTGATTTTCAACAATGAATTGTTATTCATTTATTTCATATCTGCCAGTTTGGCTTAACCTCTATTTTTATCTTAAGTTCATTATTTAATTAGTTAGTTATTTAAAATCACCATTTTTTCTCAACATAAAATGCACATTTTTTTTTATATACAAATACAACTCAAAACCAGTTTCCAAATAAAATTCATCCTGCTGGCATTGTGAACCGCTGCATTTAATACAAAACAAAACCCAGTTTGGCACTAAAACCCAAAAATAAACTTCTTAAATATAAACATATAAAACTACTAACACCAAGCACACTGCAACGGATAACAGGGAAAATGACATACCTCTCCCAAAACT
Source organism: Maratus michaelseni (assembly GCA_963931845.1). Lineage (NCBI taxonomy): Eukaryota > Metazoa > Arthropoda > Arachnida > Araneae > Salticidae > Maratus > Maratus michaelseni. Next base: position 309,021,984 of record OZ007598.1, on the reverse strand, counting down.
TCGGCTGGTTTCATATGCAAAAACACAAATCTCAGTGTAGAACCTCCATTAAACTACTTAGACTGTAATGAACTAATGAAATCCATTGATCCGAGGGACACTTTACATCCAACACCTTTATTCGGCATCGTTGATACACAAATTAAAATAATATGAACACTTTAAAAAACATTACACTCCTCCATAAAAACTCGGCGTACACAATTATGTCATACTTTTCACGAGCACACACCATTTCTGCCTCGACATCATCTGTCCAACTCACTCTGCATCTCTCTCAGCTTAGCTCTGTTCACTTCTTTTGACCTGCCAACTAACATCTCTTGAAGTCTCCTCGCATATTGAAAACTGTCCTTTCGATTCGATTAGACGGCTTACACGGCGATCTACCTCCGAAGCTAGGCGACAAAACCATGGACAAACTCTAAACCACTCTAGGCCAGCAACTTACGAATCAGGATAGGCCATGGGTTTCTTCGGTCGTTACAATCTCTTCAAATAAATATATAAATTTACTGTTTCATGACTCTGTAGGGGAGACCGGGGCACATTGGTACATTGGTACAAGGTAGATATTTTTAGTTGATTTATTTAAAAGTTTTTTAATTTCTCTCCTAAAAGTTGGCAACACTGAAGACTTTCTTCAGGTGAAAGTTTGAAGTTCCCTATGTATATTTCTTGTAAGTGTACCAAAGTACCCCATCCTTGTACCAATCTACCCCAGGGTGGGGTAGATTTGTACAAAAATTATTATTTCCTAAACTACATGTTACTGATTTTAATACAGCAAAATTTTTCAAAATGATTCATAACATTGCAACATTAGAAAACATTCTTCAATTACATGGTTTAAAATTTTGAAAAATCTGGATACTCATCATAAAAAAGACAATTTTCTGCAAAATGTACCAATGTGCCCCGGTCTCCCCTATAACAAATAACATATTATTGTAGAATAGGGGTATTTTCTCTTCATAGTTAAGAAAGGGTCAAATATATTCTTTGTTATAGGTTTGACTATCTCTAATAAGGATTACTCTGTTGAAAAGTGCAATAACATGTAATAAAGGTTTTCTTGTTTACACTTAAGATACCTCATAGTAATGCTGAAGTGCAAACATCTATTCAATTTTTTTAGGGTAAACCAAAATTATGATTTTTGTCAAGCAATAAATTAAAAAGATTCTTTTTTTTTTCAAAATAATGTGTTATTTTATAAGTTAAAAAAAATGTAAATTTGAATGCTAGTATAAATTGTGGAAAATGATTTTTTTGAAAACAATATTGGTTATTTTATAACAAATGAAAGCCTCTCCACCTCTTCCTTCAAGTAAGCATACAACTATTTTGGCAACTATTATTGTGCAAATACTACTTTTTGTTTCATTGGAAACTACTAAATTAGCTATGTTTGATTGCACTTGGCCGTAGTAGCTTTTGTTTTCATAGCTGTGGTCAATGAATATAGGTTTTAATCTTGGTTAGAAAACTATTTAAATACTGTTTTCTTCATTAATTTTAATTTCTTGTCAGAAGCTCTTTTGCTGTGAAGTATGTTTTTAATAAATTGTAAAATATGATAGATTAACAATTTTATTTATTTCAGATACATATCTCTATAAAAGTAGTTAAAGAGAAAAGGTTCCTTGGATATCCATTACATCACAAAAAGCTGACAAAAGTATTTAAAGTGTGAAATATGGAACAAAACAGTTCTTTACAAAAGCGTTTTGGAGACGAACCTTCTGATTCACATCAAGGAAAATCATTTGTTTGTAAGATATGCAACAAGAAATTCTCTCAAAAGACGTATATAAACAAATATTTGTTAGTTCATACTGGTGAGAAACCTTTTGTATGTGAGACATGCAACAAGAAATTCTCTCGAAAGGATCATTTTAGTGAACTTTTGTTAGCCCATACTGATGAGAAACCATTTATATGTGAAATATGTAACAAGAAATTCTCTCAAAAGAGTTCTTTGAAAACACATCTGTTAAATCATACTTGTGAAAAACCTTTTGCATGTGAGATATGCAATAAGAAATTCTCTCAAATGGGTGTTTTAAACAGACATTTGTTAGTTCATACCGGCGAGAAACCTTTTGACTGTGAGGTATGCTACAAGAAATTCTCTGAAAAGAGTAAATTAAGCAGACATTTGTTAGTTCACACAGGTGAGAAACCTTTTGAATGTGAGATATGCAACAAGAAATTCTCTCGAAAGAGTGTGTTGAACAAACATTTGTTAGTTCATACTTGTGAGAAACCTTTTGTATGTGAGATATGCAACAAGAAATTCTCTCAAAAGCATGTATTAAGCAGACATTTGTTAGTTCATACTGGTGAGAAACCTTTTGCATGTGAGATATGCAATAAGCAATGCTCTGCAATGGGTGATTTAAGAAAACATTTTTTAGTTCACACTGGTGAGAAACCTTTTGAATGTGAGGTATGCAACAAGAAATTCTCTCGAAAGAGTAATTTAAGCACGCATTTGTTAGTTCATACTGGTGAGAAGCCTTTTGCATGTGAAATATGCAACAAGAAATTCTCTCGAAAGTCTCACTTAAGTAAACATTTGTTAGTTCATACTGGTGAGAATCCTTTTGCATGTGAGACATGAAACAAGAAATTCTCTCAAAAGGGTATGTTAAACAGACATTTATTAGTTCATACTGGTTAAAAACATTTGTATATGAGATATGCAACAAGAAATTATCTTAAACGAGTGCTTTAAAACAAACATTTGGTAGTTCATACTGGTGCGAAACATTTGTGTGAGATATTAAACATTTTTTGACATGAATCATTTGAAAAGCCAGCTGTTATTTCATACTGGGGAAAAACCATGTATGTGAGAAATACAACAAGAAATTCTCACAAAAGAGTGAATTAAAAAGGCATCTGTTAAATCATACTGTTAATAAACCATTTGTTTGTGTGATATGCAAAAATAATTTCCCTCAGAAGACTAATTTTAAATGACATGTCTTAATTCATAGTGATACCTTTTGTTTCTGAGAAAAATTTTCACAAAAGGGTAATAAACTAAGTACTCATTTATGCTCTCATAATATTGTTGACTATCAACTAACTTCAGTACTTCAGGAGAATCATCTCTGTGTTTCCAATCAGCCACATATTTTTCAGGCTTATTGCAAATATCCTAGAGAGGGTTATTCTATTGGTATATATCCATTTACTTCTCAATCAGCTTGAAATTTTTGTTGGCTTGTTAGACAGGGTAGCATTAGACTATTCAATTAAACTAGCAATTAATTACTTGTTTCTCAATCAACCAGATTGTTTCATGCTTCTTGCAATGAGTCTGTGCTGTGTTAGGCTAATTAGTAAATGACAGCTGTTTGTCCAAATAGTGTGTTGTATCTGACCCGAATGTGAAAATTCTTTTTGAAGTGTAAATGGAACCAGACAAAGAAAAGTTCCATTGATCTTAACCGATCGAACGTGACAAAATAATTTCTTTCGACATGCAGTCAAGATGAAAATTCCATTTGAAGTGAACCCAAGCCTAACAAAAAAGTTTCATTGAACTGAAAACTGATCTAAACATGACAAAAGAATTTCCATCGACATGTAACGTGACCTGAACTGGAAAATTCTATTTGAAGTCACCCCTGACCAAACCTGACTAAAAATTCCATCAAACCGCAAGCCAATCTGAAAGCGACAGAATTATTTCTGTCGATGTGTAACACAATCTGAATCTGAAAATTCCATTTGATAACAACAAAACTGATGTAAATATTTAATCAAACTGCAAACTGATTTGAACATGACAAAATTATTTCCGTTGACATGCACCATGACCTGAACCAGAAAATTCCATTTGATATAAAACCCTGAGCCTGACAAGAACAAGTTCTAATGAGCTGCAACTCGATTTAAATGCAACAAAATAATTTCCATCAACATGCAACACAATCGGAACTTAACACATTTCAGCCTAAACAGAAAATGCTCCAATCAGAACACTAAATGAAAGGATATTAATTCATCTTTTAATACTATTTTGAAAAGTAGTCTACAATTACATGGCAAACACCAGATTTACATTTTATGTTGAAAATGGACATCTATTTTTTTTAATATTCAAATATAGTAAAGTCTTTGAGTAGTGGACACCTCTGTATCAGTTTGGTTGTTCCTAATTTACTTTTCTCTAGTCAGGGTCAGTGTAATCTTTTTTCTCCACATCAGGTTCACTCTAGAATGTTTCTTGCAGGTAGTATTTAGTATTCTGCAAGTCAAGTTCTTGGGATTTTCACAAACAAATTAATAAAAATTGGCAGAACTATGTTTCAGATAAATTCAGTTTATTGTCTTGAGATTTTAAAACTTTTGCTGTAATTAATGTTTTAACCTTTTTCATATATATTAATAGATACAATTTTAATTATTGAAAATTATATTTTTTAATTGTTAACAAATATTAAGTGAATTGTCTTAAGCATTAATCTATTGCTACTAATTTTGTAGAAAATTAAAAGAAAATGTTTTTTTTTTACTTAATATTTAAATGAACTATTAGTTTTATTTCACTTCAGGTTCAGGTTGAAGTGTATTTTATTTGTCTCAGGTTGCATATTGAAGAAAAATATTTTGATGTGTTCTGGTTTGATGCCAGCTGACTTAATAGGAATTTTTTGGTTTTCATTGAAATACAACTCCACCCACACATTATTCTAGAGATGAGTCAGTTTGCTCTTTGCGTCTGTCTGCTATTGGGGTTTTTTTACCCCCCAATGAAACAACTATATGTGCGTTAGGAATTGAAAAGTGTTTTCTAAATAGAGATATCCACTATTAGGGAAAGTCTGCTATGGATGTATTACATTGCATAAATGACATAAAAAATATTTTGGACTTTCTTTTGAAAAATTTTATCATACTCAATTTCGCCTGCAGTAGTGAAAACCTAAAATAAAACTCACATGAACTTGAAAAAATGAAAATCAACCTGATCTGAAAACATAGCACCAACAACACTGGACCTGAGCCTCAGGACATGTCAGTTTCGAGTAAAATCTGTTTATCCGATGTGATGAAGGACTCTAATCCAGGTTATTGCAGTACATCCAAAATATTAAAATTATGCATAATTTAGAATCAAAAATAAGAATCCGAATTTCAAATGATTATAAAACACTTAGACGAAAACTGTTTTATTGACAGATTTTATTTGCGCAACTGAGAGTTTAAGATTTTTTTTTAAATGTTACAAAATTAGCAGTTATAATTATCTTATTATGGGAAAACATTAAAATACTGCCTCATCTGAATATTTCATTATTATTAAAATTCCATTTATGTTTTATAATAATTTTCATTTAGCGAGCCATCTTCTTTATGTAATGCTGGGAAAACATTAAAAATCTTAGAATCGAAGTTTTAATTCAGTCAGCAATGGAACCAGTCAACAATTAAATCTTAGTAGATTACTTTTCATAACTGCATTTAAAGATGAATTAATTTCCTTTTACTTAATGTTCAGGTTGAGATTGAAATATATCCAGTTCAGGTCAGTTGCTTGTCAATATATATTTTTTTGTTATGTTCAGGTAGTGTTACGTTTCAATCTTATTACCATTGAAATAGCACTTTTGTTGTATAGTTATATAATTATTTTCACTCAGCATTTTTCTTTCTTTGTAATACAGGGAAATCAGTAAAAACCTAATTTATATGCAGATTTTATTTATTCTTCTACACAGGATGTTTCTCAAAAATATATACCCTTAAAATAAAAAAGAAGTATTCACTAACCTTAGAATCTTAATCACGTAAATGAAATATGCCAATAAGACAGTTTCTTTATACCTTTTTTTTATAAGAATTTTATATTCATGTTTCTATTTATTTATATTAAAATTATGCATAATCATTTACTATCTTGGACATATTGCAGTAAATCTGTGTTGGATATTCATTTTGGGTCAGTTGACTTCTACTTTTTTGTACTACTTTCTAGTATTGACTTTAATAATTTACCATTCGCGTTGGTTTTGGGTTAGGTTTTTACTCTTAAGGGATGGCATCGAGTTGACCTGAATTTTCAAATGAAAGCCCAAGTATTCTTTCATGTGAATAATGTATATAATAAAACATCATAATGAACAATCCACAGTAGTGAACATATCTTTTCAGTGAACACTTTTCAATTCCTGACTCTTACATATTTGTAAGCTTTTGCCTCTGAATAACAAAAACCTTCGAATAGCAAATTGATTCAAGAGTAAAATGCTGTGTTGATGGGGTTGTAACTGACCTGAAATTGAAAAATCTATTTTGAAGTCAACACACAACCTAATACGAATGCGACAAAATATTTTTCGTTGACCCGCAACCCTGCCCAAACACAACACAAATCTGAACCCAAAATAAAATCTAACTAATAGTTTTTTTAAATGAATCAAAGAAAACCTTTTATAAAATATTTATTAAATTAATAGCATTAGATTAATTCTTTGGGGCTTCCACTTAATCATTTGATTATAATTGGAAAATTTAGTTTTTAATAATTAAAATGTATCGGCTAATATATAAGAATAATATTAAAGTGTTAATTATAGCAAACATTTTAAAAACTTAATACATAAATTTAATCCATCTGAAATATTGTTCTGCTTATTTTCATTAATTTGTTTGTGAAAATCCCAATGTCCTGACTTGCAAAAACATAAATCTGACCCACAAGAAACATTATAGAGTGAACCAACTGACAGAAAAAGAAATTAGTTTCACCCCAACCAGAAAAAAGGAAATTAGGGACATTTCAAATCAATGCAGAGGTGTCTGCTATTCATACACTTTATTATGTTTGAATATTAAAGAATATAGATTAAAAAAAAGGAACCTGCAAAGCAAATTAAAAAAATAAATTTATTTCCATTTTGTTAAGCCCGAGAAGGGACAGATATTAAAATTATTTTATTTAGTCAATGCTACAATAATGTTGCATTTTTATATTAAATCTTGCTCAGTCTATTTAATCTTAAAAATTTAAATTTAAATTTGAAACATGATATTAAAGCAACTTTAAAACATTTCATTTAGAAATCTAAATAAATCTTCAACTTTTTAAAATTATTTGAACTTCTCATGTTTCTTGTCTGTTAGAATTTGCTACAATACAAATTTTGTATAATGCATGTAAAACTGAAAAAAAGTTGAAGATTTATTTAGATTTCTAAATGAAATGTTTTAAAGTTGCTTTAATATCATTTTTCAAATTTAAATTTAATTTTTTAAGATTAAATAGACTGAGCAAGATTTAATATAAAAATGCAACATTATTGTAGCATTGACTAAATAAAATAATTTTAATATCTGTCCCTTCTCGGGCTTAACAAAATGGAAATAAATTTATTTTTTTAATTTGCTTTGCAGGTTCCTTTTTTTTAATATCTCAAGTTTTTTAATAACAATTTAATATGAAGCAGACAAGATTCAAACGAGGCAAGTATGTAGAAGACTGCACGTATCAAAATCAGTATTGGTAATATGAAATATACAGTTCAAACACTGATTATTCTGTAAACAATTAAAATAATAAAAGTAATTTTTAACAAAAAAATGTATATAACGGACTTTAACGGATTGTTTCTCATCTTTATAATGATAATAATAAAACGAATCATGTTCATTTTTGCAAATAATTTTATGCCATAGTGTAAAATACATTTGCAACCACTTTGGAAAGAGACACTAGTAAGCGTGTGTGAAAGCTATTAATAACATCTTATGTTGTTTTATCACATAAGAAGCAAAAAAATAATAATGAGCATATATGAAACAACTGTATTCTGATTTTGTTATAAAATGTGTAGTTATGGAGGATGAAATTTTCAGCAAAATATTTCTTTTTGTAGCTGAATAAATATTTTACCTTATATTGACAATTTCTTAATTTAACATTTCTGTAGAAGCAAAATGTAAACATCTGCAAGATTTTTTACAAAACGTGTACGATCTGTTATTTTCTTATCGTCACAAACAGTCCATTTATTGATCTCGTTTTCATTTGTTACAATAATTTCATAACAATAATTTCATTAACAGCACACATTTGATCTTCTTTTATGTAATACGATTTATACTCACAACAATCTATGTTTGAAAATAATTCCTTTGTAGAACTGCCCTGAGAAGAAGCAAATATATGAAGAATATGCAATAACCTTCGAACTGAATTCTCTCAAATGTTACAGAGAGGTCCACATTTCTACATTAGAGTTTTGGGATGATGACCATCAATGTTTTTCTCGAAATGTAAATCACCTAAAGGAATATGTTCTATTTTAGAATTGGAATGACTACTATAATTATGATCTAAATGTATGTGAACTAATGGGTGATATGCTATTTCCCAAAAATAGGGTTCTGCATTGGAGTTGTGAATTCTTTCGCCACCAATTATTTCACATAAATTTTCTGCAGTGATATTTTGAGTTGATTTTGATAACATCTGTTGAAATTTGTTTGAAAAATTTTCTGAAGCCGATGAACTCTTTGCATACAAAACATTTTTAGTATGAATAGCAAGTAATTGAGCTTTTATTTGAGTTTTTAGAAATTGAATATTTGTTCTTCTGCTTTGCTGAGCTATGTTTGATTTATAACTCTCTAGCAGATTTTTCACTAAAGCAAGCTGTCGATATCTTGAAGGATTAATTTTCTTAGAGGTGAGAATCCTATTATGATTTGAGTATTTTTTTTCCAGTATTTTAGCTTATATTTATTAGCCTTTGATTTATTTCGCAAACAATATGAAGTATTACGCTTCTGTATCTGGCTTTTACATTTTTTATAGTATGCGGCTCTTTTATTTTTGATAATTTCACGATTTCCTCGATAATATCGTGAATATTTATTTGATGTATCACTTAACGGTTCAGACAGAGATACTCTTTGTATAGGGTTAGGATACTCTTCAGTTGGGCCATTTAAATCAATGAAATGCCGAGAGCAAACATACCAGTCTCTAGTCATCGTTTCTGTATAAGGAAAGGGCATCTGACGTCACTGTTGGTTAAACTACTGTTGGTTTGGCAGAAAAACCTGTTCGTTCTTTACAGCTCCTACAATACACATGAGATGGTGGGATTTGATTGGTCTATGTTAAACTGGTCTATGATATGATTGGCCTACGTCGCCATGACGATTCCTGCAATGATAGCTTCGACAAAAATGCAGTGGTAGATTGGTTGATGGAACTGTTTGTTTGTAAACATGCCCTTTCCTTATTTGTTATACCACAAGCAGAAAGCCATTCGTTACATTTACTCAAGTTTTTCTGTGGTTTAGGAAAAGGGAAAAACAAAACTCCCAGCATATAGTCTTTGTAAAAGTATCGTGCATCACTCTTGCAACCAGAAAATTTGCATTTTTTCACCATGTTGAATTTTAGTAATCATCGATTAAGAGAGAAATTTAAAAACGCATTTCGTAACATCACAGTATCACTAGATAAGTAAATATCGAACATTCATCCAATTTTGATAAAGACAGTAACATCTAAATTAGAGTCCAAATACTGCTTAAAGTGATAAAAACATAACACGGAATATTTAAAATACCTTTTTAATGTAGATCGTTCACAACTATTGGTGACATCTTCGGATCTTAAAGATAAATACAATATTCTCGTATATTTTTGAAATAGTAAACATATACCACGAGATCGCATGTCCAAGGCTAGCAGGTGCTTAAATTGGCCAAAACTGGGAAACGTGAAAAATTATTATTTGTTTTTATTTTTATTGCTTCTTCAATCTATCGATCATCGCGTGCCAAATTTTAGCTAATTATTTTAAATATTCCGTGTTATGTTTTTATCACTTTAATCAGTATTTGGACTTTAATTTAAAGACTCCACGTTTACTACATTTAGAGTTTTTTGATTGGAGGATTTATTTTTTTACAGAATTAGGTGTTTTGAAGAAAATTTGTGGAAGCGCGTACAAAAAGTGGGAAAAACTCTAGTAAATTAACTC